>OY978218.1:43075272-43295421 GCA_963854785.1 Vaccinium vitis-idaea | reverse complement strand
CACCAACTATTGCCTTGTTTCTGAAAACATCTATTGCAGCAAATTGCTTTTAACTGTAACTTGGTTGATATTCATAATCAAATCTTTTTCAGGATTTAAAGTAAAAAATACAAATGCTCACGCTGGATCATCATTTTGCTTGTAGGAAGTAGAAAGGTTCGGTTGGAGTTGAGCGTGCTCAATGAGGAAAAGGAACATTTGGCAAACCAAGTCAGAGAAGCAGATAACAAGTCCGTTCAATGAGTTATTTGCTTCTCTGACTTGGTTTGCCAAATGTTCCTTTTCCTCATTGAGCACGCTCAACTCCAACCGAACCTTTCTACTTCCTACAAGCAAAATGATGATCCAACGTGAGCATTTGTATTTTTTACTTTAAATCCTGAAAAGGATTTGATTATGAATATCAACCAAGTTAGAGTTAAAAGCAATTTGCTGGCATAGATTTTTGAAAACAAGGCAATAGTTGGTGGCTTACTTCTTGAGACCTTTTATTCTGATCACTAGCCACTCTGACCTCTTCTCTTAGCCCATCAATCTCCTTGGATTTGTCCATCTTCTCTCTTGCAAATTTTTCCTCATATTTTTTCAACCTCTCATAAAGAGCTGTATCCATTGTTATGGTGGTTAGTTCAACTGGAATTTATGATATTTAGCTTCTCCAAGCTAGGTAAATGCTCACATTCAAGGGCTGGAAGCTCACATTCACGAGCAGGAAGAACACATTCAAGGGCTGGTAGCACACAATCATTGGATGCAAGCACACATTCAAGGGCTGCTAGCACACAATCAGTGGATGGCAGCACACATCAATATCTACCAGCAACGAATCCAGACTCTTCGGTCAGACCTTCAGATGTCAATTTATGCTCCTGTCTATGGTGTCAACTTGCAAGATCTGTCAGTGGAGGAACTATGTGGAGTGTATCGTATCATTGTAGGAGGGGTCCGAGAATTGTCACAGGCCCTCCAAGAACGGGGTGCTGCTCCCCACTTTTGAGTCTGAGTAACTGCTTTTAGTGGGATTCTTCTCTTGGAGCAGTCGATTTGTACCCAACTTGTCTGATTAAAGACAGATAAATAGGCCTACAGTATTGGAAAAGCTCTAGCTATGTTTAGTGTGGCTGTTAGTTGAAATCTTGGAGGTCATTTTGTTCTAGGGGTTATTCCGTTATTGTGTTCCATACGTCCCTGATTTAGGGACGTCTGTCCATTTGTTGGTTTCAATGCTGGATGCTTAGCTTACAATGAAATGCAAACAATGCTGAAATAGAAGATAAAATAGGTTCTCCAAAAGAGAGAAGTATCTTGTATATCTAGTCCTTCCTTCAGTCATCTTTTATTGCTTATTCAACTTTAAAAGCTACAGCTCTGCAGTTGGTTAAAAGTTGTATGCCGCAAGTGGATGTGCAGTGTAACAACTTAATGTTTGAGGGTAGTTTTCCTTTCAGTTTTCTTCTTTCGGGTTGATGGGTTGCAGAAAGTTGGGATACTAGTTTGTTTCGATGCAATGTGAAATCATAGAAAAAAATAAAATGGTGCATCTGCTATTTTTACCCTACTCCTGAACAAATAATACTTCATTTTACAAGAAAGATGATAGCCACATCCTTTCATAATTGTTGTCCATTATGTAGCTGTATTGTGTAGCTGGATCTCTAATCAAATCTAACTGCAACTTTCGTTCAAGTCAATTTTGGATAGAAAATGATCATGTCAGTGGCGAAGGGCACTATATTTTCGCAAGATTTGATTTGTGAATTCATTAATGAGTAATTGCAATAGTGATGATTGTGTATGAGATGGGGAATAGATACTGGAATACTAGGTATGAACATCCTACTAGTGGGATGCAACAAGCAGTTAGGAATTTGGGGATCAACCTAGTCCAGAGAGTGAAAAGGTTGAGAAGGAATTAGGAGTAGGATGTTGAGATTGTTGTCCGGAAGATAAACAGAGGAATTTAGTTTGTTGAAGAAATTTAAGGGGAATTAGCACCAGAAAAATTACAATCTAGTAGTCCAAAAGATATAAGATCTTTCGAAGGAACTGAAACAAGAATTACGAGTATGGAGAGGAATGGGGAGACCTGGGAACCATTCTCAGAATTTTGAAGGTTTCCAAAAAGGGAAGATATTTTTCCGGAGAGAACAATGAAATAATCAAAATGCACAGCATTTTCTCAGTTTTTCATTGTCCCTCTTGTTCATCAAGAAGCGCGTGCTTCTCACATGGATAACTGGTCTAAGCTCTTGGACTTTATAACCAAGTAGCTTCCCGAATTTCAACTACCCAATATATAGAGGAAAATGCTAAGTACCCATAAAAGTTACCAAAATTTGAAAATCAGTGGCTCATATTCTTTTGTCTATGTACCAGTGTTGATATATAGAGAAGAAAGCAACATATTTGCTCTCTCATTGACTTATGCACTTTTGTTCGATTGTGATGCTCTCTGTCTCTCAATGTGACTGTGGCCAAATGGCTTTGTTAATGCAGTCGTGACCATATTTCCTTGTAGGGTACATACTACGTCCCAATACCAAAAGTGGGATTGGCATATTTCAGAACAAATTGCCGATTCTTGTCCTCAACACCCAATAATCCAAAATCCAAAATACTCTTTAAGCTTTCAGATGCCAACCCGAACTATGAATATGAAGATACAACGAAACCAAAGGGGTGGTTGCAGTGGTTAATCGACTTGCTTCAGCGGGGCTTACCCCTCCAAGGTCGATCGATCCTCTTGGCAGCAATTTGTATAAAAAAAAGAACTCAAGGTTACGTTGTGCTTTTAGCTTGAATTACATCAAGAAATCAACATCAAAATGTAACCCCGATTATAGTATTTTATGATTAGCGCGATCCAATTCAAAGAACTCTCAGGCCTGTTCCACTTTTAGTTTTTTATACTTTGGCCTTTTGGACTTTTTTGTTGATATATGTGAGGGAATAACATGTCTCAAAAAGCATGAAATGTCAAAAAACCAAAAAACCCAATTAATGGAAAAGCGCCTTATTTTCAATTGAGATCATAGCCAATCCACTTAATCTCTCTTGTGACATAGTAGCACAAAGGTAAATTTTTATCAACTTCAACTTAAATAAACGTAAAAGATATGATTACAAGAGTTTCTTTTTTCAACAAAAAAGATATTTTACTTCATATTTTGACTATGATTTGTGTGAAGAAAAATAACTCTGTCCTTTTTTAAATGTGCTGCTATGGAAATTTGACTTATTAAAGAGACATCATCATTATACATTTCACATCAACTTTTACTTCAAACATTTAAATTATTTAAAAAAATATTTTTTGGGAAGAAAGTTTGAAAACGGAATTTTTTTGGGGGCAGAAAAGAAAGTGAGAGAGGGGGAACTTGGAAGAGGATGGGAGAGAATTGAAAAAGTGGAAAAGAGTGAGAGAAACAGCCAAAGGATGTGAGGACAAAAAGGGAGAAAGCCTTGTTAGTATATCCTTTGGATCTCGTTAGGATGTGATTATAGTTATGGACCGATGCACTGTTTAATCCGTGGCAAGGTACTGTTTAATTGAGGACGAAACACTGTAGATGTACACTCTGCTTTTATATATAGGAGAGATTAGCATGTGATCATAGTTATGGACCGATGCACTGTTTAATCCGTGGGGAGGGGATTGTGATTATAGCTATGAACATCAAAAGATCATCAAGTTTTTTTTTTTTTTTCATTCGTCATTTGTAATGTAATTACGGGGGGAGGGGACTCGATCCCAAGATACAGTGTGGGGCATCTAAGAGCTCTACCCCATGAGCTAACCACCACTTGCAAAAAAAGGTCATCAAGTTAGTTACAAGTTTATGAC
The DNA here is from genome assembly GCA_963854785.1 of Vaccinium vitis-idaea. Lineage (NCBI taxonomy): Eukaryota > Viridiplantae > Streptophyta > Magnoliopsida > Ericales > Ericaceae > Vaccinium > Vaccinium vitis-idaea. The sequence goes on along the minus strand of OY978218.1, from coordinate 43,291,577 downwards.
ATGTATAAATTCATAATATTTGCCAAGAAACCTATAATAATTAATAATTGCAAAAAAAATCCTTAAAAATCAAGTTAAAAATTCATAACATGTGAAGGTTGTCTTTAAAATTGATGTTGTGAATGTAATAGATTTCTACACAGTAGTTTATACAAGATTTTTATTTGAATTTAGACATTATACATTTATACAACTCAGGCCTTATTTACTTTTTTGTCCTCAATGTATTAGCAAGTGACCAATTTGATCCCCAATGTATAAAGTTGTCCAATTTAATCCCCAATGTTTAAATGGGTGTCGATTTAATCCCTAGCCCTAACTCCGTCCACCTTCTCCGTCAAAATGGAGGGCAACTTGGGTATTTTAAATTGACCACTCGCTAATGACTGCATTGCTACACACCGTATGCAATCGATAAGAGATGTGTCTTGTTGCATTTCCCTACTAAAAAAACAAGCTCTTATGGGCACATGGTCATTCCATGTCTCTTTTTTATCAGCATCCATCAAAAAAGAAGAATTAGTAATGATGCTTGCGCCCTTGGATTGTATTTCCAATATTATTTCCCCAAGCGAAGGGTTTAGGCCTGCGGTAGCATGATAACCGGTAAGTCCAGGTCGATTCCACAGAGACCGAATGCGCTGAGCGTGTTGATTGATTCGCGAATGATGGTTTTAGCCTTAAAGCGACAAACTTGACTTGTGATTTGGGGGTGGAATTCACTTAACTCCGTGAATGACGCGAAATTAAAAAGACTAATTAAAACTAGGCTAAGTCAAGGGGTTCACAACACCCATGCCTTAGGCTGATTCGTTCTCCTCTAAGATAACCGGCTCGGGGACGTCGTTAAACGACCCCGAACGGAAGATTTAGTTTTTAAACTCGTTTGATTAGAAATGGTGTTTCTCAAAGAGTAGGATTCTTGTGCCATTTAGACAAACATTTTGATTGACATAGCCCTAAGCATAGGGATGGCAATTTCCCCAAACCCGATGGATACCCGCCCCACCCCCGCTTATTTGGAGGCGGATATTACTCGATTTTTCATCCAATAGGAGTAGGTATGGTAGAACTTAAAGAATCCCCAGTTGAAAACAAGGCGGGTATAATTTTGTGATATCCACCTCCGAATACCCATACCCGCCCCCGTTTCCAATTTTATATGTACATTTTTTATGAATGTATTTATATATGCGGGCATATAGAAGTATATAAATGTTTATGTATGTGTGTATATATAAGTACGCATATACATATAATTTGTGTATATTGTTCCGAATTAAAACTATATATGCTAAGTGTTAAAAAAAGTTTAGTGATGGTAGTTAAAATTTTATATATCTTGGTAGACTGTTATTTCTTTATAGTTTTCTATTCTATATTTTGTTGTAAATTGTCGTTTACACATAAATAAGATCTTATCGTTTTTTTTTTTTTTTTGCTCAACAAGTTTGGATATGGATTTACCCGAATATACCCGATCCCCAGTGGGAGGCGGGTATGGTGGATTGTCCACTATCCCTTTTGGGTATGGAGGTGGGGATGGGGATGAAATTCCCAATTGGAGATCGGGGGTAGAATAGAGTCCCCCGATCCATACCCTACCCGTTGCCATCCCTACCTAAGCATCACACGTACCAAGTGGTCAAGCCCTTGGCTACGTGTGATCAAAGGGATTAACAATCCTAATTTTGATACATAAATTTAATCCTAACTCTTTGATTAACAAGCGTTGTTTGCAATATGGCGAGGAGAGCGAATCAACCTAAGTCACGGGGTGCTACTCACCCCAAGACCGAGCCTAAAACAACTACTCGATCATAACTAAGAAAAACATGACTAATTTTGCAAAGGAAATAAAGAACATGACATGTGACTTAGTAAATTGATTTTTAGTAAAGTTCCTAAGCTTGCCTACCACTTTAAGCCTTAAGAAAATCACAAACAACAATTACTAACTTGAGTTTAAGAAGGAAATGACTAGAAAAGAGAGAATACAATTTAACCAATAAAAACGTAAACAAACTTGTTTTATATAGAGATCCAACAAGTAGCTATAACATTAATAAATGACAAATTAATGGGAACTTAGTACTTGAGTATTCTAGAGAGAGAGAGAGCTCAAAAGTCTCTCCAATGGAGGAGAGAGGGATGAGCAAAAAACTAGGAAAGAAATAAAAGCTAAAGTGTGTGAGAAGGAGAGAGGAGAGAGCAAATATATCATCCCATTCCTCTCTCCAACAAATATCCTATAAAGCTCTCACATTAACCAAAAACTTGTCATTAATAGAATGTCCAAAAAGTGCTTGAAAAATGCTCCACGGATTGATGTGGATCGATCCAGAATGCTCTGGTGGACTTTTGGACTTGAGTGGATCGATCCACTATTGGACTGGATCGATCCACTATTGGCTGATGCAGAGTTAGGCTTGAGTGGATCAATACACTCTTGGACTGGATCAATCCACTATTTGCTGTTGGGATTTTTGACATGAGTGGATTGATCCACTCCTTCCTATGGATTGATCCACATGTGCCTCATGATGAATTGACTTCTTTCGGTCACTCCTATAGTCTTACGTGCCTCCGAGCCTCTTCCAAAGCGTTTGAATACGTCGTGTGGCCCTCGGGGGAGGTGACCTTTGGTCGCGTGGGTGCTTGATCACTCCCGAATTCACCGGTAGTCCATGTGAGCGTGCGACACGGCTTCCAATGCATCGGCTTATCTTTGTGACTTTTCGGCTTCCCGGGCCTTAGCCAAATCATCGTTTCTTGGCTCTCGAGGCCCGGTGTTGGCGTGCCATGGGGCACGTGGCCCTCGGTAACGTGGCACGGTTCTCAATGCGCTCCAAATGCACTTATTTGCGTGTTTAACCTGTAACTTAACAAAAACGCCACTACACGCAAATCAAACATTTAAGGCGCGAAATCGCGCGTGTGTGTGAGATAAATGAGCAAGATAAGCCCCGGTTATCTACAATATTGGGGGCTTATCACACCCCCCAAACTTTTATTTGCTAGCCCCTAGCAAATAAAACTACAACAACTAATTAAACTAAATAAAACTTCCCGGGTACCCGATACGATAACTATGCTCAATCTACAAAAAAGTCTAAGCAAAAGTACCGGTCATCCAGATCATCCAATCAAAAGCAACTCACGCACACACATGCCATACACAATTATGAAATTACTAGGCCACACAAGTAGGCAAGTGCTATGCACCCCACAAAGTTTCAATTCCAATAGGGCTCAGACAAAAATATCCCAAAAATGCAATCACACATTGAAGTATCAAACATCCCAAGATAAGCGCTTAGCATGATTTGCGATAACGAGACAAAAAGATCACCGCAAGCTAATCAAATATGCGCTTGTGAACAAGAGAGCTAATTGACGACGGGAAGCTTTCAAGTACAAGCATGAAATATTGCTAAGCGTGCACCTATTGGAGTTAATCACGTACCAAGAAACAATTTTAAACATTGAAAGCTTATAATGACCTTGGTTAGCAAAATGGAGGGACTACAAGAGTGTGGCGGCCATATGCTAGCTTGGGTCATTCAACCCCTTGGCCGCCACCGACCCTCAACTACACCATCATATGCCAAGTTTCGGCATCAAAACATGCATTTAAAACTAACTTAACAGTTAAAGTTATCAACTACAAACCATGAGTTCAAACTAGACTAATGAAACTAAAATAAGTCTACTTGACTCCACCGACTCGCTATTACTACTATATACTACTTGTCACACCATCATTGTTGTCACCATCTACCACCAATCAATCTTCATCATCGAACTCATCCTCATCTCCTTCTTCGTCATCACTGTCTTCCTCCTCCACCTCCGGAGGTGCCACATAGCGTTACCCACTAAGGCCCTCGAGTACCTTTGTCTGTCATTCCCTTTGGTGCTTGGCCAATTTGTTTGGATAACCGCTTGTACCACTTTGTCGCTTCCAACCCTTCCAGTGGAGGAGCCGGCGAATTAGACTTTGGCTCTGAAGGTGGGAGAGGTACCGTGGAGGTAGAAACAACGGGTGCAGAGCTCGGAGTGGCCTTGGGAACCTTGGTTTCCTTGATCTTTGATTGAGCCTTGCTCTTTTCCAACGTGGTACTATCAATCACTCCCCGCTCAGTCGGCTCCATTTTCAAGTAACCCGGGCCTTTGACTCCTTGAGAATGGCATATCTTAGTAATCAAGCAAGGAAACCACAACCGGATATCACTCGCCGCCGTATCGAGATAGTCCACCATTTGGAGAAGGATATAATGAGCCCAATCCACGGTGGTGTCTTCATCCACAAAGGCAGTCATCAACTCAAGTGACTTGCGACTGGGCTTGGTGTCCTTGCCCTTAGGGTAGAGGTTAGCATGAATGGCCTTATTGAGGATCCGAATATCGTCTAGGAACCGGCTTGGGTTGATTGGGTGCAACTTCTCCTTAGGCTTCTCATAGAGGAAATCCTTGATAAGTTGTTCGGTCGGACGTTCCTCCCCGGGATAGTTAACCGTTTCTGGATTGGGCCGCGTGTACTTCAACTGCTCTGCAATGTGATCGGGGGTCACTTGAATCAACTTGCCTGCAACCTTCGCCTTAATTTTCACCGGTTCATCCCCCTCCTTCTCAACCTTCATTGTCATGTAAAATTCTTTAACGCACTTGAGATTATACCCCGGGACCGGCTCAAACCATTGTTCTAGACCCTCCTGGCGAATTTCCTTCACTCCCAAATCCTCCCCCAAGTCATTCTCATCTACTTGCCTCTCATTTTTTTCCGTTCTTTTTAAAACCCTCCAACCACTTCTTTCAATCATCGTCGACGACCTCTTCATGTGTTCTTTTACTAGGCGTTTTGGCCCCCGAATGATCCCCCCGAGTTGGTTCATAATCCTCGCTACTAGTCTCACCGTCCGAGTTCGGTCGGCGTCTCTTGGATAGTTTCTCAGATGGTTTTCCCATGCCCTTGGTTCTTGCCATTTCAGACAACCAAATTCAAACAATTTCAACAAATATAACTCAAACCTCTGATCAATGCCAACCAACCCCCTACTTCAGTGATTCAGATAGCGAACAACAGTGCAGAGCAACAAATCAACAAATTGTAGCACACAATGCAGTAAGGATGTAAAACTCAGAGATAATCCCAGAAATTGCAACCAATTTGATCATTAAGTGCAGTGTTAACAACCCAATCGATCAGAGGTGAAACCAGATTTCATAACCAACAAGATTTCTCATTGTAGTGCCAAACGGGATCAATGAGAGAGGGCTAGCCACACTTACCATGCTAGATGATGTAGAAACCCCAGAATTTTGCTTGAACCCCTTTTGAAAATCTGACCCCTTTAACCGTGATGAACAGAACCCAGAAATTGCAACCAATTTACAGCCGTGCCTTCAAAACCCCCCTCTGATTCACGTAACCCTTGCACTGTAGGAGAATGGAGGTGGTTCGGTTGTGATAGGGTATGAGAGGGAGAGTGGGATTTCGGGTTATGTGTGAGAGAGATGAGATCGGGTTGATGGATGTAGGAGATGGAGGTGTCGGGTCAGTGTAGGTGAGTGGTGGTTATGGACGTTGAGGGGTTTTGGTGGTGGGTTTCGGTGGTGTATCACGGTGGAGGGGAGTTGGTAGTTCACGTGGTGATAGATGGGGGTTACGGGTTTTGATGTAGAGGAAGGGTCGTGTATATAGGAGGAGAAGAGAGTGGGTCACGGTGTTTGTGGTGGTCTTTGTGGTGGCGCACGGTGGAGTGGTGGTCTGGTTATGGAGGTTAGGAGTTGATTTGGGGAAGAAGTAGACAGAGAGAGAGAGAGTAGTGGATCGGGTTAGAGAAAGAGGAGAGATGGGATTTGGTTCAATTTAAAAAGGACTGGGGTTATTTTACAGAAAATTACCAGTAGGTCTAGAAAACCAATCCTTAATTCCCACTAAGGATACACTCAATTTGTAATTACCTCTAAGTACAATCTCATTATTTAGATTACCGTTCTACCCTTGAAACACATATTTACACTTTACAACACCTCCCACTCTCCAACTCCACCCGCCATCCACTTCCGGCCGGCTAACTTTTCCGGCCGACGAACTTTTCCGGTCGGCAAACTTTTCCGGCCGGCAAAATTTTCCGACGACTGTGAATTAATCTGATGACTGCAAGGTGTACAGAGAGTTTTAGCAGCAAGAAGTTGTATTTGAACACTTTTTCTGATGAGAAGAAAAGGCAGAAGTTTCTCATCCAAATTAAGTACCTGCGAATTTTTGAAAATTCGCAGTGATTACACCTCACAAATTTGGTCAGACCCAGTCAACTCAGTGATTTCAGCCACACACAGAGGAATTCAGTTAGCAAGATCTGGTTCGTTCAAAAATCAACTGAAAAAACCTCTGCGAATTTTTAGAATTTTTCAAAGTTTGACTATTTTTTCAAATTCCAGTCACTAATTTGGAAAATAAATTTCACAAAACAAACATAAGTTGATGTAAACAAAATATAGGTAAACCTGTGGGAATCTTGGACCAAGAAGTAGACAAATATAGAAAAGAAATCCAGCGGGGCGAGAGCAATCCTTCATGAAGTACACCGAACATTATCAAAATACACAAATATGAACCATCATGCGTTGCAACGCTCCCATCGGAGCTAGAATTTCTGAAGGTTGAAAAAATTCGCAGTGCGAATTTCTGAAAAACTGGAAAAATTCGCACTAAACTGGAAAAATTCGCAGTGCGTATTTCTGAAACTCCGCTCAACCAAGTACCAGATTTGGTTCAAATAATGGTCTGAATTCACATGTAACGAATTCACGAGCAAGTTTTGGTTTGTTTCGACTGAAAACCTTTGCAAATTTTAAGAAAATTCATGGACCTTCGACCGCCGCTTTGCCCGCCGCTGATGAAGATGAGAGAGAGATAAAGGAGAGGGAGAGAGGACATGGATCTGCAACCACCCAACCTCAGGAATTATTTTGCCCATTGTTGAATCCAAATGTGGAGTTTATGTGGATTTTTTTAGTTGGGAAATGGGGAGTGATTTGGGAATTTGGGAAGGAGAAGAACCTCAGTTGTAGAGAGAGAGAGAGAGAGAGAGAGGGAAGAGATGAGACTGATGAGAAGAAACACAATTTGTATTCGTTGTTATGAATCCCAAGGAAAGAAAGTGGACGAATGGAAGGGAGAGAGAGAGACGCATGCATTAAAGCTGGGGTATTTTCGGAATATGAAGATGTTTTTACCTTGCCGGTGCAAATCCATTTTTTTCTGGACCTAGACGTAAATATGGGCCGCGTCTTTGACCGGCCGGTAAATCCCTCGTTATTTTATCAGGGCCTCCAAGACGCAGTGGATCGATCCACCAACACCACCGGATCGATCCAGTTTCCTCTGTTGATGATTTTTTTCCAAGTGGATCGATCCACTATTTTTTTCGGATCGGTCCAAAAAAATACACTCTCTCGCTTTCTCTTTATCACATTCTCCTTCAATCCCCCCCATTCCTGCCCCACACACCTAAAACTCAACTAAACCAGAATTCAGCATCACCAACCGCCAGTCCGGCAACTTCCCCTCCCCCTCATCAACTTCCCCTCTCCTCTCTCTCTCTCTCTCTCTCTAAAACCCCATACCCACTGTCCCCACCACCCCTCCACCTCGTCTATGTCAAAGAATGGAACGGAGCATCGTCTATACACCTCAACACAATCTTTTACGATGGTCCCGACAACACCAAAAAAGGACCCATCCTCTAGGTCCCAGCTAGGGTTCAAGTTCATTTACTGAGTAGGTGGCTCGAACGAGTTGGGCTGTAGTGTACTCGACTCAGTTGAAGACCGGGTTGACTCGGAGGCTAACACCATACGGGGTGGCATATTTTAGCCCTGCCGGGTGGAGAGATAGGGTGGGGAGGTGAGGTTGAAGAGCTTGATACTATATTTATGTGTTTAAGACGGAAGATGGGATCTCCGTCAACGTCGGTGATGACAGTGATGGTGAATCGTGTTACAAGAGGTCGACCACATGCGGCAAAAATAATGTGTTGATGAGGGAAACGTTGGTTGTTGTCGTGGATACAATAAGAGGACCGACCAGAGGGAAATTCATTGTGCATTAGAAGGATGAAAGTGAGGAGGTGGGACAGAGAGGTGAATGACGGCGGAGATGGGGATTTTGGGGAGATGCGTATGGGCAGAAGAGATTAATACTAGTGTGAAATGGGATGTCTGGAGTCTATATATAATCAAGGGCAAAAAAGGTCAATCACTGGATTCCGTCTACGGTGTTAGGGATGGGGGAGTTTTAGATAGATGAGGGGGTCTGGTTGTAGGCGAAATTAGTTTTTTTTTTTTTTTTTTTTTTGGGGGGGGGTGTCCAAGAAAAATAGGTATAATTTAGGGGATCTTCAGGTAAATAACCTTTTATTTTATTCAAGCCCAAAATAGAAGTTAAATTTCTATCAAATGGTTTTAATATTATCATTATTATATCAAACGATTTAGATTAATGCTTTTAGAGTTCCACTTTTTATAATAAGGTCTGACTTTAAGATATGCGTATATATTGTCGGATATGCAATCTTATTATAAGATTTCTATTCAAAAAAGATACAGGGTAGGATGCGTACGTATCGTTTCCGAATAAGAAGATACGAATTGTAGGATATATGGCTTGTATAATAGGTTTTTAATAACTATGTTCAAAACTAGAATCCAGTTTAAGTTGAAGTATGCAAAATAGCAGAAATATCAAGATTTTCAAGAGAATTTATTCCGTCGCGGTTCATAGTCTTCAAGCTTGAAACCCAATTGCACTGAGAGATACATGGCTACACAACTATATGTTTCTCTAATAGAAATACCATATGCTATAGCCATACCCGCAAACAATGGATGAAGAATTAGAAACACTAGTATTCAAACCCGTGGGATAGCCAAAAGTTCAAAACAAACTTACACTACTTGGATGCCAAAATTGCTCAAGATAATCAACACCGTAAAAGGGTAATCTCCATATTTCATTAATTAACTTTCTAGGAGCAAAAAGCATAGAGAAGGAGGCCATATTGTGGAGCCAATTTGCTTCTCAATCCCATGCACGCCGTCCACAAGCGCTCCTGCTCCCCAAGCACCAAACAAAAGAGTGGGTTCATTGTTCTCTTTGCTTTCCTCAAGAACTACACTCTCACAGCACTATGGGATCCAAACCAAAGGATGCTCCAAAAAGAGCAAGTGTATCTACAATGATTACCAGAAAATTTTACACCACAAATTGGTCCAGAAACAAAATGAAACTTCTTGGGCACTTTTGGAAGTACAGATGATAAGCCCCCTAGAGTCACCACAATACATACATCGAGTTGTACCACTGCGCTAAGCCCCCTCAAAACCGCAGCATACATACAAAATGGGCAAAACTAGAAAAATTATACGATTTCGTAAGTGCGTGCATGTGACAAACAGATAGTACAACTACAAAACAAGGTTGGTGAAACGTATGTGGTAGTGCCTAGCCCCCAATGCACCGGCCTCATTAGCCAAATGGAGTTCTACACAACATTGTATCCACGGTGGATTCTGGGTAGAGTCGTCATTTTCAGGCACCCCAAGCAACTTATTCATCTTGGCAGCAAGTATGCTAATAGACGGGTAACCTCCAAAGAACAGTTCCTAGAATTGTTGTATAGAGCAGGAAAAAGTAAGTATAAAACAATAAATAAACATATAAAATGAAAGGGATCTTAATTAAACCAAATTTCAGGCATGCATCAGGAGTATATAAAGCTGCGTTACCGCATCTACACCACAAAGTAGAGCATGTATTCTAGCAGTTGGATCTTCCAACGTAACCCTTATCCTATATAGTCCAGCAGGCGACCAGAAGTCCTCGACTTGCAAGGGACATATTGCCACTACACGAACAATACATTTGAATCTCCCCTTATCCTGTGAGATCAGAAATTTGGAACTCCAAGTAGGTTAAAAGAAGCAATTTCTTTTTCTTTTTTTTTAATTTTTATAAGTTAAAAGACGCAATTTCTTATCATCGCATTATTGAAGTACCAGGACACAATTTCTCTAAGTTCATTGAGAAGCTTCAGTCACCTTTGAGAAAGTAAGAAGATCCATCAAAGTGGAAAATTTAGTGGACTCGTAATCTGTCACTGTCAAAACTGGTGTATCATAAAAATAGATGTCAGTAAGCAAGACGAGCAATTGAGTGTACTTGTAGTCTATAACTTTTGAGAAACTATTGATTCACATCCACATGTATCCAAGGATGCAGAAAAAAAAAAAATTGTATCAAATAGGTAGTATCTGGAGAACAACTAATAAGATACCAGTTAAAAAATTAGAAACATGATAGCTAGACATGGGCACACGACCAGACCGCAACAGCCTCTCTGTTAGGTTCCTATTCCAGATAAACAAAAGAAATCGAATATCAGCAATTTTAATATAAGTGTTGAACTGTGTGATTAGAAAAACACAAAAAACTGACACAACTATAACCTCTCTTTTTCAACGTTAATGGACATAAACAAGTCTTGAACTATATCCAACTACCTCTTACGTTCTATGACGCTGTTGTCATTCTCGGATAGTAGTCGAACCTTACTTGTACCACTTAGGACACCCTTCCATAGCCCTGAGTCTACTTCGAATAGAACATTGCGAATTCTGACCCATTCACCAATGCTATGAAAATGGTAGCCAAGGTTCCCATAAGCTCGGTCAGCAATAACTCTCAACACAGTTCCAACACAAGGAAAATTGGATAGAGCATTTGTAGGCAAAGGCACCGAAATTTGTAGTTGAATCGAGTTATGTTCTTCCAATCTGATCACACAAAATGAAATAGCATATTTATCTAAAATCTCTCAATAAAGAGAAAATAAAAAATTCCCAAAATTTTTATTAGCTTCTCATTATACTCTTTGCCTAAGGTTAACAACACAAAAATATCATTAGTATCTTAGCACTAGACATTTACAAAACACACCAAGGAAAAATGAAATGTGTAGCTTATCTGATACTCCCTCTGTCCCATTTTGATAGTCCATTTCGGTCTCCAATGCAATTTTTAAAATGTTAATATCTTTCAATCTATTATACGAAAATTTTAGAATCTTTAAAAATATTGTAGATCGAAAGATATTAACAATTTAAAAATTGTATTGGAGACCGAAATGGACTATCAAAATGGGACGGAGGGACTAGTATTTAACAGTTGGAAGTGATGAGGATGGCCTACCAACAGGGAAAAACATTATTGGTAACCAAGGCCCAATGCTAAGATCCATGGTACCTCAATAAAAGGCTGAAACAAAGCTACACATAAAGAGAAACTTACCTTGTATTAAAGCTTAGAGGAGGAACATCAGTTCCATCCCAGAGAAAGAGTACCCACTCATTGCTAGATACTTCACAGACACCCAGAACCTACTATACAAAGATAACTATTAAAACTTCATAATCAACGGTCCAAATAAATTAAATTTTAGAAATATGGCAAAATAAAACACTTGTCAGGCAAAGCTTATAAGGCTTACAAATTGGGGAGTACGAGGATAGTTGAGTACCTTGCACACGAGATCATGATAATCCTTTTCCTTAATATGGTTCAATGATACTACGTAGGGGCTAATACCTGCAAAGGACACATTAAGAGAGAAGTATCGAGTTGATATTCAAAAAACCAGTTACTAAATTCTATCACTTGATCATTTTCCAGGAAAAAAGAAAAGGGAAGAAAAGAAACCACTGTTCACTTAGTAATAGGATCACCAAGTCAAGGATGCAGTACTCAAACATGCCTTGGACATACCTAGGAATGTTCTCCAACTGAATATTTGAAACCAAATCCTGTGTAAGTTTACAAGCTTTCAGGCTTGCTTTTAAATACAATTATTTCAATGGAAAGTTCAGAGCCATATTGGCACAAATTGAGAATTCCCTATACTTGAAGTCTCAAGACTAAATCACCCTGCAGTTTTATTCAGCAACCACGTGCTGCATGGCCACTGTGGCTTCAATGCCTACACATGAGGATAGAAGACATCAAACCTGAAGCAAATATGATACTTTCAAATCCACTCATGAAACTATCTAGGCCATGTTCGTTTCCCAGTTTAGTTTTAGTTTTAGTTTTGATGACATCATCATTTCCCTCATTTCTCTCTCTATCTCTCTCCACTCATTACACCTGATGACATCATCAAAACTAAACTAAACTATCTAACCAAACACAGCCCTAATATTTGTTTCTATTCTTAGGCTCACAGCTCACTCACTGAGCCTAAAAGCGCAAAACCAAGAGCTCCTAGAGAATACACAAGTGAACAAAAGGTCAAAAGCTAAAAATGTAGCAAATAACTTCCCCAACATACTCCAACAAAAATCTACCAAGACCACAAAAGAGAAAGCATCATATGAAACAGCAAGAGAACTGGCATATGCAGGACACAGCATCTAGTGCATATAGTCTTAAAAGTGAATGTCGGTCGAGCAGAGATAAAAGATTTTCATAAGTAGATTTAATTACTGCACATACAGACAGAGAGTTAAGAAGTCATAGCAAGTAAAACTTGTTCATGTTATCATCTACCAAAGTGGTTTGCCCAATCTAAAGGTGGTTCAAAAAAGAAAAAAAGGGATCAACTTTTTTACAAGTCTCAGTCTAATTAAAATCGTCGTAAAAGATAAACAAGAGATAATTCAAAAAGACAAAATGTAGCAATTACTGTATGATGAACACACAAGTAGTTTAACAACATGCACAATTTAACAAGGCTTCACCAGGATCAAGCTGAAAAGTGAGGGACCAATTCTTCAGGCTTGTAATCAACGGCTTGTCAGAATCTATGAGACAGAATGCTGGAGAAGCTTGATATGGTCTGAAAGCAGAACTACACTTCCCATCAAACAGAGCATAGGATGAGAAGCTCTTATTAAAAACAGCACACGGGTCTTGATTGTGTCTTTCAATCTGCAAGTTCCAGTTCTTACATCAGCCATATACTAGACTAGATAGATTCATACCTATGTAATGAGATGTTACAAAGCAAGGGAAAAAATTGAACAAATTCATTTGCTACTTGGCAAACAGCCGCATAAGCCATAAGCTAGGACAAACAATCACCTGTACAAGTTTTGCAGCATAACCACCACCAGGTAGAGTTTATTGTGAGCATAAAATAAAAGAAAGGTCCTGCTAGACATTTAGTTAGGTTACTCCCTTCTTTTTTCCCGACAAAACCCTAAAAATCCACACTTCTGAGTGAAATAGTAGAAACGGTCCACTTAGTGCCTACAGGAGGAGAATAGATTATATCCTAAGAAGGTAAGATCTTTCTCTGACTGTTTATCAGCTAAAGGCATGATAAAAAAATATGTTCCATTAAACGCATGAGTAGGAAAAGAGACAACCACTTCTACATGGAAAACCTTGAAGATTTCTCTCCAACGGGAAAAACACAGGCAGATACGACTAGTAAAAACAACACCCATACAAAACTCACCTCACTCTATAAGTCTTCTGCAGAAGCTCCAACTTTGATTTCCACTAGTCGTGGATGTTGCTCCCAGATACTCTTGATCCTCATGTGATCTCAAAGACAATTTAAACTCCCAATGAGGCAAGGACAGGACAATGATGACTTCATCTTCTGGTCTAAAAAACAATCTAACTTACCAAGCCCATTGTAACACATCCCAATAACATAACCCAACTCTTGTCCTAGAGCAACTCCCAATTAAGAGTCTTTTCCTTAACATGACACAATCTAATTACCAAGTCGTAGGTATTTTGACAGGGACAAGATTCGGTGGCTAAAATTAAGAGTCGTTTCCTTTCTAGTTTGATTAGTTCGGAGTCGAGGGAGTGCAAACAAGCCCTTGATCAATTCCTTGACATGTTTGATATTTTCAGCATTTAGAGAGGTGTATAGGTCATATTTATTCTTCGGTCTCTTTTTGGATGTTTGTTTTTTGGCCTTTTGTTCTATGCACTAATTTGCAGTGGCGCAGCCAGGAATGAGGAGTAGTGTGGGCACCACTAAGGGCGGAACCAAGAATCTAATCTGTCATGGGCTAACCCAATTTAAGCACACCAGCAAGTGCTCTGCATCAACTAAATCAGTAAAAATTTAAGCACACCAGTGAGTGCTCTGCATTTAACAACATATGTAACTATCAACAACAATGTAATTAACAAGTATCATGAGCTCCATTGAAGAAAAATATTCCGGATACAATTCAGCAATGTGGATCAATTTTTTCTTGTTAAAACAAGAGATTGAGTTAGATGGATTCAAACATGCCACACATAGAAGCAACTCCATAGTCGACTCCGGGAAACGAGCATTTCTTGAAGTTGCATACGAATAACGGAGTAGAATATCTCGATGCGAAAGTAATGTAAGTTTATAACAGAGTAGAATTTCTTGAGGTGTATAGGTATAAACAAATCATCACTAATTTGAAACCCAATCAACAGCCCTAATTTCTAGCATATAATGGAAGAAACAAGTTGAAGAAAGAGAAAAAGAGGGATCCCATGTTGTAAAATGTACAGGGAATAAATCCATGTATGATGTTTCCTTCTTTGTAAAGAGATCGATCACGTGCTTTCTTTAACGGAACCCTAATGTTGCAAGATTAACAACCAGTTAGAGCACCTTTGCCTCTCGTCGGCAAAGGCCCTCCGATGCTTAAATTAGTAATGCATTACTAAATAAGCCAAAGACACAGTGCGTATTAACAATGAGTTACAGCGTACCTTTTTCCGTGGGTCTGATGCAGTAGTTATAGATGTAAGTTTAATTGTTGGTCAAGGCCTCTCGTTTCCCTAGTTTTCTATTTGCGTTAGGAAACCTTCCTAATGGGATTTGTCCCATTAGGTATAGCAATATTGTGTATACAAGATCTCTTCATGTGATAGGATCCCTTTCCATATAAGCCTTGTTCCTATACGGTCGTGTAAGTAGATCTTCATTAGGATTCTGCCTCTATGATGCATTCCTTATCGGATATGGAATGCCTATATTAATCCCTTAAATTACGGGATTCACCCCTTTCACCAAATAGGCTATTCCAGATTCTTCTAGAACAATCTACCGCCTTGTTCTCTTAAGGCGGTCTAGCCGAACTGATACGTTGTTCGGTAATAGCCTTATATGTCTATGTATGGTTCATGGTTGTGCCGAGCTATTACGAGCTCGGTATTTGATCCTTCATTCCCTTTCTTGGTACTATAACTATCCCACAATATGATCTTGACCATATTCGAGGCCAACCTAGCTCGGTTGCTACCTAGGGCACCTTCGCGTGATTCCCCCGAGCTGATCCACCCTCACGTGGTGTTCTTAATATTACTTTGACCTTATATACATGGCCTATCTTGTTTGGTTAAGACTTAGGGCACCTTTACGTGGTCCCACCGAACTAGTCCAACCTCACATGGTGTTTAGGCCGAGCATGATCTGCTCGTGCTTGTGCCTTTTCCTGTGTAATTGGATTTTGCCTTCTCCATACAAGCTCCGGAAACGGCGGACTTGAAACTAGGTGATCAGACAAGTGTTGGGTGCTTTGTTCTCTCGTGGAGAAGGCACTGCCAAGTGCGTTGGTCACTTCATTAATAGTAATGAAAAAAACACTCTATACCTTTATTCAAATACATTATAAAAAACTGATTTTATAATAATAAAAAAATTCCCAAAATTCCAATGTGGGCACGGGCCCACACTGGCTCATATGTACATCCGCCACTGCTAATTTCTACATGAGTGGCATCCCGTTGATGCCTTTATAAATTTATTACTTATCAGGGGAAAAAAATTGCACAACACCTTCGGGGAAGGGGTAGTAAGACCTTCTGAAGGTCCCTTCTTGCGTTAGTATACTGTCATTTGCAATATCATATGGAAATGGCTTGGACAGAGGAATAGAATCATTCAGCATGTTACGGATAACATTCCCAAGAATATGAAACCTCATACATCTCAGTGGGACATTATGAGATGGACTGCTGAACCTGGTGGAGTGTTATCTGTTCATTCTGCTAGGACAGCAGTCAGGACCCCTAAAGGTGAGGTGAACTGGTATTCTGCAGTTTGGTTTAGACACCATTGTTACAATATGTTTTGTCCCACATCGGTTAATTACAACTTGTAAAAGGCTTATGCCTAATATAAATAAAACTTACGTGTGTTAGGGTTGTTAACACCCTCACACTTCTTCTCTTCTTCTCTCATCCAAACAACATGGTATCAGAGCCAAACCCTAATCCACCTTAGATACACCTAAACCCATCACCCAACAGTTGCCGTCATCCATCGTCACCAACAACAACTGCCGTCATCCTTTATTCACACCTAGGCCTTCGTCTACCTTCGTCAACCACCCAAAGCACTCAATCGACCACCATCGACTTCATCAGAACCCTAAATCGACCATCATCTATCCATCCAAACCCTTAATTGACTGCCATTCCCCCACCAAAACCCTAAATCGACTGCCATCCACCCATCAAAACCCTAAAACGAGAACTATACAATAAAAAAACAACCAAATCGACCCCTCCTAACCCTTCGAAACCCAGCCCAGTACTCGAGATCTTGATCCCAGTGCTCGAAACCTATATCCCAGTGCTTGAAAACCTATATCCAGTGCTCGACACCTATATCCGGTGCTCAAAACCTATATCTAATGCTCAAAAACTCTCAGACTCATGGTGTTTGTGCTCGAAATTTCCCGGCGACCCTTGTTGCCTACTGTTCAGTCTCCGGCGACCCTTACTTGCTGATGTAAAGTCTCCGGTGACCATCCTTCAGCCTTGGTCAACTATTCTGGTTGCATGTTATGGCAGTCACTGTTCGTGGCTTTGTTTCTCTGCCTTTGGTAACTATTTTCTACATTGTTCTCCTTGGGTTCCTATATATCATGTGGGTTTAATGGCTATTGTTGTGGATCTGCTCTATTGGGTTTGATTGTTGGTTCTGTTACTGTTAGTCGACTCTGGTGACCATCTTATTTGGTTGATTATTTACTTGTTATTGGATTGGTACTCCTCTATTATTCTTTGAGATGACTACTAGTTCTGCCTCCAGTATTACTAGTTCTTCTAGTTCAGTCTCTAGTGTTTCTCCTAATGTTTCTCACCATTGGTCTCCTAACATGTTGTCCATCATTGCTATTTGTTTGAATGGCAAGAATTATGCTACGTGGGCCAAGTCTGTTGAGACGTATTTTTTGGGCTCGAAACATGATTTTCTCACTACTAATCCCCCTACTGATTCTACTACACTTGCAAATTGGAATATCGAGGATGCAAAAATTCGTCTTAAGTTGTGGAATAGTATGGAGCCTGATATTAGTGGTGCACTGATGTTTTTGGACACTGCCAAGCAGGTTTGGCAAAGAACTCAGGAGTTATATTCTGGGGTTAATAATCTACACAAAACTTATGATTTATATCAAGAATATTTTTCTCTGGGCCTTGGTGACTCTTCTTTGGAGACATATTATGCTAAGTTCAACCGTGTTTGTGAGGAGCTCAATATTTGTCAGCCGTGTGTTTCTGATGCTACAGGTCGTGATTCTGGGCGTACAGGTCAGCAGTCAAGGGTTACTGGACGTGGTCGAGGTCGTGTCCCTCGGCATTGTACTTGTTGCAAGGGGAATAATCATACAGTTGATCGTTGTTGGATACTTCATGACCGCCCTTCTGCCCATCAGGCTACTGTATCTGAGCATGATGGGATTCAGTTCACCGGGTCACCTAGCTCTGCTCCGCGTGTGGTTACTATTTCAGAGGATGAATACCATCGTCTCACATCTATGCAGACATCTCATATGCCATCTTCCTCCACTGCTACATTTGCTCAGATAGGTTCTTCCTTTGCTGGCCTTGCTTCTCATTCTCCCTGGATCATTGATTCTGGTGCTAATGACCATATGACTGGTACTTCCACTATTTTGTCTGGCTCTCGTCCTATTGGCCAGTCTTCTCATGTTACCTTAGCCGATGGATCAACTTCTCACATAGCCGGTTTAGGTTATGTTACTTTAAATTCATCGCTTTCTTTGGACTCTGCTTTTCATGTTCCTCATTTTCCATATAGTCTCATGTCTGTCAGTAAGCTTACTAAATCCTTAAATTGTTCCGTCACATTCTTTCCTGGCTACTGTGTTTTTCAGGATCTCAAGACGGGGAGGACGATCGATGGGGGCACTGAGCTTGGTGGTCTCTATTACTTTACTGCTGACGAGCCACCGCCTCCAGTTGCACTCCAGTCCTCTGTTTCTCCATACCAGCATCATTGCCGCCCTGGTCATCCATCTCTCCAGAACCTTAAACGCTTAGTTCCGTCTTGCAGTCGTGTCAATAATTTACCATGTGAAGTCTGTCAATTTAGTAAGCATCACCGTGTTTCTTTTTCCCCTAGAGTAGAGAGTCGTGTGTCGCATCCTTTTCATTTAGTTCATTCAGATATTTGGGATCCTATACATGTTCCGTCATGCTCAAGATTTCAGTATTTTGTCATTTTTGTGGATGATTATTCCAGACTTACTTATGTTTATCTTATGAAAACACGATCTAAGTTGTATACCATTTTTAAATCTTTTTATCAAGAAATAAAAACTCAGTTTGATGTTCCTATTCAGATTCTTCGTACTGATAATGCTGCAGAATATTTTCGTACCATTTTATCTGTTTTTCTTGATGATCATGGTATTATTTATCAATCTTCTTGTTCTCGTACACCCCAACAGAATGGTGTTGCTGAACGAAAGTTACGGCATATGTTAGATGTCACCCGTGCACTTTTATTTCAGCACCAAGTTCCTAAATCTTTTTGGAGCGATGTTGTTCTTACTGCAGGGTATCTTATTAATCGCATGCCATCAACGGTTTTAGGGGGTCAAATTCCATATGAAGTTTTGTTCCCTGGTCATCCCCTGCATTCTCTACCTCTTAAGGTTTTTGGTTGCACATGTTATGTCCATGCTCTTGCTCCTGGGCGGGATAAACTGGATCCCCGATCCATTAAGTGTGTATTTCTTGGGTAATCTCGGACCCAGAAGGGATATAAGTGTTACTCTCCGTCTCTCCGGCGTGAGTTTGTGTCTGCTGATGTCACCTTCAATGAGTCCTTGCCTTTTTTCCCGACTTCTACCACCATGGATCCGTCTCATTATATACTCACATTGGTTCCATCTCCACCTCCCCACCCCTATCAACCTGCCCCTCCACCCCTACTGCAGGTATATACTCGTTGGCTGAAAGTTCAATCAGCTCCACCTCCGCCCCTGCCCATCTCGTCCACCTCGTCGCGAGATCCTGAGCAGTCGCCCGATTCGGAGCCAGAGCAACCACCTTCTCCTGATTCCCTTCCTATTGCTCTTCGCAAAGGTACTCGTGCTTGCACTTCTCATCCCATTGCTCGTTACGTTTCTTATGCACACTTATCTCCATCTCTTCATGCCTTTGCAACTTCTGTTTCCTCTATTTTTGTTCCTACTACTGTCCAGGAAGCTTTATCTATTTCTGAGTAGAGGAAGGCTATGGAAGATGAGATGTCTGCCCTTCACCATAATGGCACTTGGGACTTGGTATCTCTTCCGTCTGGCAAAACCACCGTCGGGTGTCGCTGGGTGTTCACTGTGAAATACCATTCCGATGGGTCTGTTGAGCGCTACAAAGCCAGACTTGTTGTTAAGGGTTATACTCAGACTTATGGTGTTGATTATGCTGAGACATTCTCTCCTGTTGCCAAGCATGGGTTTGTCCGTATTCTTCTCTCTTGCTGCTAATCTCGGCTGGCCTTATTCCAACTAGATGTCAAAAATGCTTTTCTGCACGGCGACTTTCATGAGGAAGTCTACATGGAGCAACCACCAGGGTTTGTTGCTCAGGGGGAGCGTAATCAGGTATGTCGCCTCCGTAAAGCATTGTATGGTCATAAGCAATCTCCTAGAGCTTGGTTTGGCAAGTTTAGCGATGCTGTTTTGAGGTTTGGCATGCATCGTAGTGAGTCGGATCATTTTGTTTTTTCTCTCACATCGGCAAGGGGAAAAGTATTGTTGATTGTCTATGTGGATGACATTATTATAACTGGTGATGATCAGAAAGGTATCGATGAGTTGAAAACCTTCCTACAACAGCAATTTTATACCAAGTATTTGGGAAAATTACGATATTTCTTAGGCGTTGAGGTGGCACGCTCTAAAGATGGTATTAACTTGTCTCAGAGAAAGTATGTGTTGGATATTTTGCAAGAGACTGGACTATTGGGAAGTAAACCTGTTGAGACTCCCATGGATCCTAACGTGAAACTATGCGTTGACCAAGGGGAGTTACTTCCTAATCCAGATCAATATCGTCGCTTGGTTGGTAAGTTAAACTATGTTACCATCACACGTCCTGATATTTTCTTCGCAGTTAGTGTGGTGAGTCAGTTTATGTCTACACCTCGTCTTCCACATTGGGAAGCAGTTCTTAGAATTGTGAAGTATCTTAAGGCTCGTCCAGGGCGTGGTCTATGTTATCGAGCAAGTGGACACTTGCGTGTTGAGGCATTCACGGATTCTGAATGGGCAGGGTCTCCATCTGATAGGCGATCGACCACAGGATATTGTGTCTTTGTAGGTGGAAATCTTGTCAATTGGAAGAGTAAGAAACAGACTGTTGTTGCTTGATCTAGTGCAAAAGCCGAATACCGAGCCATGGCTCATACTACACGTGAAATTGTGTGGGTGCGCTCTTTCCTTGAGGAGATAGGATTTAATGTGCAGTTGCCTATGAATCTATTTTGTGATAATCAACAGCAACCCACATTGCATCTAATCCAGTTTTTCACGAGCGGACTAAGCATATTGAGGTCGATTGTCATTTGGTTCGTGAGAAGCTGACAGTTGGTGTGATTGCTACTCCCTTTGTGTCTACCGGCACTCAGTTAGCTGATATGTTTACCAAACCATTATTTAAGCCACGGTTAGAATTATTGTGTAACAAGCTGGGACTAATTGATATTTATTCTCCAGCTTGAGGGGAAGTGTTAGAATATGTTTTGTCCCACATCGGTTAATTACAACTTGTAAAAGGCTTATGCCTAATATAAATAAAACTTACGTGTGTTAGGGTTGTTAACACTCTCACACTTCTCTTTTCTTCTTCTCTCATCCAAACAACAACCATGAACAAAATGGTAATTTATTCAATGGCTAGTGATTAGTGTGTTTGGAGGTGGATCCTGAATGTATGTTGTGCCACCGGAGTTTTGACTTTTTAGTCTCATGAACACTATAATGTATGTTGTGCCATCAGAGTGTTGATTTTTTATTCTCATGAACACCTATAGTTTGCTTGTTCTTATTCAGGTCAGCTACGGACTGGAATTTGAGAGAGACTACGGATTGGGAGAAGACCTCACATGTGCCTGGGCAGCTTGATAGGCCTTGCAACACTTCTAAGGGCTGAAGTTTTGTAGCTTTGCGTACAGGTTGACCTTCATGCCATGTATCTACCAGTTATGGCTTGAGTGAAATTTTCAAAAACTTTTGTGGAAAGGCTACTGATACTGCTGCTGTCATGGCTGATATAGAGATGGTGAGAGATCGCTTTGATTCTTATGAGCATGTGGAGAACTCCTACCATAAATGAACTGTATGCACGGAATACCCATAAAGTAGCACAAGAATGGGTCATAAAGTTAAAGAAGATTGGTGTGATTGTTTTGAGCTCAATGATTGGTTTTCTGTAGCAACTCTGTTGGTGCTCCATCATTTGATCTGATGCAGGCCAAAACCTGCGAGGGTAGGACGGTCCTGGGATGCCACTCGACCGGGGGTAGCGTCGAGTCAATGGTACTAATCGCGGATGTCACTCGACGCAACCAAGCCACTCATTTGATTATAGGAGGAATCACTCACTCCAAGCAAGACGCACCAGCACAATATTTTCATAAACTCAAAACTCTCCTTCTCATTCATTAGATCACCTATTTACAGGCATTACAAAGATTACATTTCCAAGCCTTCATAAAGAATACACAATTTCTAACTAACCTTTCAAATACCTGGACACTATTAAAACAAAGACACAACTTACTAAATAGTCAAAACACTACTTTCAAACTATAATTACTAGGCTAATTAATACTTTTACTAGAAACTAAAAGTTATTGACTAGAAGATTGAAAGACACTTTGACTAGGAACTAAAAAGACAACTAAGACTAAAAATAATACGCCAATTCCCATAACCATCAACACGCTCCTACATCATTCTTCCTTTCTTTAAAAAACACTCGTCCTCGAGTTTTGCTCTTCTTTGCCACAACACGGTAGAGGCGTTTCTTCTTTTTCTTGTGTGGAACAAATTCTTTTGTGAGGAATGAAATTTTCTCCTGCTTCATTTTCTCCACATTTGGAGATAACTTGATTGGTTTCTTCAAACTTCCATCTCTTTTTCCTTTTCTTCCTTGAGATTCCTCTTCTTAAAGTAAAGACTTCTTTGTTGCTCGATGAAAGTTTCTTTCGCTTCACTTCTTTGTTGCTCGATGAAAGTTTCTTTTGCTTCATCTTCTCTACTTCTGGAAACAACTTTATACGTTGACCATTCATCACCAATTCATACACGAAATTACCTTGAATTCTCGAATCCATGATAAAAAGGCTTTGATATCCATGAACAATTCCGTAAGTGTTAAAAAAATTTGGTACGCTGTTGAACGACGGATTCCTTTATCCAGTCGCATTTAGTAACTTTTTGTTTTCCCGGATTTGAAGTTGGTTCCGATGGTAGAGTGTGTGGGTTTTTTGGATCGAATAGCTTTTTGGTCTCCTCCTGTCCATCATAGTTGGGAGATTCAGGACACTCAACTATGGTCATCAAAGAAGTTGTTGCATCTGAATTTTGATGTCCTTTGACGATTAGGAATCCTTTTGCAGTATACTCATCGTAAATTGGAGGCGAATCCCAATTCAATAGGGGTTGTGAAATTGCTGAATTTTCATCCGAGAAAATTCCTTTCAACGCATGATCTTTCATCGGTCTTTCACTCACACACAACATCTTATCTTCAAATGCAACGGGATGAAAACATAGCAGGACAAGATCATCGCTCTGATACCAATTTGATGCAGACCGAGACCTACGAGGGTAGGATAGTCCCGGGATGCCACTCAACCGGGGGTAGCGGATGCCACTCGATGCTACTAATCGCAGATGCCACTCGCTTGATTATAGGAGGAATCACTCACTCCAAGCAAGACGCACTTGCACAATATTTTCATAAACTCAAAAGTCTCCTTTTCATTCATTAGATCACCTATTTATA
The DNA here is from genome assembly GCA_963854785.1 of Vaccinium vitis-idaea. Taxonomy (NCBI): domain Eukaryota; kingdom Viridiplantae; phylum Streptophyta; class Magnoliopsida; order Ericales; family Ericaceae; genus Vaccinium; species Vaccinium vitis-idaea. The sequence continues at coordinate 43,268,233 of OY978218.1, read as the reverse complement.
GGGATTACAAAGATTACACTTCCAATACTTAATAAAGAATACACAATTTCTAACTAGACCTTTCAAATACCTAGACACTATTAAAACAAAGACACAACTTACTAGATAGTCAAAACACTACTTTCAAACTATAATTACTAGGCTAATTAATACTTTTACTAAAAACTAAAAGACATTGACTAGAAGATTGAAAGACACTTTGACTAGAAACTAAAAAGACACCTTAGACTAAAAATAATACGCCAATTCCCATAACCATCAACACGCTCCTGCATCATGATCTCTCTCTTGATTTTGTAAAGACCCATTGTCCTTCAAAATGTCACCAAGCCATGGATCGACTTTTACAGAATGTGAGTCTTAGACTCTAAATGTGAGCATGAGTCTTCCTAATGGGATGAATTGTTAATTAAGTATCCAAAAGAGGAAAAACTAAAAACAAGGATTTTGGTAAGTAGTTGGTTCTCAATGTGAACCATTCCATTCGCATGGCCTTCCTGTCCTTAGTTATGAAGTGATATTTCATATCACTTGCAATCTCCACAGCTTCTAAACAATTCCAAAGCAAGAGAATGAGACCAATGCTTTTGAAATTAACTGCATCTAACCACTCATAAGCATCATCACACATTATTTGATGATCGAGGATCAATAATATTAATTTTCCAATTAACTAGGATACAGCAGCATCGTGTCCTCCAGGTGAAAAAAACTAAAAAGTAAAAGCCATAGCATGCAGGGACAGGCCCGATGACACATCTTTAGCTAGAAAATCTTCGTTCTTACTTTGAAGTTATAAACATTGCCACCGAAGTATACGAAAAATTGAAGTGTTGAAGACTCATCCCATATCTAATAAATTTTTTTTATAAGTAAATAATTATATTAAAGAGAGCATAAAGGGATGCTACCCATATACAAGCTAGAGGCCACCGACAAAAAGGCCCTATACACCATCATGAGAAAATAAAAGATCAAACCAGACGAAAAATTGGTCAAGAGAAGGATAACAATCTCCCTTGTCCCAACTATACAAGCTATTCACCAAAAAACTTTTGATTCTGAATAAAGTCTTTTCTACTCCTTCAAAACATCTCTGATTTCTCTCTCGCCAAATCATCGACATTATGCAAAGAGGAATCATGGTCCAAACACGCTTCCTCCTCATTCCCAATCTTGTACCTCTCCAAGCAATTAGAAGTTCCATAACATTCTAGACGTAGCCCATTGAATACCAAACCAAGACAACACCAAAGTCCATAACTCCCATGCCAAAGGGCAATGAATGAGAAGGTAAGCCACCCAAGTGTGGTTAATAATATCTAAGCAGCCTCTCCACTCATTACCTACTGGTTATAAATTGAATGCCTTAACATGTATCAGATACAGGCTTTTGGTTATAAATTGAATGCTTTAACATGTATCAGATACAGGCTTTTGGACATGACTCTCTATCGCTTTAGATAGTGATTGATTCCCCCTTTCATTTGATCCATAAGTGCAATTTGTTTGGTCGCGATCACTAAGCTCTGCATCTTTTGTTTACATAACCAATTAACAATGAGTGCATTGGATGTCGAGGCTCCTACACAATTCCTTGAAGGTGATACTTAACCGATATAGGAAAGCTCTGACATGAAGTGTCCCTTAACTTTTCCTGGTGTATCAATCACCATATTTTTAAAACTGACAGTCAAATCCATTGCAGACAATGACCAACTTTTTAATAGAGTAGTGTGCATTCAAGTATAATCATACTATTCTTTTTTTTTTTTTTTAACTCTATATACTCATACTGTTCGCTATCAACAATTCCAAGAGAAGTCAAACCCATAAGAGAAGCCAAATCACTCTCTCTGAAAATGATGAGAAGGGAATATTTTGATGAAAAAAATAAGGAATGACTGCTACGGTAATCAAAGACACCGAAGTGCTAGAGATATAAAGACGCAGAGTAATTACGCTGTAACCGAACCCAAACAAAAAGGAAATGCTAGGGAAGTAAACGAGCAGTAACAGTGGGGAAAAGTTAAATGATGAAGTAAGTACCCGAACACAAGAAAGAACAATGATGTCTCTGCGGGAACGAATGTGGGGGAGTTGATGAACATCATCCATGAAAACATTGACTGACAACTCAGGGTTCTGTTGAGACTGGTCAATCACCTTCAGAATCGTGCAGTAGTCTGCAATGCACTAGCCAGTTTGAGTGATTTGTGCATCTCTACGCAAACATACATATATTCGTCGACTGGAAAAATAGAAAGAAACCAAGAACGGAAAAAATGGTACCAGTTCCCACGCTCATCCTGGGAATGCTGAACTCCACTACAACAGCAATAAGATTCACCTTCCGTTTTGGGTGATCTTTCACATCCCTCAATGGCATTATACGCCGCCGATCACTCATCTCTCTCTCTCTCTCACTGATTAACCTAAAAAATACACTAGAAGATCCGTTCTTCCCTTCAATCTGGCACACATCTGGACTCTGGTCTCTGGAGCCCTAGCCTTGCTTTGCTGTGGTGAACCAAAGATGTTAGGTACACAACAAAAATGTACAACTTAAAATGTACAACAAGGTGGACAACACACTCATATGGTGTGTGTGGGCTCCACACACAGGTGAGTGTGAAGTAGATGTGTCAAACGTGATTGCCGTGTCGTGCCACTCAACTTGCGTGCCTACCGTACTTCGTGCCGTGCCCGATTTATTTATCGTGCCGTGCCGTGCCGTGCCAATTTACTTTACCGTGCTCGTGTCGTGCCGTGCCGTGCCAATTTACTTTACTGTGCCGTGTCGGGTCGTGCCGTCTTAAGGTCGTGACGTGCCGTTCCGTGCCCGATTTAATTGCTCGTGTCGTGCCGTTGACTAAATCGTGTTGTGTCGTACCGTGCTTTTTTATTGTCGTGCCGTATCGTGGCGTGCCTTTTTAATGATTTCGTATCGTGCCGTGTTATTTTTAATCGTGTTGTGCCGTGTTGCCCCGTTTACTTTGGTGTCGTGCTTTTTAGAATCGTGTCGTGCCGGCCCGTTTACTAAATCGTATGTCGTGCCGTGCTTTTTAAAATCATGTCGTGCCAAATGCCAATGTGCCATCAATTTTCAACTTACTTAGTTGAAAAAAATCACAACTCACAAGTTACATAATTAAAAAAAATTGAAAGCTATTAACCATTTAACCTATTACAACTTACAAGTTACATAATTAAAAAAAATTAAAAGCTATTAACCATTTAACCTATTACAACTTACAAGTTACATAAAAAAATTGAAAGCTATTAACCTATTAATACATACAAGAATTCCAGAAATGTACACAAAATTGAAAGCTATTAACCTATTAATACATACAAGAATTCCAAAAATAAAGCTTGAGTTGAAACCACCTGCATGTAACGAAATGAGGGAATACAAACTTGAATCGGGCTCAGCAAGCATCATTGCCCATATAAATGAAATTCAAGTGCAGCAACAGGTGCAGCAAACAAGTGCAGCAACAGGTACGGCAAACAAGTGCAACGAACAACTAACAGGAACAACAAACAAGTGCAGCAACAGGTGCAGCAAACAAGTGCATCAAATGCAGCAACAGGTGCAACAAACAAGTGCAGCAAACAAGTGTAACAGGTGAATCAACATCGATCCACCACCACAACACCATGTCCACCACGATCGACCACCACAACACCACACAACAACACAAGTCAATCCAATCAACATCATTGCCTTTTTTTTACTTTGAAATGGGCTCAACAATCATCATTGCCCCAAATCAGTAACTATAATACACAAATTCAGGACTCAACAATCATCATTGCCAATATAAATGAAATTCAGTCACTATAACACATAAATTCAGGGCTCAACAATTATCATTGCCCAAATTCGATCACTATAACACATAAATTCAGGGCTCAACAATCATCATTGCCCAAATCCAATCACTATAACACATTAATTCAGGGTAGGGATGTCAACGGGTAGGGTATGGATCGGAGGACCCTATTCCATACCCGATCTCCGATTGGAGAATCTTTCACCATCCCCACCCCCATCCCCATTGGGGAAATGAGATGAAGAACCAAACCCACCCCCGATGGAGATTGGGGTTTCTCCGAATATACCCATATCCACAAAAAAAAAGGTCAAGAACGAAATAAATTGATATTTATATTTAGAAATATAATCTTAATTGATATTCTATCAATATTAAGTGGTCTAGGATAGGTAGTAGGAGTAATCGATAAGATTTGCTAATTAAACAAATAATTACATATGTAACTATACTGTAGATTTATACGTATGTTCCTATTTATATGTATGTATGTATAATCGGGTACGGGGAGGGTATGGGCGGGTACGGGTATTCGGGGGTGGGGTTAACAAAATCATACCCGCTCCATACCCGATCGGTTATCTTCATATCCTACCATATCCGCTACTATTGGAGAAAATTCTGGGTTATCTCCGCCTCCATATGAGCGGGGGCGGGGCGGGTATCCACTGGATATGGGGAAGTTGTCATCCCTAATTCAGGGCTCAACTGTAAGAGGGGAAAAACTCACGAAGTTATTTCCCTACTCTTATGAGATCAAATCCTCTTCTAGTGGAGCAATCTCGATCCTGCAACACGAGCGAACTGTCAGAGCACCCCTGCCTCTAGGCGGCAAGGGCCCTCCGATGGCTAAGTTAGTACTGACGTACTGGAGGATAACTGAAACGAGCGTGCCAGTATGAGAATGGGTTTTAGCATACCTTTAGTATTTAGGTGTCCTCTCTTATATAGGCGATTAGTTTGTATTTACATTCCTTGTGGAATTCTTCTCTGTATGGAATCCTTCCAAGCTTAGGATTCTTCCTTATTGGACAGCGTAATCTGCATGATTTCGTATCCTTATTCGATAAGGATCCTTGCCAAGATGGCCGCGTATTGCTCGTTCGGAGCTTTACCCTACATGGGAGTTCGCTCCTTGTCTAGTATGTTAACTGGCTTTCCATCTCTGAGTAAGATCGTGCTTATCTTCGCAAGCTCAACTGATTCTGAGAATATCTCTGAATATTCCTTTTTTCCCCTTATCCTCACAAGGTAAGTCTGTTGCTAGGGTTTATCTCACTTTGGGCCGTACCTCCTGTGCCATCCGACGAGCGGGCTAATTTGGTTTATTACTGGATTACGGGCGTGGTGGTCGTCGATGCACTATTCCGTGTTACTTTCCTCGTGCATGTCACGTGATAGCTCTGGACGAGCAGTTTTGTTCGTCTTCTGTAATGCTTGGAAAATACCCCACACATCAACAACCATCATTGCCAACATTGGGCTCAACAATCATCATTGACCAAATTCAGAATTCACAAACTGAAAAGGATGCAACATTATGTTGCCATTTAAGACCATCATAAGTTACAAATCACAATTCATGTGTTATTTTAAGTTTGAACATGGAGATAGGGGGTTGTGTCTGTGGCTTATTCATTTGACACTAAAAGGAGACACACACACACACACACCACACTGCCACACACACACACACACAACTGAAGTGGGGGCAAACATCATATTGCCATAAGTTGCCAAACCCACACACAGTCACACAACTAAAGTGGGTGCAACATCATGTTGCCAAACCCGCACACAGTCACACACTGAAGTGGGGGCAACATCATGTTGCCATAAGTTGCCAAACCCACACAGAGTCACACACTGTTTGCTGCACTGTTGCTTCACACACACACACACGTCATAACTGAAGTGAGGGAAACATCATGTTGCCATAAGTTGCCAATCCACTTCAGTCCACTTACTGAAATGAATAAGCCACAGACACAAGCCCCGCATAATAATGAATATTAGGCTAATCACTATCTATATCAGAGTCTGCAAAATAACCTCTAAATTCTTCTTTACCTGAGCCTTTTTCAATTCCAAGGCGTGCATCCTCCCAATCTTTCAAGCACATGAGACAATCCAAAATGTCCGAAACTAGTATGCTCCTCTTCTCATCCAACACTCTTTTACCTGCACTAAAAGCAGATTTGGAGGCCACTGAAGACACATGAGCTGTTAGTAGATCGCGTGCCATGATTGAAAGAATGGGATAAGTCGTTTGATGAGATTTCCACCATACTAAGATATCAAAATTAATCATGTCATTTGCGCTAACAGATTCTAGGTCCAAATATTTAAGAAGTTCAGTGTGTGAAGTTACAGAGCTACTTCCTAATCCTAAACTTGAACTGAGCAAAGACCAAGATGCATCATTACTTGTAGGAGAAGTCAAAGAAGAAGAAGTACATGTAGCAATTGCACCAAACTTAGCTTCATATCTAGTATACAATGCATTCAATAAATGAGTCACAACATCAAAAGACGGTAAAGTATTAATCCCTAAATTGGTACCAATCTCTCTTAAAAGCACAGAAACACCAACTACCTTAATCCTAGGTGATGAGCACAAAATATTGACATATAGGAGCTCCATATCATATGTTGTTAGTCCATACTTGCGCGTAATTGATAAGGATTATTATTATTTTTCGGTAACTTCCACTTAATTATTAATTTTGCATGAAAAGATGATAAATTCTCTTATTCCAGCCGTTAGATTCAAAGAGCACAGAGTCGAATTTTACTCGGTGTCGAAGCAAAGCCCATGGACAAATTCAATTAAGTGGTGCATGGAAGCTATCCGGACAATCAACACCCAATTTTATTCCCAATTTCCTACATATACATTGGCACGTGGTCTGTAGAAATTTTATAGGATTACCAAAGGGATTTGATTTTGGTAATCAAAAGAAAGAAGGCAATCAAAATTATATGGGTATTATATACTCCCATATGTATTAAACGTGGAAATCTAGGTTGCAAGAAAATGGAAAGACAATCATGGTCTGCATAGGAAATGAAAATCAATGGCCATCCCTTAAATGAAATATTCCAGCCGTGAAGTTCTTTCCTTTTGGAAAAGAGAATTTTCGGTGCAATTGCCTTGGAGGGCACTTTATACATCAATTATAAAAGGAAGACAAGAGTTCGGCAGGGGAGAGAAAATCGACCGCGGCTGCGGCTAAGGTCACGGCTGGGAATAGAGGAACAAGAGCAAAAGAGATCATTTGTAAGCTTTTATTTTTATGGATTCTAGCTCAATGTTTAAACCGTTTTAATTTATGATAGTCTAAAATCCTTAACTAGGGTTGAGGATGAAACCCCATTAACAACTATTATTTATATATCATGGGAATTGATTTGACCCAAATATGTGATTTTATTATGATTAAATTGTTCTTAGTTCTTACTCCAAATCAATTCTTGAGATAAATTCTGGATATGAGTTCAATCATGTTTTTCTCATGATTTAGAATTGTCTTTGACGTTGAATGCTGATTTTTAATTGTTAACAATAAAATTGGATATTTATTGTGATTTGTTGAAAGCGGATACAATTAATGATTTGGTTTTATACCTGTGAGCGGAGAGGAACATACATTAGACTTTTTAATAAACTTTCACGATGATATTTTCCATGGTAATAGAATTAGCTTTCAGATTATCATGACGAAAATTTGGATAAAGTCAATACTCATGAATATATATTGATACGAGTTAATGGGTGTGGATTCCGAAACTCTAGTTATCTTTCCCAACCGGTAATCTTCACTTTCTTTTCCGTTAAATTTTAATTGTTTTCTTTTGACATTTTTAGTTTAATTTTAGTCAAACCAATTCACAACTTTTTGGAACTAGGTTAGGGTTTTATCGATTTAAATTTATTTAGTTTCCTATAAAAATACACAAGTCCCTGTGGGTTCGACCTCGCACTTGCATTGCTATACTTCAATACGATTCGTGCGCTTGCGAGTACATTAAAATTTCACAACACTAGGGTCCATTACTGCAGCTAACATAAATAATGATGGCATGTCCTCATAATATTTTCTCAATTTTACTTCCATATCTATACAAGCATTTCCAAAATTTGGTTGTGCCCTATGATTATGCAAATTTAGACTAATATTGTAAAGATGATTAAGCACAATAGAAGAGGTAGGATAACGAACACCCGAACAAGCTAAGGTAGGAACATAAAACACTTTCAAAAATTTCATGAACTCGAAAGCAATATTCCAATCAGCTGGAGTTAAAGTAGCACCACGATACCTTTGGTTAACAAAAGCAGATATTGCATCACTATATTTCCTACAAGACTTTAACATAAGATAGGTCGAATTCCAACGAGTAGGAACATCAGAATTCATTTGTTTGGACTTCAAATTATAACATGTAGCACACAATTTATCAAATTCTTGTTGCCTAGATGAGAAAGTACCAATAAAAAGAACAGCAGCTCGAATTTTTGAAATATGCGGTGCTATATGTTTCAAACCATCTTGCACAACTAAGTTAATGACATGGCACACACATCGAACATGCAATAAGTCACCAAAATATGCAGGACTCCAATTTCTTCTAAACAATGTCAATGCAGCAGTATTAGCAGAGGCATTGTCTAAAGTAAGGCTAAAAACTTTATCAACAACTTCATAATCCTTAGAAACAGTCATAACACTTTCAAAAATCTGATCAGCATCATGAGGAAACTCCACTAAACGGAAAGCAATAATTTTTTTTCGCAAAGTCCATGTAGAGTCTATATAATGAGCAGTCACACACATATAACCACGATTATTTATACCAAACCACATATCAGAAGTAAAAGAGATTGCACCAATTCCAGCAAGTTCAGAAATCAAATATTTTCCAACTTCAAAATACGCTTTCTTCGTATCACTACGGGTTGTATTTCGAGAAACTTTAGAAAATGGAGGATAAAAGCAAGTTTTAATAAAATTTTCAAATCTAATATCATCACCAAACGTAAATGGTTGTTCTGCTGATGCTACGTAACGGGCCAGTCCATCTCTCATTTTTTCTTTCGTATAAACAAAATTTTGCATACTACTATCAGATTCACCACTCAAATGCACAATTTTTTCTGGATGTTTAGCGTAAATGTGCCTACCATTCTGCCCTACACCGTTTAAACTTTTGCATGCATATACTACGCCACAATAATTGCATATTGCCTTAGGCCCTAAATCAATACCATTTTCATCTTTGTAGTTTTTATTTATAGAGAAATGTTGCCATACCCAAGATGTGTGTTTCCTTTTTGAACCACTAACCGTTGAATTTGTAGGAGTCGAAGCTGCAGTCGGAGTAGAACCCGAAGGTCCTCTTCCAATGGAGGCAGCTTCATTAACAGACTCCAAACCCTGTCCCTGTGTTGCAACATGAACAGGGACATTGTTTCCACCATGTTCATCATCAGAAGACTCAGAGTGGGGGTTAGGATCCCCCACTCCAAAATCAAAATTACTCACATCCATCTACTGATCTACGAAAATCCAAACACAGATCAAATCAAATCAATGGTGTAACAAATCAACAAACCCAACACACACACACACACACACAGTCTTACCCTTCGGTTGTCCACAGTAGTGGAGACTCAGAGTCTTACACACACACACATACACACAAACCCTAGCCACAAACCCTAGCCACAAACAGTGGTGGACTGGTGGTGTGGTGGTGGATGGTGGTGGACTGGTGTTGTGGTGGTGGATGGTGGTCGATCGGTGGTGTACTGGTGTTGTGGTGGTGGATGGTGGTCGATCGATGGTGGACTGGAACAATGGAATGAGACCATTCGAGAGAGAGAGAGAGAGAGAGAGAGAGAGAGAGAGAGAGAGAGAGAGAGAGAGATTAGGGTTACTGCTGTGATGCAGAAATCTATAATAGGGTATTTATACCCCTAAAATCTAGGGCTACGGTAACAGATTAGTGCACAGAAAAATGGCACTTTGGGTCCCACTTTTTGATCTCGCGTGAATAATCCGAACCGTTAAATAATTTTAAAATAACGTTTTGTACGCCCTTGCAAAAAATCAGAACAATTGGATATGCGTAACTGGTACATCCAAAACTGCAAATTTTTAAATCAATTGGATGTGCATAGCTTGGATCAACGAGTTGCACATATCCAATCGACCTGGTTTTTTGCAAAGCCATACAAAACATTATGTTGAAATTATTTAACGGTTCAAATTAGTCACGCGGGACCAAAAAGTGGGACCCAAAAGCCATTTTTTTGTAATAAACGGTGAAGATCGTCGTAATTGTGTTCCGATGAAGGACCTTTCAAAATCCGATAGATGCAAAAAATGGCGAGAGTCATTAAAACATCAAGACAAACAAAGTGAACGGTGTGGATCGTCATAGTTGTGTTGCGATTGTGTGGCTACCGTACATTATACTATAACATAGTAACTTGGTTCATATAGAAGTAAGTTCGATGTATAGAATTGATAGGTAGGTGCACACTCATTTTTCCGAATGTTCGATCTTAACCGTTACGATTTAATATCTCATCGATTTTATCATTCTCGCCCAAATCGATGATCATCCGATATCGGCAACCACACGATCAGAACACATTTAGTGCATTTCGTGGAATTTCAGTACTATAACGCACCACTTTAACGCCACCTAATCAATTTTTTCAAAATTAGAACCGTTAGATGTGTTTAGAATGTGTTTTTAAGATCCTATGCAAGGACATGGGAAAAAAAACTAGCCAGAAGGGCTTGATCGGACAAGGTTTTCGTAAAGTAGTTTTACAAAAACCTACTCCAATCAAGTCCTTCCGAGCACTATTTTTTGCCAAATCTTTGCGTAGGACATTAAAAACACGTTTTAAACACATCTAACGGTTCCGATCGTCGAAATTTGGTCCGAAAAGTGGAGGTCTATTATTGTGAGTCTTTTATAATTTAATAAAAGAATTTGAATTCCTATCATTTTATTTATAAAAACAATTTGTAACTTTTTTGTCTAACTATCTCTCTCTCACTCACTCTATCTCTCTTAAAAAAAATTATTATTATTTTTTTATTTTTTTGTTCACGAGTCATGACTCATGACTTACTTAAACAAACATAGATTATTTATTTATTTATTAAAATTTTCACAAAAACAAATTAATATATATTTTTTCAAAATCTTTATTAGATAAACTCATAAAAGGCAATCTGGCAATGTATATGAGTATAAATGTATAATATCAGTATATGTGAATATGTAATATTTGGGAACGTGCGGTATAATGCCGATGCCGGTAAACATTTTTTTTCATGTTTGAATTTTGATTTATAATTTATTAATCATGTAAAATGATTTAAAAACTTATTTATTTTTTGTTGTCCAAACTCTCTCTCTCTCTCTCTCTAAAAATAAAATAAAATAATATAATATAAAATGTAAAATTGTAACTTATTTGTCCCTTAATTTTTTTGTTAATTTTTTTGTTCATGTCTTGACTTCAATTTTTATTAACTTGATCTAAATATATAATTCACTAAAATAACAAAAAATTAATTCTTCCTTTTTTTGGATTATCAAAAAATACATACAATGATAGAAATAAAGTATTTAACTTCTTTTTTTTTTTGCCTCCTGCCGTGCCCGTGTCGTGCCAACGTGCCTTGCTAAAACCGTGCGTCTGTGCTGCAACGTGCCCGTGTCGTGCCGTGCCAATTTCCGTGGTCGTGCCCGGGCTAGTGCCCGTGCCCATGCCGTGCTAGAATAAATCCGTGTCGTGCCGTGTGGTGCCTCGTGCCCCGTTGACTTCGTGTCATGCCCGTGTGGTGCCCGTAAAAGCCCGTGACGTGTCGTGCCACGTGCCGCCTTATACCGTGTCGTGCCCGCTCAAATCCGTGCAGTGCCACGTGCCAACTTATACCGTGTCGTTTCGTGTCGTGCCAAGTTTTTTCCGTGCCTCTGGCGTGCCGTACCGCATTCGAACGTGCCGTGCCCGTGCTGACCCGGCCCGTTTGACACCTCTAGTGTGAAGTGTGTGTGGAGCCCACACACCATGTGAGTGTGTTGTCTACTTTGTTGTGTATAGCATTTTTATCAAAAATAAAAAGACCCATCAAATTATCAAGGGTAAAAATCACTTAAACCCCCTCATCTATCACTCTTCCACACATACAACCCCTCATCTTTAAAACCTATCAACCACACCCCCCTCATCTTTGAATCTGTATCACTTAGTACCCTTCCGTTACCACTCCGTCTAATTTTTTAACAAAACTTGTGATTTTTCATCCAAATTGAAATTTGTAAGCCCATTTTGCCCTCCAAACATTCCCCCTTCTCTCCTCCGTCCTCCAACTCCTCCATCAGCATTACTTCCCTCCTCCTCTATCATCCCATCACCACATGACCTTATTTCCTGGTGGTCCTCTCACCTCCATCATCACCAGTACCATCATCCTCCTATATCTCCTTCCTTCCCAAAATTTACTAGGCATAACACAGGTCTGCTTTCATTCTGAAACCATAAAATTGGGAAAATTAACAAGATCAAGTAACAGTAAAAGCAATCCATCACGACAAGATTGAGAAAGATTTCATAAGAGCATCTCCAAACCCACTGAATTGCATAAAAAAAACTCCTTAAAATTCATTGAATTGAATCAAAATCCTATATACTAATTCCCCAAAATAAACAATATTCTTGTACTAAAAAATGTATATAAAAAAAAACCTAATTAAAAGAATAATTAGTTATTCTCACTAAATACTTTGATTTGTGGCAGTAAACATAATTGATTGCAGCTGTGGTTGGACAAGGATTTGTGGCAGTAAACAGAACATTCTAGAACACAGCAGGAGCAGTTAAGCATCAAGCCGTGGCGCTCCAAAACGAAGCCAATTTATCTGCTTTCTACAGCTGCAATTTTGAAGGCTACTAGGACACCTTGTACACACACTCCCTCAGGCGATATCTATGGTACGGGTACGGTTGATTTCAATGGACGACCAATATAACACCATCACCGCACAGGGCAGGACCGATGCGAATCAGAACCCTGGCATTTCGATACAGAGTTGGCTCTGATCTATTGGGTTATTTGATCATAGTTTGATTTCGACTTTGTAATCAGTGGATTTTGGTGAGATAAGGGTGGAGATATTGATGGAGGTGGATCGGTAGAGACCATCTTCCTTGGTAGATCTGTTTCTTTTCCCTTTGATTATAAGACTGAGAGTTCCACGAAGATCGAAACCCCCATCTATTGTCCTGAGACCATATTCCTTGGTAGATCTGTATCCCTTCCTTTTGATTGTAAGATGGAGAGTTCCATGGAGATCGAAACCCCCATCCACTCTCTCTCTCTCTCTCTCTCTCTCTCTCTCTCTCTCTCTCTCTCTCTCTCTCTCTCTCTCTCTCTCTCTCTCTCACACACACACACACACACACATCTTGAAACCCCCATCCAAACTTCAACTATCTAAGACACCTTGACCTCAAAAAACTTCTTAATCTGTTTAAAAAGTCTGAGCTTGAATTTGCTTTAAATTGCAATGGACCGAGGGCTCCAAAAAAGGGAATGGGGTGGTGATAGGTGCCGACAGCGGTTGCGGTAGTCATCCTTTCTTTGTTTTCATCGTTTTACAGAGAGAAGCGAGAGTTAGATAGTGAAAAAAAGTTGGGCTACAAATGAGGAAACCATATCCCAGCCTTTATAAATGAAGGGGTATTATGGCCAAATCACAGGATTTTTTAACGCCATTTAACATTACACATAGATTAAAAGATGAGGGAGTGTGGTTGATGGGTTTTAAACATGAGGGAATGTATGTGTGGAAGAGTGATAGATGAGGGGGTCTAAGTGGTTTTTACCCAATTATCAAAGGAATTGCTAATAACAAGCCATTGGATGCGAATAAGAAAGGAGGAAAAAAATACGGTTTCTGTGCACTTTTAACACACTTTTCGAGGTACTTCTAACACATCGTAAGCTATTTTTTTTTGTCATCTTCCCCCTTATCCACAACCCAATGAGTTGTTAATAAGCATTTTCCATTATCAAAGCCAAATCTTTGACTGCAGGTCCCTTATACACTCCTCTCCCCAAAAAAAAATAAAAATTCATATAGACATCACAAATCCTTCGTCCCCATCCAAATAAGGTATTCAATTTTAGGCTGTGTCCTTAATAAGTGTGTGTTTTAAAAAATTAATAGGTAAAAGTTTGTACAATCATTATTTTGCCTTTTTGAAAAGTTAGTAGGGAGTTAATGGGTAAAAATAGACAATAATTTTAAAAAGTATAGGTTGATGGAAAGGCGTACAGTGGAGGTAAAAATTATGTCGAAGGTGTAAAGTGGAGGTAAAAGTTGATGTGAAATGTGTAATGACTATGTTTCATTAATAAGTTGGACTTACGAAGTAACACACTTAAAAATATACGGAGGGAGTAATAAAAATTACACTCACTTATAACTACAGTGGGAAGAAAATATTTTTAGTGGAAAAATGATACTCCATTTTTAGTGAAAACTCACTATGAATATCAGTTGTTATTTTTTTATTTTTTATGTTACTCCTCATCCCTTTTTACGTGTATTGGTTCGTAAATCCAACTTATTAAAAAAATATCATCATTACTCCCTTCACATTAATTTTTACCCAACTTTACACTTTTCACATCAATTCTTATTTCCACTTTCCAAACTATCCTCCACTGTTTTCTATTAACTCTTTGCGCATCAACTTTTCAAAAAGGCAAAACAAGAATTGTATAGACTTTTACCCATTAACTTTTCAAACACACACTTATCAAAGGACAACCAAGAATGAAATACACAATAATTAAAAAGGGACTATCTTGTATTTCGAATTGTGTTAGAAAGCATTGAGCTTATCTGTTTAAGTTTTGTCTAAATGGGTTTTCTTAATATTTTTTTCTCTCTTCGCAACTTTCTGCTTAGCTTTTCGTCGTAATTTTTGAGATTAATCATTTGTATCGACAAGAAGAATTAGAAAAGTATAGAAATGTGAACCGAAATTGAAAAAAGACCTGAAAACATTTTTAGGTCTCAGGTTTTCGGGTTTTCTGGACGAATAGAAGAGTTGAACAAGTACTCATGTATCAATGATACATATGATACTCCTTCCATCCCTTTCTTAGTATCGACATTTCCATTTTAGGTTGTCCCTTAATAAGTGTGCGTTTTGAAAAGGTAATAGGTAAAAGTTTGTACAATTATCATTTTGTCTTTTTGAAAAGTTAGTGGGTGAAGAGTTAAGGGGCCGATTGGATCGAGGATTATTTTCAAGGGAATAAGTTATAGAGGAGGATAAGATAAGCGAGAGTGTTATTTTTGGAGGGTTGGCCCACATTGATTTGATGTTTATGGAGGGGATAAAAAAAAGTCGATGATTTGGACACAAGGGGTAAAATATGACTTGATTTGAATGTTTAATAAAATAAGGAGATAAGAGGGGTGGATGATAAAATGAGGGGTAAAGGGGATAAGGGGGGTGAAATAGTCAAAAAATCGCTTCCCTACAGCTGGATAACTTTTGGGGAGGCCAAGGGGTGCCCAAAAGTCATCCCTCTTAAGCCCTCACAGAGAGATAACTTTAGAGGGCGTGAAATCTTATCCTCTGGCTTTTCATTTTGCCAAACCGTAGATATGAGGTGGGGCCCAGGGATTAGAGAGGGTGAAATGTTATCCCTCTTCCATATCCCCATCCAAGCAGGACCTAATGGGTAAAAGTTGAGGATAATTTTGAAAAATAAAGGTAAAAGTTAATGTGAAAAATGTAAAGTATAAGTAAAAGTTGATGTGAAAGGTATAATGATAATGTTTATTTAATAAATTCGATTTACGAAGCAATACACTTAAAAAGAAACGAAGGGAGTATATGTTTTGTTTTGCTAAATAAATAAAAAAATCTTATTGAAAAGCCCAAACTGTAGCGCTGTCGGCACCAAACTCGTTGAAAATTCTTGATTGCTTTGGTCAATTATGTTTGTGAAAATGGAAAACCGACAAGGTTTGGTTTCGTCCAGCATGTTCCAAAAGCTGGACTGGACCTGATCAAGTACATCCTTACTGTTTGATGGTGAATCTAATGATTTGTTCTCTCTCTCTCTCTCTCTCTCGGGGCTGTTCATCCATGGGTATTTGGTATCATTGTCTTCCCATTGACTACCGGCACCCAACAAGCTCACGATCAAACAAGTATACACTTCCTCTTATAGTTGACTCTTTGATCAACTTAGCAACCCAGACCCCCCAGATGTCACGACTCAAACCCGTCTCTGTAGGCTTTGCTCGTAACAAAGTGTCAATATAACCATCACCAAGGCCATTCAATACTTATAACTTCTCAGTATTTGAAAGGGACAAGAGCACATGAATAACGGAAACATTTCCTTTTTTTTCTTTTTAAATCTTCTACAATACAATGACAATGTACATTTATAAGACTATAACATCAAATACTCCCCAGAGCTGTGCGTAGATCGGAACTCTATAAATGTCTTTAACTAATACAAGAGCAGAAAAGAAACACTTAAAATACGACCTTAATATGAACAAACATAGAAGCAGGATTCCCACATATGCTTCTTGTTATGGATTGATTAAACAACACACACACACACACAAATAAACCGAAACAAAAAACACAAACGATTTTATGTGGTTCCTCAAAATCGGGTACGTCCACGGGAGAAAGAACACTTTTCACTATATTGAATAAATTATTACAATGAGATAAAATACCCAACTCAAGCCCACGCTCACATGTATTTTTATCTCTCACACACTCACCAATATTCTCTCACAATTTCTCTCCACACACACTACACTTTTTCTTCTCTCTCTATTTTTTCTTCTCTTGTTCAACACACACACTGCACACAGTCCCTTTTTCTCTCTGGCCGTGCCCCTCTCTTTTTCTCTACTTGTTGCTACACACACTGCAGTATCCGCCTTAAGCATATATACATACATATATTAGAGAGGGAGAGGATCGGTCAACAAAGTGGGGAGGCAGCCCATAATAAATTCCACCGAAAAACTCCATTTTAATTCTACTTCCACCGAACCACTCAAATTCCCATGCAAAACTAATGCTCTTAGGCTTTGAGGTCACCAACCAAACTCATTAATCACCTCCACCAAAACCAAACATTTCCAATTCAAAACTAAACCATTTTGTTTACTATTTTCAAGAGCATTAAAACATGTGCAAAATCCCAACACTTCTAGTTCACACAAAGGGAAATCATACCATCCAATTCTCCAATACCTGAAAGGTGGATTATATTTTCATAAGTCGAAACTCGTATAAATGATGAATACATAGGTTACATACTTTCCATGGACATTCATAAAATATACTACTCGAAAGGAACCCAATTCAGGTTTAAAGTATTCCAAAGAGATTCTACAATTCACAATCCAATTTATAATGCACAAGGATTTCATAGCTTTCCCAAAACAGATTTATAATGTGTATCCCTTTCCAAATTGTTATACATCACCAGGCGTCCCCGGTGTAGATAAACTAGACGTTTGACACATTATCCCACAACACATCCAGCTAGCCTTTTAGCACTGTCCCCTAGCAAGCTGGGACGTAAGGGATGCCATTAATAGATATCAAAACGTGTCCACCTTCCATATAATATCCATGGAGTTCACATTTGATAGCAAAGACATGTACAAAACATATCGTTTGCATTTGGATACGAAATACGAGTAAAATCATGTAATTTACGTATTAAAATCACTCACCTCGATCCCATGCTTTCACACGAATATCCTATAGTAAACAAGTTAAACGGATATTAGGCATAACTCAAACATTCAATCTCTTAAAATAGTCCTCCCAACTGCCCCCGTATACCCTAAAGTAATGTAATCTCGAATAATGGTAGCCAGACCATCGCCAATAAAAATTAGACTTTAAGAGCTTCAAAATGACAGGTCACCTGTTGAAAACGAAGTTCAGATGACGTCGCTACACCCGTTTAAAGTTGAACAGTTAACTTCAGAAAAAACAGATTTGCAGATTCTGCAGCTCTACGAACTTCAAACCAAAAACTAATTTTGCTAAGGAAAAACTAAGGCACAATCTTTACATATTTTGAAAGATACATGAGTCTAGTTTCAAAATCGACTCTCATGCAGATTGCTGAGTAACGAATCCGACAGTAGCAAGGTTAAGAAATTCTGGAGAACTCGATACTTCGAATTTGGTTCTGAAATTTTTACACAATACAATAGACTCATAGACAAATGTTCTGTAAAAATATAAGAAATTTCCAAGCTTTCTAAGTACCTCTAATAATTTCGTGAAAACAACAGGTCAGTATCAAGTTCAAAAGTTCCAGTCAGAGTTCTATTCAAATCTCACCAAGAGTTTATCAAGAAAATTCCCTTAAAACCTTCACGAGTAAGGTTTCCATACCTAAAATCTAACCCCTGGAATTAACCCCCAAAATCATGGATATAAACTTGTAGAATATGAAATCTAAGATGAAGGATTGCTATACTTACCAAGTAGGACTTCAATTACACTCCAAGTAGGATTCCCCAATTCTTCTTCTTCCTCCTCTAGATTTCCCTAGGCTTATCTGTCAATCTCTCCCTCTTTCTATCTTTGTCGTTGCATCTCTCTCTCTCCCCGATGATACACAGAATCGGTGGAGAAGATAAGAATGGCAGGGAACGTCGATCTCTCCCTTTTGTTTTGTTAGGCCCCCAAGATAATTATTCAGTGCACAAGAGCCCACGTCCCCCACATGTTATATATTAGCCAACCATTTATACTAAAGACACATATACACAGCTAATACATTCAATTCAGCTAAGTTAATTAGTCCGACAACCCACAAAATATACTCGTACCCGACACATACTCAACTTAAAAGCATAATTAAGGGTCAAGGGTATTACACCAGACCCCGAACCCCGAAACCCCAAATCCTCCTACCCCGAACCCTAAAACCCCAACCCCTAAAAGGCAAATTTGTTGTAACTCAATGCACACCATCTGATGGGGGCAAATACTCGCACCTCAAATATTTTTTTGTATTTCAGATTCCATAAGAGACAACGTCGTCATCACATGCCAAACGACCAGATTTCCAACAACATTGGGTGCTCGTGGTTTCCCAAACATGGATCCACCACAGGTCCAACCCACATGCCACGATCATTTCATGTCTGTCAAGCAGACCATTCAAGCAAAGAGATGACCATTCATAACACGTACAAAAGCTCATTTGGGAATTAAATGGGTAGAGGAATTAAGTTGTCGAAGCAGCAAACTGGCATAGATAAGCTCATTCCATGCATCAGGGACGCCAGGGAGACACCAATGGCTGCAATCTTGGCGGCGGCGCCTGGTGGAGGAGACCACCTTCAGCTTATTTCCCCCATCATTGATTTTCTTGCCGTACATAGATGGGTGCCCATCCTTACGGAAATTGGTCAACCTGGTCACGTTCAATAATATCACCGGAACCTGCATTTCCCGAATCACCTCTTCCACGATCTTCATTTTCAATGGATACTCATTAAGGCCGGCCCCCCTTAATATGGGTTCCGTCTCCCCATTACATGAGCCTTCTGAATCCCAATCTCCACCTCTTTTTTCAATTGTCCATATACAAAAAAATTAATCAGAAGTTAATACAAAACGACTTCGAATGAAATGGGAATGAGCGTCAGGGCAATAAAAAAAGATTTTACAATGTTTCTCCAGCCCTGGTCATGCGTGACAAATGGACTCCCAAATGTATTAACAATGTATTTATTTCTGCAAAATGTACTGTCATTTATAAATGGCATGTTTGAAGACTTGACATGGACATATGCACCCCTTCAAGTGCTACAGTTAAACTCTTTGACAAACAAATTCAGGGAATGCAAGCTTTCATCCAAACCATGAGCATGGATCCCGTTTCTAAATCTTTTCCCTCCCTGGAATAAAGAGTCAAATAAAACAATGACCTCTTTGAATTCCCTATGTAAATTCATACGGGGTAACCACTATGTATAGCGACATAATATTCCAGCATTTAAGTAGGCACCCACCCCCATTAAGCCATGAACTGCCTAAAGCATAGTTCATTTGGATAACTCCTTTGTCCTTCCTTTTTAGCCTTCTTATATTCCACTACCCAAATGATGATGTATGTGAAGCTCTTATATGCAATTTGTTTGATGAAATCAAACGAGTTATGACTGAACAACGTTTTTTTTTTCTTTTTTGAAAAGGGACCAAACACATCGAAACTGAAAGATAACAATTGCAACGGAAAGTACCTGAAATGGGCAGACGAGTAACCTCGATAGAAGACCAACTTCTTTTTTGGATTTACATTCTTATCGACCCACTCCGCCCAGGTCTTCAGGGCCCTCCTATAAGCTTCCAAGGCATCAAAATGAGGGTATATATAATCACCTTCTTTATAGTAATTTCTCCTGTACCAAACAGCCCCTCAGTTTCTACACGCGTTTGTTTATTTAGATGTAAGGGACTGTTAGGACATATCTAAAGAGAATTCAATTTCTTAATAAAACAATAATGAATGTAAATCTGGAAGTTAGAATTACGCAGTAGTTGAGGTTTGAGTCTGTCTCTTGCACTGCGATCACAAAATAAGCTCTTCATAAGCTAGCCGTTAAATACACCAGTAATTCAAGGGGGCAACAAAACAATTCGCGAAAAAAAGAAACGGAGATTATACCCCAAGAGAAATTTTTGCTTTTGATGATATCAAATTTTGACCCTTACAACAATGAAGTTTCTTTTCACTTCCGTTGTTCTCTTTGGATCATTACTTACGTAACCTTTGGATGTATTAGTTGAGACTATTATCACTGTGCGCAGATCTTACTTTCGATGAAAAAAAAAAAATAGAAAGGACAAAAAAAGCTGCAATAATCATACATAAACTACTTGAACAAGGGTACAGGTGCTATTTGAAGCGTCGAATTTAGTTAATTCTTGTTATGCTATGCAGAATGCACAACATAATTGATCTTTCACATGAACTTCGAAGTAAACAAAAGCAGTGCAAAAATAAATTAACAGATTTAAGTGGTTCGACACACAGGCTGTGTATCACACGGTAGGGAGGATGATCAATTCACTATAATCATGAAGGATTACAAGCTCACCGATCTCCTCTCAGTTGTTTCTCTCCATTTCATAAGTTTCTCTTACTAAAAGCTGTGACTTTGCAAAGAAGGAAAACAAAACTAACGTATTATTGCACTATGAAAGTCTGAACTATTACAAGAATAATAAAGGGATTTTACAAGCTAACCCTAAAAACCTTAGCAAAAACCTAATAACCCAAAAGGACTAAGAAACCCTGAACATAAAAGATAAACAACAATAACCTTACCGAAACCTTAATGACACAAAAAGACTAAATTGTCCTAAACATAAACAATAAATTGAAACCCTAAAATTATACTTCACACCCCCCCCTCAAACTCATGACGTGAAGCCGGAGAGTATCGTGAGTTTGCCAAGGAGATAACAACTACAAATCCACGACTGCAAATCAACTACTACGAATCAACTACTTCAACTGCTGCAAATCAACTACTGTGAAGGTGCTGAACAATGCAAAGCGGTGCAAAAACTAGAATATGCGAATAGGAAGAAAAACCAATGCCAAACAGATGCCACCAGATGCCAAATTGCCGATGCAAATAGGAGGAAGAACCAATGCCAAACAGATTTCGACTGTAGATTTTAGAGAATAACATACGGGAGAGAGGAGAGATGCAGCTAAGAGAGGGAGAGAGATGCTCTCTGATTCTGTGAGAGAGAGAGAGAGAGAGAGAGAGAGATGTGAAATCTTTGTGCAGAAATTTGATAAGAAATTGATGCTACGTAGGAGGAAGTAGAGAGAAACTTCGCCGATGAACAATACACGTGAATACTGACCTTCGAGGAATAGTGTGTTCAATGAACAATAACTTCGATGAATAGATGTGATGAGTGCCCGGCGGACGGCGGCGAGGCATAGCTGCCCGCCAGGGAGTGAATATCCCACAGGCCTAGATCTTATGGCTCTGATACCATGTGACTTTACAAATAAGGAAAACAAAACTAACATATTATTGCATTATGAGAGCCTGAACTATTACAAGAATAATGAAGGGGTTTAATAGGCTAACCCTAATAACCTTAGCAAACCCTAATAACCCAAAAGGGCTAAAATACCCTGAACATAAAAAATAAATAACGATAACGTTACCGAAACCTTGATGACACAAAAAGACTAAACTACCCTGAACATAAACAATAAGCTGAAATCCTAAAATTATACTTCACAAAAGCAAGCTTGGAAATCCTTAAAACAAATATCGCATTCATTTATATAGTTATGGCACATCAAGAGAGACTTAACTACCGTCAACACAAAACTTTTCATGTTTGACCATTCAACCTGACCACCATTCGGATGAAAATTCCAGTAGCTCCAAAAACTTGTCCAGTCGTCAACCATCTTGGCAGCTATGACTTCCATCCGGACAGGACCTCCTTTACGGCTCCATTCACTTATCAAGAAATCGGTGTAGGAAAATTGTTCTCAACTAAATGATAGTGAAGTGAAGTGAAGAAAAAGCAACAGTATTTTCTTATGTGTGTTCATTTGGTAAAAGAAGCTTGTGGAGAAGTCAAAATTCAATAGTTTAATTGTATAGGAAGTTTCCTATGCAAAAACAGGATTCATGCAAAATCTTGTGTTTTTCTGTGGATGAGTTTTGAGGAAAAACTAATCCTAGTGAAAAAGTTAGTAATGTGAGTCCCACAATTTTGCTAAATGAACACTCAAAAACTCATGAAAAGTCGGACATTCACATGCTTTCCTTTCCTTTTCTCGTAACAGAACGAGGCCTAGGAGTACGAGTGCTCCGCCTCCATTCTCAATCAACATGAGAGAATCTTCTGGTCATTATGGTAACTAAACAGAAGATTGAAACAAAGTCCAAGCAATAACTGAACTTGTCTCGAGTAACCGGCTTCGTCAACATATGAAACCGTCATCAGTATCAATCTTAGACAACGATAATGCTAACCACTTCAAATTTTGTGATATTGGCCGTCAATATATTTTATCCTTGCGTTGCATACCTGATTCTTGGCCAGAGTGAATTACACTCTGCTGTCACAATGCAGCAATACATTGTCCTACATGAAACCAAATTCGCTAACCCCTTAGCCAAACTGCTTCTTTCGTTGCCTAGGTCACTACTGTGTAATCCACATCTATAGTAGATAAAGCCACTTAACTCTCTGAGGTAGACTTCCAATGGACAAGACCATCGGAAATCACAAATGCATAAACTGTAATGGACCTTTGAGAATTGACGTCCCTTGCATAATCGAGGTCCCTTGCGGTCTATTCCCTTTGCCCATTTTTGCCGATTGAGAGAGATTCAGTTATCCTTTGAACTGCTACATGCAAAGGAGGATGGCTTTGATGAGCTCATCCTTTTCGATTAGGCCCTTCTCGAAGTGTTGACTATACACCTTAGAGTGTTGTTCACGCACAGGAGCGCGCAGATCAGTGGTGTTTACGTGGTTCTCTCTCTCTCTTTCTATCTCTCTCTCTCTCTCTAGGACAGAACTCAAACGGAGCACCTTCATCAACTTAGATCAGCAAGACGAACACCAATTAGTGTGTAGTCAACCATTGGGAAGTCAGAAGGCACTCTGATGCTAAAGTCAGTCTCTAATTGAGTATAGGAAAGGACAGAGCTCTATGTAAATAGCAACAACATTCCTCTCTAGGGTATAGAACTGTGCATTGTATGGTGACACATGACTTAGACTCCAAGCAAGCTTGTGCCGAGCTCGTGCCTTCGGTGATGTCACAGAAACCGTCTCTCGATTTGACATCATGCATGACGATTACCAAACGCCACGATGGCCGACACCCCATGGCAGAACCACGCCACTCAGTGTCACATGGCTTCATCCCTTGTCACACATCTGCAAGGCCCTGACTCAATACCTTGCCGGCCTACAGTACCACGGGCCGAACAGCCCACTCAGCTGTTAGGACTTGGCTGCTGGGCCATTAGGCTTCTCCACCTTGTTGGGCCTGTCAAGATGGACCGCATACAGAACCCATCGTGCGGCCCACTACAGTACACATTATGAATAACTTCTTTGTCTAAGCTTATCCAAATCCTTAGCTTTGGACTTATCAGTTTTTTTCACTTTCCCAAGCAAAGTATTTGAGGCTTATCCAAATCCTTATCTTTGGACTCATCAGTTTTTTTCACTTTCCCAAGCAAAGTATTTGAGACCCCTTGTTGGATCAACAAATCCTCCATCCGTTGCTACCAAAGAGAGAAGTTATTCTTGCCAGTGAACTTATCCACCTCCTACTTTGTGTTCATCATCATTACTGTAAACCAAGATCAGAAATTGTAACATGTGCTTTCAGACCACTTTGTATGCTATGCGGAATGCACAACTTAATTAATTTTTCACACAAAACAATAAAAAAGAACAAAAGCAAGGCTAGGAAACAAACACAAGAAGTCAGGAATGCAAAAATTGGCATTTGTTCGACATAGGTTTGATAATTTCAGAGACGACAAACAGAGGTGAAGCAACTGAGACTGTATTTCTGAATGAATATAACGCTAGCTATTACATGGTTAAATAGGAGAACCACTATGCCTAAAAAGGAAAGAAAGCTACGCTAAAGAGGAAACGATTACAAGGTGAAATCACTACCTAAAGTAGAAGATCACAATACACGCAATCAATGCCTAAATAAAAGATACAGAATATATGAGTATAAGGTAATCATATATTCCTAAAATACAAGATACAACATAATATTTCACAAGGTTGTGTATCTACTCCGCAAGGGGAAGAGTGTGATCAATCCGCTATAATTTATAAGGATTATAAGCTTTCCGATCTCTCAAACAGCATTCTCTGTTTTACAAGTTTCTCTAAAAACAAAAAGCCTAAAAACCATCAAACAAATATGATATGTACTAATACAGTTATGGTGGGTCTAGATGGACTTAACCACCGTTTGAATGGGACTTCCTGTGTCCTATTGTCTAGACGGGAATTCTAACAACTTCAGAAGACACTAGGACAATACAAAATACTACTCCCTCCGTCCCAATTTGCTTTCCCTTTTTGGGAGTGCGTGCATTTTGCACGCAAAAAATAATGTACAAGCATTAATTTTTTTAAACAAACTTTACACCAATTTAAAGATCTCATTGAGAAGAAAAATTTGGTGTAATTTTTTTTCCAAAAAAAGTTTCATACACATGTTATTTTTTGTGTGCAAATTGCACGCACTTCCACGAGGGGCAAGCAATTTGGGACGGAGGGAGTAAAATATATGAATTTGTCAATGTCAATTGTATTGAAAATGTGTAATAGAATATCGCAGCATATTGTGAGGGTTTTATTCTTTTTGTCGTAGTAAAGTTGTACACTAAAATATGTTTCCTGCGTGAATGTCCAACTAACAATGTCTTAAACCTTACCCAAATGCGAAATTTCCAACACAGATATAATTCAAAGAGCCAAGCAACGTAGATATAATAGTGTGTCTTTTTCCTCACAAACATTAATCTGAATTAAGAAAAAAAAAAAAACTACAACAAAAACTAGATCAAAAAATCATTCCGAAGACGTAGCAAATAGGAAAAAAAGAAGAAAAGAAGCCAAGCACAAGGATGTGGCCATCAATGTGAGGGTGTTGGGGTAGCTAGAGGGTCGCTAGAGGAGGTTGAATGTTTTACCAAAGGTGGTCATTGGCAATAGTGGAATTTGGAGGGTTATCTCAGTTGGCCAATTGTCAGGGGTAGTCGATAGGCAGGTGGAGATGGAGGAGAGTCTGAAAAGATGTTTCAAAAAATAAATAAACATTATCGTTAGTACTTGCCCAATATTTTGATTTGTCTTAACCGCGTTATCATTTTTCTGAAGCGAAAACAGTTACCAAACATACTACTGTTTACAACATTCAGAAGGTCTGAAAGCGGAAACATAGAACTTACCCAACATCGCATGGTTGTCATATTGCATTTCATTTTTCATCATTTAGAAATTCCATAGAGATTTTAAAACAACACTAACACACTAGGACACTCACTAAATACTTGTGCTATGCGTCAGAAATGTCAAAAGAAGTGGTAGGCTCTGAATAAAGTCCAAGAAAATATCTTTTGTATGACAACAATTGTTGATAAATTCGGAAGACAAATGTGAAAGATGAAACATAATTGTTTTGGAATATTTTTTGTGAATGATGTAAAGAAAAATTTGATGACACAATAGCATAAGCTTAATCAATGCACATATGATATTCGTTAAAAGTGGTTCCCCGTTTTTTAAGCAACAACATCCCGACCCCGTCAAAATATCTATGATTTCACTCTTGCCAAATGAGACACATCAAGCACAACAAAATCAATCTCCAAAGCCTCCGTCTTCTTCTGTCCACTCTAGCCCCATACCATTCTTGCATAAGCTCCACCACCCATCGCAGGGAAAACCCACGACATGCCTCAGCATACTGTCGACACCCCATTTTGACTTGGTAAATGTTTAAGCCCAACGTTGGGCAAATTCCAATGGTGAAATAATTTTCTGTATACTTTGGTGAAGTGTGGAACACCTTAGAACTAGGGATGGCAGTACCAAAAGACACTTAAGAGTGAGCGGACACATGTTTTGGCCATAGTGGCACTGACAATCTTTTAATTGGTCTGCTTTCGGCCTAGTTTTGATAAACCAAACTTACTTATTTTTGTGATTGGATTTCACTATCTTTTAGTACTTTCAAAACCCTCTTCATCGATATATTATATGTCTCAATCCGAGTTAAAATGAGGGAGATGCGAGCGTTTTACCAAAATGAGTTATTTTCTAACCCACTGAGGTAAAATGGTCACATCCTTTGATGTACAAATTATTTGGATCCAAACCGTTTGGGTTAGAAAGTACACTCAACAAGCTTTTCAATGGTTTAAACCACACGCAAATCAGAGTTTGGTAGTATCTGAAGCAAGCCCTCAAAGTTTGTCCTCATGTGATGTCTACAAGCGGCCGCTGTCTGCACTATGAACCTTCTAGAACTCTTAACTTTACGGTTTCTTTGATCGGTCCAAACTCCTTAGGGCCGGCTGTTTACTTGCCCAACACTCCAAGAAAGTATCTAGATGAATTTTATTCTATACTTTTGGATTTTATTTACATTCCATTAATTCTCTCAAACCCTAGCTCTAACAATCTATAAATAGGGTATTTTCTATAGGTTTTTAAAAATATTGCTATTACCTTCCACACATAAAACCCTAGCCTACACATACAACTCCGTGTTACACATGCAAGAGAGACCCACGAGCAATTGGAACACATAATGAGTCTCCGAAACCTCAAGTCTTCAAAGAGTTCTTCGCTGTTCTTAGGTTTTTCCACATTTAATCGATGAAGGCTCAGAAACCAAGCAAAGTTGCCTACTTTAGCAACTGAGGGATCAAGATGGGATGTCCCCATAGCCCCTACAGGCTAGCCCTTTTTATCTATTTCCCATTTTCCTTTCTGTTTTAAGCTAACCTTTTGTTTCTGCTTTTTTCTGCTGGTGTAACAAGGAACAGCGGCTGCTAGTTGTTATCTACGAATGTGGCGGCTGAATGGCCCTAAGCAGTGGCCGCCTATTTAAGAGTGCAGGCCGACAGATCTTCTGTTAACCGCCAAAAGGTTCTATACCCAAACCCTCTGTTTCGATTATTTTCCTTTCATTTTCATTGCATAATATTTGCTCCCTATCCAATTTATTGCTTCAATCACCCATATGTGTTAATGGCTAATAACAAGTACATGCAAATCCAAAGAATGATTAAGATGTTTTACATCAAGCAACTAGAGGCCAACCTTTTGGTTGGGCGAATAGGGGTGCCTCCCAGTTCTTCCCTCTTCGTACCCTTTGCTTGCGAACATGGAATTTCAATACGGTTTCTTGGTTCCTAAAATCAAGCAGCGGCTCTCAACGGATAAGGTAAGCTGCAACGGGTACCATCGAATAACAACACGCCGCAACAGGTGTCTGAAGTAGTAACGCCAACATGGCCATTCTGCAAACCTGCGTCACGACGGATGGGTATCCACACATACAAGAACCGCCACCCATACATCCCTGGCAAACTAGCGAATGGACAATGAATAAATAAATGCGCTCCTGATTCACCATCACTCAAGCACATGGAACACGTATTCACGATTACCATCCTATGACGTATGAGATTATCTATAGATACAATCTTATTCATAGTTGCGCTCCAAACAAAGTATGAAACATTAGTTGGAGCACGAGTGCCCCAAATGGCTCTCCAAGAAAAGAAAATATTTGGTTCCTCCGTCAAACTTGATATTAAGACTTCACCCAAAACGACCCATTTGCCATCAAATTCCACCATAATATTCCACCCCCACCCCCAAGTCCCTCATTGGATAGAGTTTTACCAAAAGAGCCAGCAATTCAAACTCTTGTACCTTCCTGCGAAGCACAATATCCCACAACACCATCCCTAAATGAATTATCGCATGATGAGCATCTCGCAACCTTGCATCAACACTCCAAAAATGCTCCCGAACTTCACCCTCCTTCCCGCCCCACCTTTATATGTGTATGACTAGAAAACTCATCCCATCCTCCCCTAATACCCTTTCAAAGCCCCACCCCATGCGGCAGATGATTTTCCTGCAAAAAGTATGCACCCCAACATTTCCCGTACCTAGCACACACAACATTCCTCCACCACCTATCCTTTCACACTAAAATCTCCATAACCACTTCCCTCTTTCCACACCGAGTATAAATCATATCCTTAGCCTTAAGATGAAATACTTAAATTCCTCCCCCAAACCACCCCAAAGGAAATCTCTAGTGACTTTACTAACCTTTTCGCCACCAAAATGGGGATAGTGAAAACTAACATGAAGTATGTATGCAGGCCCGACAATGTGCCTTTGATAAGGGTCATTCTTCCCCTTTACGACAAGTACTGCATATTCCATCCCTCTTGCCTTTTGTAGATTTTACTTCAACATCGAATACATAATGAAAAAAGGAAAACATGTTTTCTAACAGTCCCCAACATGTTGTATCGTCAATTTTAAAAGAACAAGTGTCATCTTCATTTCCGTATTGGCACTAAGTAGGTTTGGGAAAACAACTCCCAGTCATCCACGATAAATTTGGGAAATTACTTTATAGGTAGTTCTTGATTGCTGAAAATTTGTTCTGTATATTCCAATATTACTCAACTACCCATGAAACAAACAAACAAAAATACAAACTCTTATAGATGAAAGAACTCCCACAGTTCGGGAACTCGTTGAGGAGTGAGGACACATTAGAAGGTTAGAATACAGTATTCTTCAGAAGTTGGCCCAGAGTCAAAATTTTCGTTGTTTAGCTCATGAATACTTATATAATAATGATTGTTGATTTCTATGTTTGTAATATTGATATCGGTCCTGTTTTTTACGTACTGTAATTTGATAGAAACTAATATTTTGACTTGTATATGAATTGCTAAGATATATCTATGATGTATATGTGTTTTATATCGACATGTCTCAAGCATGTCTATGTCTTGGTCTTTTGGAGAAATGACATCTGTCCAATATCCCGTCTCTGTGCTTCTTGGGGTTTAATTTGAAAGAAAAGACACACAAAAAGAATGAAGTAAAATATAAAATGGAATAAAAGTTTCATTCCAACATGGATATCTCAAAGAGATGATTGCTGAGTGGCTACAAAGTGCATACCCCCTGGCAGTCTTTCCGTGAGTCCACCAGTGCCCAGTATTGAAGACTAGAATATCAGCTCGCTTCCATCTTTCCGCTGACTTGTCCACACGATCCACAGAGAGAGTCGGATTTGAGTTTCCTCGTGCATTAATACGAATTCCCTCCTTGACAAGGAAATGCGACCGCACAAATTCGACCGTGCAGTCATAATCCTATAAACAAACAAAATTAAACATGAAAAAATTGCAAAGAATACGCTTACACATTACCACCTATATGAAGGCTCGAGAAAATTTGTTGAAATAATTCATTTCCTAATAAGGATGGTGGTACAAAGTTAATCAGAAGCTCTTCCAACAGAAATAAGAAGCAGCAATAACTCCAATATTAGAGGTGTAAAACATTCCTAGCCCTATAAATTCACTCTTATAATGGGCAATCAACTGTCTACACAGTAACCACCATGCCATTTCCTCCTTTCCATCACAAAGCTCTCCTAAAAATTTCAGAAAATCAGGTGATTCACAATTAAACATGCAGGTGACAAGGAAGAAAAAGTTTATAGCTACCTCAAATTTGAAGATGTAATAACCTCTTCCCTTGGTTATTCTATAGCCATGGACTTCATACATCCTCCTCTTCTCAGGTAAGCCCTCACGAAGAAGGCATAACAGTGATTCAAACTGGTTCCGGTTCATAGAATCTCCAACCAGCATCAATCTTTTTCCTCTCAATCTGACCAAGAAGTCTGTTGCATTGAACCTGTAAATAACAAGAATAATAAGGCACAAAACCAGTAGTGGTTCAAAATGTACAGTTAATAGAAACTATAATCTACACATCGTGAGGCCGCAACGCTTACAACATTTCCATTGCTTTATCCTTCATTGGGAGAATCGGAGATTTCATTCATACAATCAAATGTCAATTAGGGGCCAGTATTACGGGTTTCATGACTTGGGAAACATGCTGATTTCCACATATATATGCGACCAACTTTATAGGAGAAACATTAAACTTACCACTGTTTAGTTACCCTTTGCAAGAATTTTCGGACCTAATGTGGATGGGGTTCTTGCATAGTATATTGATTGGGCTAATGTGTCTTGGCACTTCTAATATGGATCTTGCTGGTGAGAGGGGGACTTGTCACAAGGTGATGTAGTCATTCAGGTTATCCTTGTAGAGAACTTTTGTAGATGTTACTATGAGAGAATGACGAACGTCACAATGTTAGGATGACGAGAGAAACTGGCCTGACAAGAAAGAGCAAGGTGAACAATATGAAATCCTATGACAGGTTAACAGTAGCAAGCATTTTAGTTTTGGATCATCTTTCATGCCTCTAAATTATTATTTTTTTTCCTTTTCATGCCTCTAATTAGACTATTAGATTAAGTTATATGCCATCTTTTAGGCCTTTGACCTAGAATAGTGGATTATGAGTCGTTTTACATACCTTTTTATATATCTGTTCATGTTAAGTTACAATGCCCCAAAAGCTTAAGCTGTTAGGAAATGGCCCAACAATGTATATCAAGCCATTCAACACCTCCCTCACGTGCAAATGCAAATATTCATAGATTGTTCAAAACAAAATACAAAGGAGAGAAGCAGAATGCAAACGAGGAACGAATGCAAATGTAGAGACTTGAATCGAAGACCTCTCCCATCCTGAACTCTATACCATGTTAAGTTGATAGGAAATGGGCCCACACATATACATCAAGTTATAAGTACTAGAGTATCTTTGGGCCTCAAACTTGGTTCAAAAGATTGCTATGGAGCCCTAAGTATGGGCAACATACTCCCATCACAAGTGATGAAATCTCACACGGTGCGCCTTCTTTGAGACATGTGATATGGATAATCCAGATCATGATGAGCAACGCAATTGTATACGTTGTCTATGAACTCATTACAAGCAAATGAGCAATATACCATTGGAGCATGCAATAGTCTTCGGCGTGCAAGATAGACAATATAGCCTTGGCAAGTGGGTCAAGCAATGTAAAAAAGCAATGCAGCCTTCTCGATTTAAACTCTTTTTCATTGGGCTATAATTATTTGTTGTTTCATCATATATCTTCTTTTTCCTTTATGCAAAGGGAAGGAAAAATGGTATTCTTACCTAGAATTTAGTCCAAGCATCAATTGTCGAGGTTTACTGGACCAAAAATTGGTCAAATGAATTGCAAATGAGGTTGGATCGGTAGTTGACATTTTCCCAGCACATGTTAACAACAAACAAAATCAAGTGAAGAGTTGTTTGAAGTTCGACACACGCTTTGATAGGTGCCGAGAGATTATTGATTGCTTTAACATTTAAAGTCATGTTCCGAAATCAAGTGGAGAGTTGTTTTGAAGTTCGACACACGCATATTAGCTAATTTCATCGATGAACTATTATGCTTTATTTGATTACCTAACTTTGAGTAGTTTTAAGCCATAGCATGTGCTCACATGTGTATGCAATCTTTTAAAGGCACTAGGCACACCAAGACGCAATAGCCCTGGAGGCTAGGCGCGAGACAAGGCACAGGCATCATCACAGAGAGGCACAAGTTGTAGAAAATAATTAGAATACTGATATAGGCAAATTTGGAAAGATAAATAAATGCTTCTGCTATTTCAAATACCGTAATACTTATTAATCCCTAATTGTTTATGTGAGCAATGAAGACAAATAGCATTACAAAGTACTTGGTGAGCGGTAACGGTTTGATTCTGTTTGTTTTGTCACTAAAAATGAGGACATGAAAACAGAGAAAAGGAGGGGGGGAGGAGGAAGACGAAAACACGACAGATTGTGTTCTTTTAAAGACTTCAAAAGTTGGCAACTGTGTTGCTTATCAATTAGATAAGCAGTGCTCCTCGCCTCACCTCGGCATCTAGATCCGCTCCTGTGTGTATGTAAGAAAAGGAGAGCAATATGATACTAGTATACAATCATACAGTGTCTCCTCTCACGGCAAGGGGGGGCTGTGGAAGAGTATCTGGCTCATGTGGGAAGGCTCGAAGTTTCTTACCTTTCAAGTCAGTAGGGGTAGTAGAAGTAAATATTGACAGCATAAGCGATGTGTTGAGAAATTCTCTATAGAGTATTCCAGTTATCATGTTGTTGTAGTCTATCGCAAGGCGTTTGTGAAACTTGATAAGAATTTCAAACCATAGGGTTAATTTGGGATATCGGGCTTAGGACGCCCTTGTTAGATTAGGAACTAGATCAGTTGTCTAGTTTGCTCTGCTTGCTTTATAGACTGAGCCGTGTCCTTGTATATGATGGGGGTGGGGGCCAGTGGTCGCTAGGGGTGAGCAACAAACCGTTAATCCATGAACCCAGACCAAACCGCTCAATTTGGATTGTTTCTTAGCAGTTTGGTTTGATCAAGGTCCAAAAAACAGAGAACTCATCTAAATGGTTCGGTTTGTGGATTTACACAAATGGTTCGGGTCCAAACTGATCCAAGCCGTATTCATACTAATACAAACACAAAAATCTTCATGTGGGCACCCCAAACAAATTTCACCTAGCATGATCAATCATCTCTCATCTACATAAACTTAACATAACGGTCATGGAATTAAATGGCTATGGTTGAAAAATAGTTTACGTTTGATTCATGTTCTGTTTTCTTTTCCTACAGTTATGTGTGCTTTAATGGCTTATAAATAGGTTCCTCTTTTGAAATTCGGAGTGAACCGTGGTTTCAAACAGGAACCGAACCATTTTCCATAAGTTTGGATTGACTCAGTTCAATGAATTACATGGTTTGGTTTGGTCTCAAATCCTTAATCCGTGAATATTTGTTTGGTCCTTGGTATACCATTGTGGTATGCCCATTTTTGCGTGACACCCATGGCAGCGTCTCTTTTATCAATAATGCCTGTTGCAGCGCACCATTGCTTGTTTGAGAGTCACCACTTAGTTTATGAAAAGCTAAGAAAACATAATATAGAGATTCCCTTGGTTCGGGAGCTAAGGTACGTCAAGGGAAGGTGTTGGGCACCCCTCACCGCCCAAACAAACAGTTGGCCTCTACCATCTTGAATAATGGGCTTATAAAATATTTTTCAAATGCATGAATCACACAAATCCATTGTGGGTTAATAATCTACCAGCCCCTAAACTATTCAATTTTTAGTTAATTCCCCCTCCAACTACCAATTGAATTTAGTTGCCCCTTCAACTATGTAAACGTTAGTCACCTCATCCAATCCCTCACGTTCCATCCAGTTCATGGACGGAAAACTTAACAAAAACCCTAATTGGTGCTTTTGAAGGGCATTTACGTCTCTCACCTAACAATATATGTGTATATGTATGTCATTCCATCTTATTCCCTAAAAATCAGTCCCCATCTCCCACGAATAAACCTCTTGATAGCAGAAGAGATGGATTGAACACAGACTGATAGCAAATGGAACCGATATCCAATGGACTCGGGACAAACTTCTTCACTCAAGTAGAGTAGCCCCATAGTTAAATTCATGAATCATAAGGATGAATACAGACATGCATGATTATCCTTGGTCCAACAAATAGAAAACAGTCACAGTCTTGATGAGAATTTAATTATGGATAACTCAAATTAACATGAGAAAAAAAAAATCAAGTCTTTAGGGAAGAGAGTTAACGTTGACTGGGTTTGGCAAACAGAGTCGGACTTGGGGTTTCACAATGCTTCTAGTCGCTCTGTCTCTCTTTGATTGATTCCTTTGGAGCTCTCAAGATCGATTCATTTGGTCTCTCTGTCTCTCTTTTATCGAGTAGGTTAACGGGTTAGAAATTAGGGCTGTCGATTTACCCCCAGGTACAGGATTGAGTGGGTTTGGGTGGAAAAATCTATTTTACCCTTCAGTTGGTGGCAAATTAAGATGGTTAGGGTTTTTTCCTACTTTTTTTCGTTAATTTGGATGGATTCGACCAATTAACCAACGTTTACATAGTTGAAGCGGCAAGTAAATTCAATTGGTGGTTGGAGGGGGAATTAACCAAAAATTGAATAATTTAAGGGGGAAGTAGATTATTAACCCAATACATTTTCATTAAAACCTCTTTTAATGCGAAAGCATGGAGCAAGTAAGGGACAAGGAACAAATATGTGAAAAG
Organism: Vaccinium vitis-idaea; assembly: GCA_963854785.1. Lineage (NCBI taxonomy): Eukaryota > Viridiplantae > Streptophyta > Magnoliopsida > Ericales > Ericaceae > Vaccinium > Vaccinium vitis-idaea. Next base: position 43,233,408 of record OY978218.1, on the reverse strand, counting down.
TTCAATATAAGTATAATGCCGCGTCCGTACTATTGAAGAGTAGGTTGTGCATTTGCGTAAAGAAACACCTGCAGCCATGCCTGTGAAGTGGCAGTCGTGGCTTTACTGCACAAAAGATTCCAGAAAAACAGAAATAAAAAGAAAGAAGGGAGAAAGAAAGATTAAACTCGAGGTCCGGGTGACTACGAGGCCATACCACCTTGCCCTCGGGACAAAAGATGTAGCATATCTATCAATTTCTTGGACGGTTCTCCCTAAACTTCTGAGTGAAAATGAATGGAGTAGTGAGCTCCTTTTATAGGGGAGGGAGAGGATCTTTTCGAAAAGGAAAGGATGCCACAAAATCTGGGAGGCTTGCGTAAGATACCATGGCTGTCTTCACGATACCATGGCCGTCACTGTGAACCCACGGTTATTTCTATGATCCCACAGCCGTCACTATGTTGCCACGGCCGTTTGTTCGTTGCCATGGCTGTCTTTTTGTGACTGCTCACAAAGTCAAAATTCGCAGGCACGCTCCAGACAATCCCAAACTCCAATTTGTGTGTGGTTTGAACCGTTGAAAAGTTTGTTAAGTCTACTTTGTAACCCAAGTAGTTTGGATCTAAATTTTTTTGTATATTAAAAGATATGACCATTTTACCCTCAGTGTGTCGAAAAGCAAATTGTTTTAGTAAAATGGAGTGGAAATGGATTGAAACATATTATATATCGAAAAATAGGGTTTTTAAAGTACTAAAAGATATACTACTTCAATTGTTCTTCCGGTGGATTCTGGAAGTATCTTGGAGGACTTGAGAATTCAAGGCAACGGCAGTCAACCACTTGGTGCGGTGTACGTGGATTCGGCAAAACAGCCTTTGGTTAGTTGGTGAGGATTCACGATTATATTGATTATGATTGTTTTGTAACTACACAATGATAGTTTTTTAGTGCGCTGATTTCCTCCCGTGGTTTTTATCTTTTTTAAGCGACTTTCCACGTATATTCTTGTGTTCACTGTTTATTGCTTTTCAATTCCTTTTAGTTTGCTCGTTGAAGTATTCGGATAACTAAATAGGATTTTTCAAATAGGAAAGCAGAAGTTATGAAAAGTGGGTTAGAAGCAGACCAACTCGCAAGTCGCCGAGACTACCAACGCTAGAACTCTTCCTAGGGCTCTAAGACTCACTTCTTAAGGTTTTACTCTCACTCCCTAATACCTAGGGTCATCCTCGATCCTCATCCATCCTTGGCTCTGCCTCAAACTTGCTTTGCAACCTGTGTAACTAGCTTCATCATTGGGTCCATCCACCCAAGGTGGGTGCTCAGTTAATTCAATTAGGCAAATTGGGGTATCTACAACTATGAACAATCTGGTCCATGCTCACCCTAGAGGTCGCTTGATGCATCTTTTTCTCCAAATTGGGGTATCTACAACAGATGTGGTTTATACCTAAGTCTTGACTATTTATCCAGGACTGCATTGAAATTCATTGGTATGTAGTAAGAAGCTCACTAATACCCAGCCATAGAAAACCACAAACTCAATTACTCCAACACCCAGCCCAGCTGAGATTTGATAAGTTAAACAAAAGCAGTAGAATTGGTTTTTGTCGACAAGAGGCACAATATAAGGGAACTATACCTGGGGAGCTCACAGCCACTGGGCTTCCATCTCCATTTCAGATAATCCGAGTCACGCCTTCCATTCGTTTGGCAGTCAAAAGCCTCATCAACGTATGGGCAAGACCCTGGTTTGTAAATCGGGTAGGCCTCCTTCTCCTCCTCATCTCTAACTCTCACCCAATTACCCACATACAGATCACAGGGCAATTTCTCGTTCTCTAAATTTTCCACAACGGGGGAGGGGGAGAATTTATTATTACTGTTTCCCCCAAACGCATCAATTCTACTCTCGTTAACACCAGCTCTACCATCGTCAACCATAGAGTCTGCGGCGACAGATCCAGATTCCCTTTCGGGAATGGGGAAATTATTAGTATTATGGTTAAGCTGTCCTGGATAAACAGACTCAGACGATGAATTTGGTATCCGAAGGAATGATGATGATGATTCGGAAGGGTGGGAATCAGCCCCTGAAGGAGAAGGGAGGAGGAGAGAAGAGGTGAGATTGGTTGAATTTCGTGAGTAGTACAGATATCTGTACAGAGAACGAGTGGGATCAAGAGATCGTTTGCTCAAGGTGATTAATAATATGCTCAAAATAAGAAACAAGCAAAGTAACCATAATGCATAACGGCGGCTCTTCTTCCTCCTCTGGCCTGTGCTTCCACTGCTACCTGCCATTTGCAGATTGGGGATCGCATGATCTATCGGAACAACGACATGTTGGAAAATTCTTCCGAGCGTTCTTTTCTTCTGAAAACTGTCGGGATGCCGCAACGCGGTCGTACTATACTCCGGTATATGACTCGGATGCTTCCGTGCACTCTAGCCGTACAAAGACACTTGGATTGAGTGAAAAAAAATTTGGGACACTTAAATAAGGAATAATTAGTCATAAATACATAATATTTTATCTATTTAAAAAGAATGACAAAGAACTTTTATAATCAAATATAAAGACATGGTTTCTAATTTATGGAGACGAAGGACGACACCCTACCCTGATAAAAAAGAAAAGGACGACACCCTACCGCTTTTTAGCCACCAAAAGTGGTTGCTGGTTGGCCCCACCCAATGACCCTTTCGGGTTCCACATTTCTTTCCGTCTCGTCGCCCTTTTTCAAAACTCACCCCAGAATTCAAGCCTAAACTGAATGGGGCTACGGAAAATTGAATGGATTGTACTGTGTATTGGGTCCCACTCTAACTTTTTGGGGTGGTTTGGCCTAAAAGTGGATTATGGTTTTTTTGTTTTTTCGTTTCGTCTTTATTCAAAATTTTTTTGCATTTGTTAGTTTTGCGTCAAGATTTTGTGGTTTTTGAATTCCTCTCGACGAGACGAATCTAACAAGTATAAAATTATGGTTAAACCAAATATTTTTTTGAATAAAGCCGAAATACGTGGATTATTTGACTGCATATTCAATGTATCCTTATGGAGTCGTTTGTTTGATCGGAGATAAATGGATGCGATATGACCACTAACCCCTCGCGATCGGGATCTCTGGATTCAATAGGCGACTTGGAAAACCTGTGGAGGAACGAGGGTTTCATGGATTTTGTGATTGACTGAAGTTTGATATAATAAGGTGGTTGCCTCGAGTTGTTCCTTTTCTCTCTCTTTGTGTTTAATCCGTCGAATCATTCTGAATCCACATTGTTTTACATAGACATGGTCCATCTTTCACTTCTGAAATTGATAATTGGGAAACAAAATCCTTCTTTCGAGGGAGAACATCAACTAATGAAATCAATCTTGGTTCTGTTCTAGCTACATAATGAAATCTACACATCAACTAATTTAAATTTTTTAAACATTACTAAAATTTCACTAATTTTTTTTATCGCTAAAAGTGGTCAGCCAGAGGTGAAATGACGGTCGCTCGGAGGTGGGGAGGTGATTATTTTGAATTTTATTTACAAGATTTGATTTTTTTTTAAATTAGTGACATTTCACTAATTTTTTTGGTCGCTGGAAGTGGTCGGCCAGAGGTGGGGTGGTGGTCGGCCAGGTGAGGAGGTGATTTTTTTTTTTTAATTTTATGTTCGAAATTCAAGTTTTTAAAAATTTGTAACATTTCACTAATTTTTTTGGTCACCGAAAGTGGTCGGCCCGAGGTGGGGTGGTAGTCGGCCGGAGTTGGAGTGATGATTTTTTTGAATTTTATTTATGAAATTTGAGTTTTTAAAAATTAGTAACATTTCACTAATTTTTTTGGACGCCGGAAGTGGTCAGCCAGAGGTGAGGTGGTGGTCGGCCGGAGGGGGTTAGTGATTTTTTTTATTTTTATGTTCGAAATTGGAATTTTTAAAAATTAGTGGCATCTCACTAATTTTTTTAGTCGCCAGAAGTGGTCGGCCAGAGGTGGGGTAGTGGTGGGCCGAAGGTAGGGTGGTGATTTTTTTGAATTTTATGTTCGAAATTAATTTTTTTTAAATTAATGACATCTCACTAATTTTTTTGGTCGCCGGAAGTGGTCGCCAAAGGTGGGGTTGTGGTAAGCCGGAGATTTTTTTGAATTTTATGTTCGAATTTAGAATTTTTAAAAATTAGTAATAGTTCACTAATTTTTTTTTGTCTTAATGTTCGATTGCAAAAGTTCATTGTCCTTCCCTTTAAAAATGTCAAATATTGTTTGTTTTTATGTTCAATTGCAAAAGTTCCTTGTCCTTCCCTTAAAAAATGTCAAATGTTTTGGATTTTTGGCTAAGTGGCCCCTTAAATAATCTATCATTTTACTCACTTAAAATTAGAAAATCATCTTGAGTTTTTTTAGGAGTTATGTTTCCATCCCGATTATATATATATATATATATATATATATATATATATATATATATATATATATATATATATATATACCATCCGGTTCTAGTGCGGGAATCCCGTTTCCGGACCTCCATGATCCGAACATTTTTTTGACGATCCGATCCGTCCAATGTGTTCAGAAGGTGTTTTCAAGGGTCCACGCGGAAAATCTTCAAAAAAAAATACCGGGAAGGGCTTGATCCAAGCAGTTTTCGCAAAAATATATAAATACAGTTTTTGCGAAAAACTGCTTGGATCAAACCCTTCCCGGTATTTTTTTTGAAGATTTTTCGCGTGGACCCTTGAAAACACCTTCTGAACACATTGGACGGCTCGGATTTTCCAAAAAACATTTGCAACACAAAAAAACACCATTTTTTCTTATTAACGGGAGGTGTGGACTTGAACCCCACGGTATATATATATATACACGAATTATCCTATCAAGGATCCCGGATTTCCCGGATTGAAGCGTTTTGATGCTTTTCCCGATATTTTTTTGACGATCCGAGCCGTCCAATGTGTTCAAAAGGTGTTTTCCAAGGCCCACGCGGGAAATATTCGAAAAAAAATACCGGGAAGGGCTTGATCCTAGCAGTTTTTCGCAAAAATTGCATATTTACAGTTTTGCGAAAACCGCTTGGATCAAGCCCTTCCCGGTGTTTTTTTTTGAAGATTTCCCGCGTGGGCCTTAGAAAACACCTTTTGAACACATTGGACGGTTCGGATCGTCAAAAAAATATCGGGAAGGTGGAGTCCCGGATCCGGGACTCCCGGACTAGATCGGGACTCTATATATATATATATATATATACGAAAAACTTCCAATCCAAACTCCCGGATTTTAAAACGTCCGGACCTCCACCTTCCAAATTTTTTTTTGAAAATCCGAACCGTTAGATGTGTTTAAAACTTATTAGCGTTTTTGTGAAAAAACTGCCCCGATCAAGCCCTTCTGGGTATTTTTTTTTGCCAAATCTTCGCGTTGGACCTTAAAATCATGTTTTAAACACATCTAACGGTTCGGATTTTCAAAAAAATATTGGGAAGGTGGAGGTCCGGACGTTAGGTCCGTAAAAAGGGGTTTGGATGTGAAGTGGTTCCTATATATATATATATATATATATATATATATATATATATATATATATATATATATATATATATATATATACTAGGAGATTACGGACTAAAGCAAATGTTTTCATCCAAAATTAATTATGTTTCCATTAAAAAATTCTTGGCCTATAGGGCAAAGATTTTTTGGATGAAAATATAAATTATTTTTGCCGCTGTTTTTTATATTTTCATCCAAAAATTCTTGATCCAATAATCATTGTTAAAAATTTTTAGGGTGTCGCATGCGCGAGCCAAATTTATAAAGGGAAGCGATCATGGTTAAAATCAAACTAACAATCATGTCAATGATTTTTGACATTTTTTTTTACCATGATTCAAGATATTAATTCAATAATTATTACTATGTTTATAAGTACAAGGAGAGTGTACATACTCCTTATCTATATAGGCCCGCACAGCAGCTGTTTTGATCTTTTTACCATGATTTTTAATCTTTTTGTTTATGATTTGAAAACAATATAATATCCTTTCAGAACACGAATGATGGTAAAAAATATATATATATGTCAACATTGTCGAATGATTATGGTAAAAAAAATTGGTTATAAAAAATCATGGTAAAAATATTAACCTCGACAGATATGTTGTCATGTTGACATTGTCCAATGATCATGGTAAAATATATGTTAACATTTATTTTTAATTTAGATATGTTATCAGTAATTAATTTTGAAATGGTATCTATTTTCCACTAATTTAGGAGATGTTTTGGATTCCCCCTCTATTTCAAAAAGGTAATCAGTTATTAGTTACCCATAATTATTGGTAATCAGTTTCCACTAATTTATCAAGTAGTGTTAATTTATATATAAACATCTATGTATATCACAATGAAAGGGTAGCAAAGGTAAATTACATTAAATGAGAATGAAAACATAACCCCGTAAAAATAGGAGGACGAAAACATACATGATATCCAAAATCTGGATGAATATTTAATTATCTTAAAAATCTTCAATTTTAATGTGATGTAAAAAAAAAATCTTAAAGTGAGTTATTATACCACAAGTTTAATGTCACATATTTTTCTATGGCCTTTTCCACAAGTTTGTGCGGGGACCATACAATTGATGATAAACTCACATAAAATGTATAATAAAAAAGGCCCCTGAAATAGGTGCTCCAAAAATAAAGCACTTTCTTGTAAAGTCAAGTTTCAAAAGTACATCGTCATTATAATTGTAGATAGGCTCATTTGTTGGTAACATGTGTTCATTAACTTGAATGGTTTCAAACAATAACATCATTTTAGTTGAATGCGGGGAGAGTGCTGTGCAGCCTATGCACGGCATGTGTTGCGCGATAGTTTGTTTGAATTCTTACCCATCCATCCAAGCAATGGATCCAGGCTCGGATTCCGTACAACACTTATTGTGCACAAGCTGCATAGCAGCCTCCCACGTCCCATTTTAATTTCCTTATCAGCTTTACTAGCTGGAGGCCAAGTCACTTTCTTTTAGTACTCAAACGCATAATTAAAAGACAACACAAAACAACTAGGGAGATCAAGCTCGATTCTTTCAAGCTCTCTCATGCTCCACTCCGTCCATATCTGCAGCAAAGGAGGCTGGACACATCTCTTCCGCTGGTACATGATCCAAGGGTATTTCTCGTCGGAGCAACGCTAGGCAGAGGTGGAGATAAAGGGGGCAGTAGGGGCGGTCGTCCTTGTAAGGAAAAAAAAAATCTCTAGTATTATATAATAAAAAAATCATGTGAATTGTATAGGCTCGCCCCTCTAAAATATTTTAGAAAAAAAAAATTTACCTCACATAGTGAAATTCCTAGTTCCGTCTCTGATGCTATGGACATCTATTTTTATATCGCTCCTTCAAGTGATGGTGTGACTCACAACATTATTTAAAGGTCATGTCATCACTTGTGAGTGGGTGAGAAATAATGTAAAAATGGATAGAGAATAAGTTTTTTCCATTGCCGATGGAAACAAAAATTTCCTCCAAATCGATTGTATTGCGTCATATGTCCAAACAGTGGTCCCAAATAATAGAATATGGACATATGGCGCAATGCAATCGATTTGAAGGAAACTTTTGTTTCCTCCGGCGGTGGAAATAATTTAAACTCAAATGGATATACACTTTCCTGTGTCCTTAATATTTTTATTCCTAGTCGACATGCAGGTTCCGTTGGCAAGCCTATCCATAACTCTATAATTCCCCGTTCCTTGAGTGTGTTTGATTTCAGTGGGGGGAAATGAATTCAATCAAGGACATGCCAACTACTCAAGATAAGGAGAAGTTTTTGGATGGTCATCCGGGAAAAAATAAGTTCAATTGGTACTCCAACATACTAAAACAAAATAAAAAACCGCTTCACAAGTTCAAGAGGCAGAGTATAATCTTCTTGTTGTCCTGCAATTTGCATTGACTAATTAAGATCAGCTATTGATTTGTTTCTACATTTTTTGATAACCAGATGTTCGGGTCAGTTTACGTGCACCTCGACTAATTCTGGGGTCCTGGAGGGAACTACTGAGAGCATAACCCCCAGTGGCCCCAAGAGTTTTCTGGCAATGGGAATTGAACCTAAGACCTTAGGTGGGGAGCAAACCCTTAAGTCCCAAAGCAAAATCACTTTGCCAACCCCTTGGATTTAATTTGTTTCTACATACTAAGTTGGTTAGCGCTCTTTGTTGGATGGCACTTTATAATCGCACGTCTCTTTTGACCTCAGCCATCTAGATTTCAAATCATTGACATCTTGTGTTGTGTACTTTAGACATTGCTTATCTATAAACAAATTGGACTTCAAGATTCATGTCAACTAATTAACCCCAAAATTTATAGAATATGCTAATATTCGGGTTCAAATTAAGTAGAGAAAATTAACTTAGTTTTCTTTCTACAAATGTGCTCAACATATGATAAAAGTTTCAAACACACCATGCCTTCAACTAGAAATTAGGAATAGTTGTCCGGGTGCACAATTGGAGAGAGTGGAACAAGACTTTCAAAATCTTGAGTGGACACTAGCTTGCTTACTTAGAAAACCTCAAAATATCCGTTTCACAACCAATGTAATCAAATGGGAATCCATAGATTTGAGATGAAGGACTCAGATCAATAGCCTGGGAGGAAGGGTGGCATTTATTTGGATCCTCCAGTTGGTTTTGGTTTTGGTGGGAAGCAAGTAGCTTGTCCAAGAATGACCAGTCAGTACCATTAAAGGTTGTCCTCTCCTGCTTGTATTGTTGTTGCAGGATTTCTCTTCCATTAGGAGAATTACCACCCGATGATGTAAGCCTTAACAAATTTTGAGAGCATTCAATATCCATGTTGTTGAAGGAGGAGATAGCAGTAGGCGATAAAAAAGAGCCATTCATGTTGACAAAAGACGTCGATTGATGATGACGATGATCAGGACTCAACAACTGTGGGAGATGCATCGAAGATGATGAGGAGTAGCCACCAAAGTTACCGTCATATAGCGCTTGCTGCAAATTCTGTTTAGGCTCCAATATCAAACTGGATGGTCCTGTAGTAGATGTACTTGTTTTGATCATGAAAGCATCAGCACCAAAGTAGTGTTCTTCTTGATCATCTTGAGGAGCATATTCTGGTAGCTGACCAATCCCCCTGTTATGACTTGTACTCTTCTTTTCAAACACCCTGCAGACGACCCATCCATCTTCCTGCATGCATATTGCGGATAAATCAACCTCTAACTAGCTTTTAATAGTGAGCCCAATTACCTAAACAAACTCACGGCTAATCACATTGCTGGGCAAATGCATGGATAACAAGTAAGATATTACTACCTGATGAAGTAGTTGAGACGTGTTGTTTTCATGGTAATCATCTAGGCGGTACTCATGCATAATCCAGTCAGTTTTCTGGCCATGGGGGGCACGTCCAGTGTAGAAGACTAGAGTTTTCCTCATGCCAATCCTCTTGGCCATTCCGCAGTTGCTTTTACTGCTAAGGTGAATGGCCTTGTCCCTGCCCGTCGCCTTCCAAAAACCAGCTGTGGTGGCCCTATTTGTTCGAGTTCCTGTTGGATATTTCTTGTCCTTGTGGCTGAAAAAATACCACTCGTTCTGAGGACCTGATCCAATTCTACATTTTTCTGCAACAATCATCTTACCAAATTATTTTCCCCCCCCAAAAAAAAGAGAGAAGAACACTCTACATCTTAAATACCAGTACAAAATCTACGAGTAATTCACGTTTCTCCGTTTTATACAAGCAACAATCACATCGGTTCAAAGTACCTTTTGATAAGTGAGGTGAAGAGATTAACTAAAGGTGGAATGACTCCGCAAAGACCAAGATGAGTCAAGATATAATTGCTTAACATTTCAAAAAAAAAAAAAAAACATCGTTTGCCAAGTTTATCTTAGAATTTTGTTTCTCTCTTTCTCCCTCCGTCTCAATTTAAATGTACTCTACGGGAAATCGAGTTTTTTAAGAAATTCAATTTTTTGCTCTAAATTTCCAAAAGTAACCTTAAAAACTGCGAAGTCAATTAAATGTATTTAAATTGATTATATCCTTCAATATGGATCTCAAAAATAATGTCATATGGATCTTGTTTGATAGATTTCAATTGATTCTATTAATACAAAATTTTCAAAATCATGAAAAATATTATATGTTGAAAGATATTGTTGATTTAAGACTGATATGAATATCAAAAACTGTCAAATCAATGAGAACTTTTTAGGGGTAGAATTGAAAGTTTGGTATGTTTTAATGGTTATTTATTGAAAAGTGACACTTATTTTGGGACATCCCAAAATAGAAAGGTGGACATTTAAAATGGGACGGAGGGAGTAATTGCTTAACATTTCAAAAAAATAAATCTTTTGCCAAGTTTATCTTAGAATTTTGTTTCTCCCTTTCACTCGCTCTTATTCTTCTCCTTTGTATTGTGTGCATCAGGATGTCTAGGCTCTTAATTAATGATATATCCTATCACGCCACGGAATTGAATGAGGATGAGTAAGGGGTTGTTTGATAAGCCAACTCAGAGTTCACACTATCGACTAAATGGACTAAATGAACTAAAACGTATTTTTTATTTTTAAAGAAATTTTTTTTGCCATATTCACATTTTATTTTTGGATTGATCATTTGTTTCGACGAGAGAAATCTAAAAAGTTAAAAAAAAAATTCACTAAAGACGAATAAAAATAATAGAAAACAATATATATTTTTGGTATTTTTTTCGTCTTATACGAACTTTTTTCAATTTCGATCCAAATTTTTATACTTTTTAATTCCTCTCGTTTAAACTAATGATTATTCCAGAAATTAACTACAATGAAAAGTGAAAAAAAAATTAAAATACCAAACTAATTTAGGGAGACATGGTTGGTATTTTTAGCCGAAACCTACAAGTGGTATTTTGACATTAGTCTGAAAAAGAAAATTCAGTGTGAATTGGGCATGATAACTAATTAATGAAGTAGATTTGACAACCATAATTCACATTTCAGCAGTCTAGTGCTTATTTTATATGCAACTACCACTAGTGCCACTACTCCACCATTGTTACAACTATCCCTGCCACCACTATCCCTATTGTTAACACTCCACCGCCGCCATGACTACTATCATCATCACTCCACCGCCGTGCCTCTACCACCGCTACCACTACCATGTCCACCACCACTTCTACCACTGCCACATTCACCCCACCCGCTGTCACCACTCCACCACCACTACAGTGTTGAGTTCAATGTCTTGTTTAGCAGGTACTCCAACCATTTCTCCATCTCACAACCACTTTCAACCGTTACAATCGTGCATTCCTCATCTTCACCACAACCACATTACCACTCGTCACTGTTAACACGAGCATCACCCCTCACAACTGTCATCTCTTCACAACAGCAATCATCACCACCACTATCATCACCATGCTTCCATGACGACCACCCTATTATACCAACCTCTTTGCACCACATCACCACCCTCTTTGCACCACATCACTACATGCAGTCACCGTCTCTCCACCCCACCCCCAGGGGAGCCTAAACATTAAGGCTAGTTCCAAGAGCGTCCAATTTGAGAAGCGAGAGTGTATATTACATTTGACTTTTAAAAACTATTTCAATTGATTAAAACAAGGCCTCATTTAATTAGCTAAACAAGAGGCCTCCTACAGAAAAGCTATTTGGTCAGGAAGGAGTGATCGTCTCATAAGATTAACCTCTCTCTCTCATCTTTATATTTTATATAAAATACTAGAATTGTATATATATGTATATATGCTAGAGACTAAGCATTTCAGGAGTTATAGCTACACAATTTCCAATAAATAAAAAAACAAAAAGATTTTAGATTATAATGTTTAACACTAATATTTCAACTCTTAAAAGGCCTCACATTCAAACTAAAAGAGAACAATAATTCCAAATACTATTGTCAAACTATTTTTTTCTTTTATCAAACTATTTGTCTTAATTCGGCTCTTAATCTTTTTATCTAATACGAGTAGCTAGTTTTTTAGCTAAAAGAATGGCATTCTATTTTTCGGTGCTTAATTTTTCTTTCCAATTTTTCGATTTATCAACCCGCAACTAATGCCCATTTTGGCCTAAATAATCCATTTGAATTATTTTTGTCCTTAGGTTGAGTTTCTTGTTTGATAAAATCAAAAATCTCAGCTTTTTTGCATTAAAAAAGGTTAAGATTTTATCAACCCTCCTCCTCATTTGATAAAATCAATGAGTGATTTTATCAAATTTTGATAAAATATTTTGAAAAACTAGGCCTTAGTCTTAAAAATATGCATTTTTTAATTAAGCATCGATTTTTTGTGGATTACTGGTTTGTCTCGGCAATAGGAATTTAAAAAGTAAAAAATACAATCAAAATCTTTAAAAAGTTCACTAAAGCCAAAAATATTCCATAACAGACAGACTTTTCGGATTTGTCTTTATTAAAAGAACTAGTTTGGTGATATTTTTTTTGTTTTTAGATTCCTCTCATCAAGACAAACCAATAATTCACAACAAAAAAAATGACGCAAAACTAACAAATGTACAAAAAAAAATATTAAATAAGGTCAAAAAAATCTGGATTTTTTTAGCCAAAACAGGCCTAAGTTAGGTATTGAATGTGGATTCACTTTACTAGATGGGGAAATTCTAGTCACACCCATTTTTACAACCAAACATACAATCAATTTGCCGCATTAGCATACAAGCTCAATTATTTTGATGATCGAAAACCTTCATCTCATAAAGCAAGTCAAAAATAATAAGAATATCAAAATTTAAGTTTATTGGATCTCAATAATGCATCATCGGAAAAGAGACAAAACCAAGTCACATAAAAGACAAATGTGTTCTGATCATGCATTTATCATCCTCCTATAAACCTGAATTTTGGTATGTTTTAATTAGAATTTTTGACCTGCTCTATGAATATTTCCAAATCAAAATAATGGGGCCTATAGCTATATGCTAATATGGCAAATCGATTTTGATTGTAAATTTGGTTTTAAAAATGAGTGTGTAACCAAACTTTTCCTATTATATATGACCTAATCTTATATGATATATAGGCTTTGTCTGATTTACCATTACCGCTTCTTTTGTTATGTCATATGTGTATCGCCAATGGTGTATTAACCTTGTAATACGTGTTCATATAGGTTCCCTGCCATGGATCGAAGTATGAGAGTTTTAAATCGCTTATTTCAAGAGAAATTGACAAAATAGAAAAAGTTTGATATTCTTGGTCCGATCAACTGTTGTAAGGCGCATAGGATGCTGTACAAAAATAATACTCCTATTTTTTGTAAGAGGATAATACTCCTACTTTAACCAACAAATTTCAACCAAGCCCACTCTGCCGCCATCATTAAGTTAAGTGAGTCCTTCTGCTAATACTCCAGTTGGCTGTCAATAAGCAAAGCAAAGAAAGAAAGAAAAAAAAAAAAAAAAAAAACACAACTCCAATACACAATTTACGGTTTCCAATGCATTTTAATACATTTTTTCAAGTATTTCAATACACTCTTTAATTTTAACTTAACAACAGCCAATGGGTTGTTTTACCATTTTCCTTTAAAGTTGGCTTGATCTATATATATGCGTAGAGGCGAACTGATTAAGATAGTACTGAAGTGATCATAACCAATCTTCAACACGCATGCATATGATATATATGCATGGGGAGAAGAACTCGTCCGCAGTGGGAAAACAATTTAATTGATGTTATCACAACCCAGATGATTAGTGGAGTAATTAATATCTTTGGGGAGAACCTTGTCTGCCCATCTCTCATTACAGATCAAGAACATTTGAAGAAGAAAGCAGTTAATATTCTGACCTTTGAGATCCCATGGCTCGAGTTTGTTGAGATCCACTTCCCTAATAACGTCAAGGTCGATGGCTTCGTACGAGACCTTCTTCCTCAGATAATAATAGAGTAACTCCTCATCGGTGGGATGGAATCGAAAGCCCGGCGGAACAGAGAGTTGTCCATTTCCTAGCATCATGGTCGTCTGTGTTCTTTTTAATTAACTACTGCTACCCTGAAATTAATATTTAGAGGTAAACTGGCTGGCTAATTAATTAATTAATTATTCCCATCAACAATATATGTAAAAGAAAAACAATAATACTAAATTAACCTACGTATATATCCGTATACAACAATGCGAGGTTGGAGAAAATAACCCCAGTGGATCCAAAATTTTAGATTGGAGGGACACTCTATTAGTTACAATGATAAATTCCAAAACTTGAAGATAACCCCAGTGTCATTGTATGAGTACTATCATAATCTTGCAGGGTATCGCAATTATACTACTCCAAATATAATTCCAAAACTATAAGTACAGTAGCTTTGCACCATGCTGAACATATAATAAATCCTTCAAAAGGTCAAAATATACGTCAAATGAAACCCAAAAAATTAACAAAATGGCACACATAACATAACCCTGAGCGCTATATCAATGTTAATTTGGTCTTGATCACAAAGGTTTGAGCTAGTGTCTTGAGTTGATCCAAATGCATTAACACATATTTATATAACCCCATCCATAAACTCTTTACCTTCTTAACATGCATACATCTATATCGACATAGTTCACTGGGTTAACTTCAAGGCAGGCTATCGAAATTGAGAATATAAAAAAGCTTTCGGGGTAGTTTTTTGGTTCAACCATGGCAAATATGCATATCATATCCACACCTATAGCTGGATTCTCCTTGGTTGACACAGATTAATTACCACTTATTAGTTAAAACAAAAATGTAAGAAAATTGAGAAAGAGGAAACTAAAAAAGAAAAAGGTTCCCCAGCCAGCTGATCTTAGTTAGACCCAACATTGGTTTGTAAAAAAGAGAGGATGAAACACACCAAATCTATCCAATTTTACGATATAGTAGTAGAATTAAAGAGAGCAGCAACGAATAAACCAAAAAAAAAAAAGATTGAAAGAAAGAAAGCAGACCTCTAGATCTGTTAGTGAAATTAATACTACTACAGTACGTAACGTACTACTTCCACTGTGACAAAAGAGAAACGTCGACGCGGGTGAGTTAAGGTAAGATAGCAGGTGGGCCACTTTCTGCTCTTGAAGAGACCCAGAGCTAGAAGTGAAGAGACAGAGAGAGAGAGAGAGAGAGGGGTTTGTCAAGGTATAATAAGATGGAGCCGCATAAATGCAACAAGTCAACAGTGACCAATTAAGGATATTGTGGAACAGAAATAAAGGAAAATTATATTACGATGAGACTTGGGAAACTGTCCGTTGAATGGGAGACCCCAATCCCCAAATTCGCCTCATAACAATGAAGGAAACCTGCCGCTAACTAATAATCAAAATCAAAAATACTACTCCTGCATGCATGTATATATGAATGTCAAACTGGCCAGTATATTATACAATATAGCACATGTATGCCAAATAGTTAATGACACTGAAAGTCATAAATTTTAGGTTAATTTTATACTAGCTAATTGAGTTTTACTATGTAGTATTGTGACCTCTTGTGTACTTCCATTTCAACTATTACAACCATAATCATATCATTTTTTAATTCTGTAGAAGTATTAATTCTATTTGCGTGTACAATTCAATACGAAGTAATTATATATATCCCTACTACTACGGCTGATTTTGGCCTAAAAAGTTTGGCATGCTTTTTGCTTTTTTGAGTTTTAAAAAATCATTTATTTTGGGCTAATAAGTAACTTCTACAGTAGTTGATCAAAAAAAAAAAGTAACTTCTACAGGCAAGTGGTGGCTAGCTCATGCAATAGAGCTCTTAGATGCTTCACACTGCATCACGGAATCGAGTCTCATTGTCCCCTCCTCCCATGTAATAACTTAAGAATGACAAATAACAACAAAAAAAAAAAAATTACTTCTACAACATTTTAGGCCCAAATAAGTCCAAAAAAAAAAATTGTTTTTCCCCCTAACAAGTCAAAAAGCAAAATGCATGCTTAATTTTCTAGACCAAAATAAGCCTATGTTTTCACGAATGCATGGTTCGCCTCCATTTTCTCATCTCTAATGCAATACTACCGGGGGAGGGTTGTTATTCATCGCCTAATTACTTTACGGAATATTGGAGTCATTTGTGACGTCTGAACTAGATTTTGAGTTTCCAAGGACCCGAGTTAGTCATTTGTGACCGAACTAGTATTTGAGTTTTGGAGGACCCGAGTTAGAAGGGAAATTATGTCGCACATCAAATCCTTTTACATGTCAAATTAAATACAACAAAAACATTACTGAAATTTTCTATTTCTAATGATATTGTGTATAAATTTGAACGTACTACAAACAAAACAGAACAATTCAGCTTCATAGCCAAAAGTGGGAAACTGTAACTCAGCATGTAGGTTTAACAGTAGTGAAAATTAATCCCTAATTTAAAGGAAGTTAAGTAGTGTATGTATATGTATATGTATATGTATATGTAGGTAAAACTTCTAGTCCAAACCTCCCGAAAATAAGAAAAAATGATTTTTTTTGTGTTGCAACTTATTTTTGGAAAATCCGAGCCGTCCAATGTGTTCAGAAGGTGTTTTCAAGGGTACCCGCGGGAAATCTTCAAAAAAAAATACCGGGAAGGGCTTGATCCAAGCAGTTTTCTCAAAAACTGTAAATATAAAGTTTTTGTGAAAACTGCTTGGATCAAGCCCTTCCCGGTATTTTTTTTTTTGAAGATTTCCCGCGTAGACCCTTGAAAACACTTTCTGAACACATTGGACGGATCGGATCATCAAAAAAATATTTGGATCATGGAGATCCGGAAACGGGAGGTCTGGATTAGAAGCTAACCCGATATATATATATATATATATAACTTTTATAGGGGTGTGTATCATACACACCCAAATAAGGGGTGTGTATTGTAGCATTTTCCATATATAGGAGGCATTTCTAGTAAGGACACCCTTATATAGGCTACGGTGCAGGATTTTTCATTCGGAATCAAATTTCGACGATCTGAACCGTTAAATATGTTTAATACATGTTTTTAAAGTCTAACATGAGGATTCATAAAAAAATAATAATAAAATAAAATAAAAACCCAAAAAGGCTTGATCCGTGTAGTTTTCAATAAAAATGTACATATACAAATTTTATCGAAAATGGCTCGGATCAAGCCCTTTCGAGTATTTGTTTTGACGAATCTTCGCGTTGGACCTTAAAAGCACGTTTTAAACACATCTAACGATTCAGATCGTCGAAATTTGATCCCAAACAAAAAATCTTGCACCGTAAAGTGTAAGGGAGCCCTTATTGGATATTTGTTGTGTGTGTGTGTGTGTGTGTGTGTGTGTGTGTGTGTGTGTGTGTGTGTATATATATATATATATAGAGAGAGAGAGAGAGAGGAGCCCCTTCCTATGAGGGATTCCACACTTTGCTAAAGTGTGGGACTCACCTTTCCCGATCAAATTTCGACGATCCAAACCATTTAATGTGTTTAAAACGTGTTTTTAAAGGTTCACATGAGGAATCATAAAAAAAATAACCAAAAAGGGCTTGAATCGAGCAATTTTCGATAAAAACCTTATATGTACAATTTTATAAAAAATTGCTCAGATCAAACCCTTCCAAGTCATTTTTTAATGAATCCTAGTGTAGACCCTTCAAAACGCGTTTTAAACACATTGAACAGTTCGGATTGTCGAAATTTGATCGGAAAAGTTGAGAACTTGGTGACTCTCACACTTTAAGCAATGTGTGAGATCCCTCACTAGAACTGGGGTGTATATATGTGTGTGTATATATATAACATGAAAACAGCCCTGGAAAATATATAATTGAAAAACCAAATCAAATGAAGCACCTAATCAGATCTTGATAAAATTTCTATGGGTAATTTTTATGGAGAGAGAGCACTATATATGTATTTCTATGGGTAATTTTTATGGAGAGAGAGCACTATATATGTGGCAAGAATTGCAGCTCCAGGGATTGAGTTTTAGTGACAATCTAGTGACAGCTTAATACAAAAAGTTGTTAATAAATACCCTTTAGCATCACACGTTTAGTGACAAAATTGTTGCCACTAAAAATCAATTTTTTTGTAGTGAATTGAGCGAAAATGAAGTGAAAACATAATATGGAGAGTTAAAGAAAATTAAAATTACAACTTAATTGTGACTCACAGTATTCCATTCACTAAACAGAAATCCACCAGAGTTGAGTCCTTACTATTCTATGTGTCCAACAAGTCAAATTAATTTTTCAAAAAAAGAAAGAAAAAAAATAAGGGAAGGGGTAGCCTCCGCACTTGCGCCACTGAGTACCATATTTGCACCTATCAGATGTAAATATGCGAATTATAGACGTACCAAATAAGGCGTCACATCACATACTTTACTAACAATGATATGGATACACTACTTGTACACCTCAAATGCACACCACCCTGATGGCCTGATGTGACAAATGAGTGGGTTTCTCCTCATTTGTCACATCAGGGTAGTGTGTATTTGGGGTGCACAAATGGTGTACCCATATGATCCATATTTTAAAGGCTTCATTCTTCAACAGATTTTTGTTTCATAAAATCTCACATTTTATGACACTCCAATCTCAACACATAAAATGTAAAAGTGATTTTATGAGATTTTCATAAAATCCTCCTAAAATCTATAGGACAACCACTACATTGTATCAGTTGGAAAAACAACTCAATTTTATCACTCCTCCATAAAATGTTCATTTTATGAGATTTTCATAAAATATACCTAAAACCTATTGAAGAACAAGGCCTAAATATGATCACTCTCACTCTTAACACTTTTTGGGGGGTAAGAATTAATTAATGATCACTCTAACATCGCACCTTTGATTTAATAACTTATATACTTTCATGCTACCTTTAGCTGAGTACCGTCAAAACCAAGGATGGAGTCAAGGGGGGACAAGTGGTGACAGCCGCCACTACAAGGTTTTCAAAGAATGTAATTATTATGTAGAAAATAAATTTTTATCCCTGAATTATGTAGACTCGTCACTACTAGATTTTTTTAATCTTTCATCCTTATAATGCATTTTGTCTTTTTATTTTTTAAGTACATATTTTCTCGTCACCACAAAAGTAAAATCCTAACTCCGTCCCTAGTCAAAACTACAAACTACAGCTATAAGGAGTTTACAGAAGAGGAGGAACTTGAAGGAATGTTTGGCGAGCAGCCAGAGATGTTTATCCTTTTGACAAACATCTAAGGAGTAGTAATAGAAGACCAAAAGAAGGGACCTTAATTAAGTAAGAAATACAAAGCCCCATTTCAATTTAATGGTGGGAGAGAAGTCCAAACATGAATGAGCCGAGAGCTCTCTAATGACGTTTGCTGCATTGAAATTGATGGCTTGTCGATGGTCAAAACGAAAGAATGAGCTTAATTTTAGAGTCTTGTTAGAGTGATTTTTAGGTAGGTCTCATACGCGAGCCGAAATCGAGGAGCAAATTGTTCAAGCTTGTTTATCAAGAGAGCTGATCTCAAACGAACTTTTTTTACGAACGGAGTCAGCTTACATGCACCTCAATTAATCCTGAGAGCCCAATAGCACCGTCCCTCAATTGATTAATCCTAAGAGCTCAATAGCACCATCCATTTATGAGGAGCCCAATTAAAACCTGAGCGAAACTTCGTATAAACTAGCTCCAAAAGAGTTAATAGCACCTTTGAAGTTTGGAACCTGAAACCTTTAAGAGGACGTAAACCACTCCACTGAGTCACAAGTAACACCAGACACACCATGCCAAACCCTCGGGGTTAATCTCAAACGAACTTTAATCTAGTCAATTTCGAGTAGTTTGAATATTTTAGAAACATTATGATGTGAACGGCCCAAGTAATAAACTTATTAAACTATTCGATCTTTGTTTAAAAGCTCGACGAAAATTCAAAAGAAATCCAAGCTTGGGTTGGGTTGCTTATGGAGCATAAAATAATTTTACTGTGTAATACGGAAACTTCATAAAGAAGGCGCATTTATTATTGCATTGCATGCACTTTAAGAAATGCCGTAAAGACACTCTAATAAATAAAAAAAAATCCTACTAGAAATATCAATGGTAAATAAAAGAGACTTTCTTCGACAAGGACATAATATAAGAGTTAATCATAGAAATAGGACACAAATTAATTCTTTAATGCCAATAGGACAAATCACCTATACATTCCAAAAATACCCCTACTAGCCCATGAAAGTGTCTAAACCCCCCAAACCCTATGAAAGTGTCTCAACCCCCAAACCTAATGAAAGTGCCTACACCTAAACCTTAGGGTACTCTATAAAAGTGCTTAAATCCCTAGGGTACCCTATGAAAGTGTCTAAACCACTAAAACCCTACAATTGGAAAATGCACCCTAAATCTAAACCATAGGGTACCAGATGAAAGTGCCTAAAACGCTAGGGTACACTACGAAAGTGCCTAAACAACTAAAACCCTATAATTAAAAAGTGCACCCTAAGTGCCTAAACCCAAAATGTCTAAATCCACTATAACCTATACCAAAGAGCCTAATTCCCTTAAAATTAAACCCTAAAATTGAACTCAATTTCAAAATTAAATAGACAAAATTAATTTGATCCCACTCAAGACCCACGCATGTGTGTGTGTGTGTGTGTGTGAGAGAGAGAGAGAGAGAGAGAGAGAGAGAGAGAGAGAGAGAGGCAAGAGAAAGTGAAGGGCAGCAGCCAAAGGAAAAGTGATGCATTGACGTCGTTGAATGCTTTCAAGTGTTAGTCTGGCAGTAGAAAACAGAAAAGTGACGAGACTCGGGCTGGCATTTTTTTTGTAATTTCTTTTTATCATTAAGGGTATTTTTGTCTAGTGTTGTCCTTGAACCTTCAAAAATTTCACATCAATGTATTAGAAGCATTAAAATAAGTTAGGCTGGACTAAACATCCTTTAATGCCTCAAACTTGGCCTTTAGACCAATTTTCTGTAAATAAAAAGGGTGAGTGGGAGTAGTGCATGTGAGAGCAGCAGGGTTTGGAGGGAGGGAGGATTAAAGCAAATTCCTGAAACTCCGTGGGGGTATATGGCAAGCAGCTAGCGTGAGAGATCCAACACTACAACATTGGTCCACAATCCAAGGTGTCTCGGAGGGAGAGGAGGGGAAGGGGATACGCCTTTATTTCAGACCCAAAGGAAAGGGATTCCCACGCAACCTGCCCAGATCCCCATGGTATGTAGTAGTATATAGTAGTACTTAGGTAAACGTGATTAATTATAATCTTATCAGCATTATTATTATTATTATTATTATTGGATTCCCGGTCAAACACGGACAATAAACGGATGGCACCGCTGGGCTGGCTGGGGTACCTAATGCAAGTAATGTACTCATTTACCCTTTGTACCTTCACCAAATTGCACTTGTGTTCCTAGGCTCACCAAGTACGTACTTCTCGCACCACTAATTCTCCCACTAGTACCCTGCTATGCCGTTGCCTTCACGAATACTACTACTACTTCTTTTGCACCCCATATTACTATATATATATACAACTCATTATTATACTACTCTGTATTCGTATCTCCAATGCTTGATGAAGCGAAAGCAATCCCTATACTCAGTATGTCAATTACCAGAAAGACAACCCACCTAGATAAAATGGAAACGATACCATAATTGCACCACAATCAGTTTGAACTTTGAACTAACCATGCTTATTACTCTTCCTTCTTTCCCCGAATTCCTTTCTTTTCACAAATTCAGACACGTAAAGATGCCACAATCTACGCTCTCCGTATCAGACGTAGCATGCACATAACAAACAAATGATGAAATGGCATTTGCACATACTTGTCCAAAGGAAAGAGTTCCGGGCCATGATCAAACTTGTCACAACAATCATCTTCCTCAATCCCATTGTTGTTTGTTATTTGGACTTGCTATGCTATTCTTGCAAGGATGAACCACAAATTTTCTGCATTAGAGAACTCATCCCCGTATTAGAGAAGCACCCCAATTCCTGGACTAATGTTTTTTCATCCTACGATGTACGATACTCACCTGAGGAAGAGAAGCAGCAAACTTTGCCACTTTATACACCTACTACCTTGACAAATTGTACGGGCTGTCTTGATTGATGGACTCTATGTACCAATTGCGCTGGTTATTGAGAGGATCCATGGTTGTGATATGTAGGCTCTTTCTATGGTACTCGTAAAGGGTTCTTCGATGGCCAATGCTTACATACGTAATCCCTGCCGCTTCAATCTTTTGATATAGATGAGCCTGTGAAAAAAAGTAGGACATGAGAACTGATAGTTCGAGAGATCTTATATCATTGAATTCCCATAAGACAATAGAAAATCATCGCCAATTTCAAATCAACTGTTCCAATGTCAACAAATTACTGAGCACCTATGTCCATCCCTTTGCCAAATTGATGTCCTCAACAATGTGAGCGCCAAAGTACAATTAAAACCGTACCCAAAATATCCAAATAGCCCCCTTGTTTGGTCAAATTTCAAACGAAGTAGGAGATCACCTTTGCCAAATTGATGTCCTGAACAATGTGAGCACCAAAGTATAATTTAAACCATATGCAAAACATTCAAATAGCCCCTTGTTTGGTCAAATTTCAAACGAAGTAGGAGATCAAATGACTGGTCACTCTCTTTTAAGTTTAATTCTCCTAACACTTACTAGGACGGAAAACTGTCTTTACTGCCTCAAATACGACAAACACAAACAATTGCATCGGCTAATCCGTGTTGGAAAACCTTAATTATGTCAAAAATCTATAATAAAAAAAGGTAAGTAAAAGTTAAATAATACCAACTGTCATTATCAAAAATTAATTTAGTCCATATGAACTCTATCTATGCCTAAGGGATAATGAAGGTATCCTTCTACTGTTGTAGAAATACATGCAGGTGTAAATTAACTTTCTTACCCTATTGTATTAAAGTTTTCTCTGCCTCTCCTCTTCTTTTTCTTCAGTAATACAGTAACAAAACCACAATTTCAAATCATCAACTCAACTAGGTAAAAGAGCCTAACCAATCTGCATTGAAACTTGCCGTAATAAACCTTATAGGAATCTATTTGAGCATTTCCGGATGAAGAAAACAGAGGTTTTTGGCCTTGCTGAATGTTTAGACATAATTTCTTCAATCTCGAATCTGAGCAAGTTTCTGCTGGATTCAATGGACAATACCTACACTATCAACTTTTTAAGTGCTTTGATCAACTCCTATGAATGTGTAGCTGTTTTCCTTCATCGTAGACATCTGCAACCTTGTTATTTGTTATTCCAAGCTTTCTTTGTATGGATTGTCTGTTTGCCACTATTTTGCCTATTCTATCAGCTACAAGGGCGATTTGTTGTTTGTGTGGACTGTGTTGCTGTTTCCTGTTCAGTTTTCAATTCCATCTTGTAACTGTCTTTGTATCAGTATATGAATCCCTATCAATATAAATGTTAAGTGAGCTTTTTACCCTGTTCTCCCAACATCTCTATCAGCATCCTTTAAATCTTTATTGTCTATTTAACCTAATCTCATATCATCAATTCAACCAGATCTTTTCATAGCATAGGACCACAAGAAGCATGAAGTGAGATGGCTATGGTCCCAAAAATGAGCGCCCACTAGAGATTTTCAAAAAGGAAATGCATAAAAGAATTGGATAGAACTACAAGATTAAGGGACGTTTTGGCTAAATAATTGAGTTGGATTTTTTTTATGGTCTTTGTTCAAACAAAATTCTCGGTTGTTAGTTTTGCTTCATTTTTTTTGTAGATTATTGGTTTGTCTCGATGAGAGGAATCTAAAGAGTAAAAAATTATGATATAGAAAATCTTTAAAAAGTTCACTAAAGACAAAAATAATCCAAAACAGATAAATTTTCTGGATTATTTTTGTCTTTTTTAACAAAAAAATTCGTTTGATTAATCATTTTTTACTCTTTATATTCCTCTTGTCGAGACGAACTAACAACCTACAAAAAATTAATAAACCCAAAAAAAAAAAAAGTTGAATAAGGACAAAAAAATAATCCGAGTTAATTATGTAGCCAAAACACCCCTAAGAACCCATAAATACCTCATTGGCTTCATCTAAAGCACTTGTGGATTCATCCAATAGAACCAAAGATGGTTTTGACAGCAGGAGCCGTGCAAAAGCAAGACGCTGCTGCTCCCCAAGGGAAAGAACACAAGACCACTCGCATGTTGAATCCAGACCATTAAAACGAGAGAGAACATAGCCGAGGCGAACATCTTCCAGAACCTTGAGTAGATCATCAGTTGTAGGCTTTTGAGGCTTTAGACAAACATCTTTTGAGTTCAATCCCGGCATCAAGAAAGGCAGCAAACCTGTTACACCATCAAGAACCAAATGAAAGAGAAGCCTGCTAAGGGAGGGTGGTGCTTGTTTCAAAAGTTTGAGTGGCCAATGGCCACCAAAGTCTGGCACATCACTATGTCTTGGAAAGATAAAAGCCACTAATAAGACTAATGAACAGATCTGCTTGGAGTTTACAATGGTGCCTCTCCCTCAGCTTTAAAAATAACACCACCTTTGATGACTGTTGCATCTCCTTCAATTTTCCTAATTCCTCTATACACAAAAAAGCACAAACCAATATCGTCGTGATCAATATCGTCACTTGGTTGGAAAGCTGAATTATCTTACCGTTACTCATCCAGATATCTCATTTGCAGTTAGTTTGGTTACCCAATTTATGTCAGCTCCACGACTTCCACACTGGGAAGTTGTCCTAAGAATTGTGAAGTATCTCAAAGCCCATCCGGGACGTAGTCTGTTTTATAGAGCTAGCGGACACTTGCGTGTTGAGGCCTTCACTGACTCTGATTGGGCAGGAGGACCATCTGACAGGAGATCTACTACATGATATTGTATCTTTATTGTTGGAAATCTTGTCAATTGGAAAAGTAAGAAGCAGGCGGTAGTTGCACGGTCTAGTGCAGAGGCGGAGTATAGATCTATGGTTCACACGACATGTGAGGTTGTGTGGATACGTTCGTTTCTTGAAGAGATAGGGTTCCCTGTGCAAGTGCCTATGAATCTGTACTGTGATAATCAAGCTGCAATCCATATAGCATCCAACCCAGTGTTTCATGAGAGGACTAAACACATTGAAGTAGATTGTCATCTTGTACGAGAAAAGTTGACTGGTGGAGTGATTGCTACTCCGTTTGTGTCCACCAGTGCCCAGTTAGCCGATATGTTTACTAAGCCGTTGTTCAAGCCACAAGTGGAGTTACTTTGCGACAAGCTGGGACTTATTGATATTTACTCTCCAGCTTGAGGGGGAGTATTAGAATAGTTTATGTGTGTTTGTTCCACATCGCTTAATTATGTCGTGTAATGTGTTCAGTGATAATATAAATAAACCTCTCACGTGTTAGGGTTAATTAACACCCTATACACTTTCTCTTGTCTCTAATAACAATAATAATCCTTAACTCTATGAGACTCCCATCCACTATTACTTTAAAATCCTTAAATGTTCCTATATCAACTCTCCCGGTAAGAAAATGACCAAGGGGGTATTTTGTTCCACTCTCAAAAGATAGTGAGTGTTCATCTGGTGACGAACATAGAAAGAAGAAACTCCATATAATGATTGGGTAAGTTCTAATTCTAATTTTAAATCAGTTCTAGGTTAGAAGTACTTTGGTAATACATGAATCCTTGAACGTGGACTGTGGGATCGTCCATGGATCATCCTAGAAGTCAAACAATATTATTGGGTCCTCTACGGAGTGTACTTGGTCAAATTCTCTATAATTTTTTATTTATTCATAATCTTACAGAAATAGGAAATAGGAAAGTCTATAGCTTAATAATATGTATGTAATCATTATTTTCAAGGTGACTTGAGTTATGATGATTGGACATTGCGTTTGTCTGAATTTGAGGGGGGAATTAACATTCACTTGCACAAACAACAAAGAATGCCCTTCTCT
This sequence comes from Vaccinium vitis-idaea, assembly GCA_963854785.1. NCBI lineage: Eukaryota > Viridiplantae > Streptophyta > Magnoliopsida > Ericales > Ericaceae > Vaccinium > Vaccinium vitis-idaea. The sequence goes on along the minus strand of OY978218.1, from coordinate 43,207,435 downwards.
TTCCCTCTCATGTACGTCTACTAAGTGCACATGCTAAAAATCTTGAATCATGCTCACAGAACAGCCTAAAAACAGTTCTCGTAACTCTTCCACTATAAGACCTAATAAACCCCCACTTCATTCCCTCTGTGACATTTTTCACTATTTGGTAACTGCCCAGAACCTTAAAACCCGAAGTTTTCAGAAAATCCCACAAGCTTGGACAGAGCAAAAGAATTATGAAATGGGAGTAACTTACAACTAACGAACTATGAAATGGGAGTAACTTAAAAGTGACTGACTGACAGGTTTTGGTCCTTAACATAATTCCTTATCTTCACCTATGCGTGGGGCAAAGAATTTACTAAGCAGCCTTCGTAGTTTTAGTGTATAGGCTTCCATGACACTGAACACTGGTATCAGCAGAAATAAAAATTTGCTTTGCAGGTAAGATCTAAAAAAGGTAGGTCAGTTAAATAGTTCAACAGAAAAAGCGGATCCATAAGTCCGATGATGGTTCAAAACTTCGTACCAGCTGGTTTATCGTTGTCGGACATAGAGACTAAATCTTCAGTCCATGTAGGATAAAGCAGTTGTTGACGAAGAGTTCCCAAAACCATATAGGGTCTTTGAGGAAGGAAAAATACACCTCTTGAACTTCTACAACCAAATATTCCGAGGTTCCCATGCATATCATGTGAACTACCTTCTAGAGGAGCGACAACTGGAGAAAGGGGTAGCTGAGGATCCCTGGTATCCTTCACATAAAACCTGATTTTTCCCCTTCCAGAGTTCCAAAGACCAGCAATGGCCCTCAGCAACGAAGTTTTACCACTTCCACTTGGTCCTGTTACCTGTGGAAAACATTATATATGAGTGAATACCTCAACAAAACATAGCTACACAGCTTAGCATGTTAAAGACACAAACAAATTCCTAACCAGCAGATGGTCCCTCTCATATATCTTCAATGACAAGTCCCTAATAAGTGTAGCATTACTCGATGGCGTCTGTAGAGTTAAGTTCTCAATATCAAGCAACTCTTGACGGTTTTCTAGAAGCACAGACCCATTAGGCACGGAGGAGGTTGAACTTTTAACATTGCAGTACATAAGATGAATCTCTGCTAAAGGATCAGAGAGTTGTTTGGAGCTGCTGCTATCCAAAACATCGTCGAATTCACCTGCACGCATGAAAGCTATCAAAGTTACAAATGACAAATAAATGGTTGTATAAAGTTTAATGGCATCCAACTTGGAAAAGATATCCTAAGCCCACTCTTTGCTTTCTCCATTTGGTCTTTCTAAAAGACAAAAAACAGAAAATTATTAAGTTCCCTTCTGGATCTGATCTGAAACCTAGGAGAGTACAAGACACAGGCCTTCAACAGCCAGAAACAAAAAGCAATATTGTACCTAAAGATGGAATGAGAGAGAGTGTGCGCTAAGAACTTCAGATATGCAATAAACATCAGAAAATTCTTAAATCATTGCCCAAATGATGAAAGAATTTAACCTAGACGGAATCCGCAATAATACTGATAAATATACGGAAATTCATCTTACCCCTGCCAAGGAGAGCTCTTTCAGTCTTAAACTAGTGATGTCGTTCATACAGAAATTACCAAGCTTCCTTAGAAAAAAATTCTTCATATGGAGCTACGTAAGAGAGATGACTAAACCACATGGAGAAGGTAAGTCAAGGTACCTAGTCTGTCGATAACAGCTGAGAAGGCACTGATTGCCTGAAATTGGTACACAATGAGAGAGAAATCTCCAAGAATATGGTTAAAAGCAGAGACAGACTGATTTATCACACCAAACTCGATTTTTCCTGAGAAGTACATGGGTGCAACTACTGCAGCAGGAAGAACCTGAATCAGGTATCGATATCCATTGGTGAAGAACTCCAGATTTCTAGAAGATATCAACAATTGCTGCAAAATTAACAATGAACTTAACACAGTAAGACATAATAAGTTTACACGTATCCATGAGAATGAACTAGAATGGAGTTCACCCACCATAGAACAACATAACATTTTCAGGTAACATCAAGTTCTTTGCACAGAAATACATAACATCTGTTAATATCTACACATCAGAATGAACTAGAAAGATTCTCGACCTTTTGTTAACATTCAAAGACAAGTCAATAGAACAAAGGTTCACATAGATTTAAAGAATAAACAACTCATTGGTATAGATTTAAAGGTCCATATAGATTTGAAAGATATCCCCCATAAAATCTTTGCTTGTTAATCATTGGTATTTTTATTTCTCGACATGGGTTTTCCTGGTTAGGAAAATCACGAGATATGATATCTTTATATTATCCACTAATCTTATATTGCTTTCCTAACATTTTCACACTTGTTTATTCTTCATGTTTAGTTTTTACAATAATAAATAAAATTAGCTCTCCAGTTTTGCATCTAGCACATTTTGACCCCTTTATGTGGAGTAAACACCACAACAAAATAAGGAAATTAGCTCAATCCAGTTTTGCACAATGGAATAGAATGCAACAAGGTTGTGGATCTTTTTCTTAGGGAATTGGTTTGATCTGCCTCAAGTTTAACTCCTAAACTAAAGGCAAGTTTAAGCGAATACCTTTAGAATCCCTAGGCTCTCCTTAACAAGGAAATGCAAAAATTAAAAAATATATATAATCCTTCCTGTCTTGTTTTAACAGCAACAAAAGAAATTTCTTCACTATAAAAAGAGGCGCAAAATAGTTCTAGGATTGCCGAGCAAGAGAAATTGAACAGATGAAACATAAATGGAAAATACATACAGCTCTACAATGCTAGAGGTCAAAGTTAAAAACCTCAACAAAAGGAGATGGCTCAAAAGCCCAACGAGTAGACGAATAGCATTATAACATAAACCTACCCAATATTAAACAAGTCCTTAAAATTTCACCATTGCTTAGCACGGCACAAATCACACAACTCTAAAGTACTTGGGCCTTCTTATCGGCACCAACACCAATTTAGACAATTTAGAGCATCTGAAAACAAGAGACTGGAACTTCCTAATCACCCTCCACTTTACCATCATGCTAATGACATGGGGCAGTATACAAGAATTAATGGGCAACTTTTTCTTCATTCCTCGTGCATATTATACCTCACTGCGGACGTAAATGGAACTGGGCATGTCACTGGTACTGAGTTTCATATGAGCCCTAGTCCAAGCAAAACTTTAACTTTAAGAGCTACGGATGCGTTCCAAATCATCTTATGGGTGTAGAGAATGGAAAATTTGGATAACCACAAAGAAGGACTCATACGAGAATAAACCAGAGGATACAATAAAATCAACAAAATGAGCCATCCTAAAGTAAATAAAAAAATGGATAATCTTACCCTGAAAACTAGAGATAAACCATCACTTAAGATTTAGAAATATAATGTCGATTTGTCGATTTTCCATCCAGTCCTACAAGTAGAGTAAATCTTTGTCCTCTCATAAGACATAATTGGGTTCCGGAAATAGATGCCAATACCTTTCATAAAATTTGTCCAATCTAAGGGATTTTTACCATATAAACCAAGGCAATGTTTAAACCGATGCTTTCCCCTCGAGGGAAACTACTAGTAGTGTAAATCCACATCTGCAAAATGCTCCAATTTTTTTTCTTTATTGATAGGTGGTAATCGTAGAATTTCATTAAGAGGAAGACAAAAAAAGGGAGACCCCTCTCAAAAAGGAGTTTAACCTACGATTAACCCCGAAAGTGAGGAAATGAAAAGTACCTTTTAAGTTAGCCCGCCATATAGCAAGCGCCCAATATAAGGACTTTTCTCCTTAGCTAGCCCATTATAAAGTATATTGTAGCATATATGGCTGGCATTAAACCCTAATGCATGCCTAGCCCAAAAATCGGTCACACTTTCAACGTCTTTTTGGCAGTGTAATTTCTCTTTCGAAGCATTGATCCCATAGTAGGTCTACACCAAATGTTCTTTCAATCTCTGCCTCCTTATAGAACGTTGTTTCATCAGTTGTGAGAATTCACTTTTTGTATCTCGACCTTCTATGTTCCCAATCACAAACCCAAGTTTTGTCAAAGTTTCGTGAGTTAAATGAGTGGAGGGGCCACGCAGGCTCGTATACTAATTTTGAAGGTTATACTTAGATAATGTGGGACACGCTCTAACATCATGTATTAGATTCTTCAATATTTTCCTACCAAAACAGGCCCCCTCTTGAAGAATCTACTCTTGGACAGTCTCAATAGTTACCCACACTCAAGTTCATTAGCAAACACTACCAATAAAGAATTGTAACCAACAGTTTGATCTTTGTCTGGCAAAAGAACATGACACATTTTTAATACTTTTTCATTTAGTGCAAGTGTGGCATGATGAAACATAGAAATGATGTGAACCTATTCAAAATTTAAAGTATAGCTATTATCATGACATGGTCTCAAAACTTCTTTTCGGTACTCATCCTTATTCTAAGTCCAACAAAATAAATGCTATAGGAAAGCTTTTAAAACAAACGAGGATTCCACGATCATATCATTTTCTAGTTCATTCCTCCATCCTTCTCAAACATTGAAAAGTGTGCTAGAGTCTAGAGATATCGAGCAATCAGGACCATACCAATCATAAGGAAAATGAATTAGCTGAAAATAAGGAGTGGCAAAACAAAAAATCTTCTATACAAAGCTGTTTACCCAAGCAACACTCAAAAACTGATTAAGAAACAAGCGACAAGTAAAAGGTGATCCATACAGTTAAATTTTCAAAAGCACTTCTGAAGCGCAGCAGGAGTAGTTGCCTTTCATTTTCCTCGCCACCATAGAATGCAATTGATTCAGCATTTTCTCGTACACGTACGAGTCCAAAACGAAAATCTGCTTCTTTTTTCTCTTGCAAAAAATTTAGTGTTACTAGTCCCTGAAATAGCATATCGAACAGTTCCAATCATTTGGAGTAAATACCAACTTTGTTGCAATCATTGCCATTAAAACTAATCATTGAAGATAGGGAACTTACCCTTCCCAGGAAAACACTAACTGCTGTTCCTCCAATTGAATAAGCAAGAAGTACAACGAACAATGGAGGATAAATACCATAAAGGATGTTGCTAAATGACACCAAGTCTACCACCGCATTGAATAGTGTCAAAGAGAATGAAAGCGCTGTCCCAGTGAAGGAACTCAGATCATCCACAAGCCGCTGGTCGGGATTGTCAATCATTGATTGGGACTGAATTTTGTAGAATGTTTGATTCTTTAGATAGCGATCTAGGTAATAGCTTGTCATCCAAGACCTCCACCTCAAAGAAAGAGTTTCTCTTGCATAGTCTCTCAAAACAAAAAACTGCAAAATAAATGTATAACTAGGATTGCCAGCACAAACTATCTATACAATCAAAGCAACAATCCAACAAAAAACTACCTCCAACACCAAGATTAAGAAAGAAGGAACAGCAGTGCTGCCATGTACTAACTTTTATCATCCATTGTTAGGTGGTACTTTACCTAAGCTCTTTTAAGCTTGGAAGCCTACTGTGACACAACCTGAGTGCAGTTGCAAAGACAAGCTAAAGAAGCTCGTTATTGATATTGTAGTCTTGTAACTAAATCATAGTATGTGGTATTATGGTTAGATATCATAATAGCAGTGCTTAAGGGGACAGGACATAGGACTAAGGAAATGAATATCTTTACAGTAATCAAACCAATTTTATATTTTGAGCAACTTCTCTGGATTTCCATGATCAGTATTAACACCTTTTGCATCTTACCATATAGCTGTATAACAATGCAATCTACTGTGTTCTGTCCAATTCATGTTACAATAATCACGGTAGCGTTTTAGCATAACAACTGTGTTGTTTTCCAAGAACTGCAAAGAGAGATACTAAGCCAGCAGTACCTAAGAAAGTGCAGCAATGTGCTCACCGGAATTCCACCAGCAAAACCAGCCAGGTAGTACAACAGTTGCTTGGTGAACTGTTCTTGGTCCTTGTCTATCCATGGATTGAAATAAATACAATGACCAGTTAAAGAACAAATTTTTCCAGGATGATCCAAAGATAACCATAAGTATATGTACATGTGCATACATGTGTATAAATAAATGTAAAAGAGCTAACCTGTATATTGATAAATTGAATGAATAAACAGATAGAGAAGCAGAACAACATGTACAAAATGATACTGGTATTCTTACTAGCAAGGGCGTTGTAGAAGTCACGGCCAAGGAAACTAAACCCAACACTGATTCCGGTTGTTCCTAAAGTGAGGGCAAAAACAGCAGCCAACTGCAGCCTGGCTTGAACTTTATCGTCTGACGACCAATACGGAGCAGCAACTTTCCAGAACCTCCTCGCAAGCGTTAGAAGATCGGGGCCCTTTCTTTGTGCATCCTGATTTTAAGTCAACAAGCGTAGTTGCAAGTTCAGGCGTAGAGTAAAAGTAAACTAGAAGGAGATACGTATACAGTTTGTGTGTATCATCAGCACACGCGCGTTGCTCTTACAACAGAAAGGAAAATGTGAATTTAAAGAAAAATAAATAGTAAAAATACTAAGAGGGATTGACCTCGTCGGGTTGTGGAGAAGAGCCAGCGACAGCAGATGAAGAAGGTGAAGAAAATGTGGATGTGTCCCTGCTACTCTTCCTCCAAGTCCTCTTCCTCATCCTTGGAGGATTGCCGATGGTCATTTTCGATGGAAACTTGTCATAGTTTGGGAACAATAGCAATATGGAGTTAGGTGGTGTGCTGCCTGTGAAGATGCACAAACTACACCTGTGGCGATGATTGTAGCAGCCGCAAGGAGTAGTAGGAACACTAATACTGGAAGCCTGTACTTGGATGTATACCATTTTTTTGTAACCCCCGACGACAGACAGCAAAGCCCCGCCCTTTGTTATTACTAGTAGTTTATTAGTCGGGAAATAGTCGTACTTGCATACCCGATGGGGCAGCTGATAAGGGTTGCTACTTTTGAGTGGTACCGGACTGATTGCTTTTTTTTCTTCCCTTCTCTTCGTTTTCTAATGCGAAGATTTTCAGCTGAGGGTGAGTTTTTGAATGGATTTTATCAAGATTTGATAAAATCAAACCTTGATTTTATTAGATTTTGATAAAATTCATTCAAGAACTCACCCTGAATTGAATTGTACTAGTAATCTGCTTTATCTTTTTCTTTATTCCCTCTCTGCAGTAAACAATAGTAATCAATTGGATTCTAATCTCTTTACTTCAGGCCTTCAATATTTGATCTTTATGCAATCAAAATATAAAAAAATGTTCTAAAGTCCATTATATATTTTTGTAATAGGTCTAGTCCACCTCACCTTTTCATAAAGTCTTGTTTCCACTGTGATGAATTTTGTAAAGTCTTGGGTCCACTACTTAGGGGGTGTTCCACTAACAAAAAACAATTTTTTTCAAAAACCGAGACAGATCATTCTCTCACAATACATCACATAAAAAATCGTGAAAACCCAGTTTTTTCAAAAAACAACCTTAGTGGAACACCCCCTTTCACACGACAAAAATGTCCCTATGTGAGAAGTCGTTCTTTTAGAACAAAGAAACAGAGACAGAGAGAGTGGGGGAGATTGAGATTGCCTTCCTCAACAACTAGCTCGTCGTTGGCCGCCTTGTTCGCCGATGATACACCAGTCTTCTCTCGCTTAGCAGTCTCTCCAATGGCTGCCTTCTTCTCCGACGTTACGTCGGTCTTCTCTCGATCGAATCTTACGAAGTTGACGGCGCCGGCAACTTTTAAAAGTGAAGGTCTCGAAGCTTCGAGCACTGATGATTGAAGTTCAACTCTCGAGCTCATCGCCGATCTGAGATTGGCTTTGTTCTTTGCATGAGAGAAAGGTAAGGGACTATTGTAGATCTTTTTTGAGCTATTCCAAAAAATGAGGTTGGTCTAGTGGTTCTATTTTTATTTTTACGAGTATTTTTATGAAATTTTGTAATGTCTACTTTAAATTGTCAGTTTCTGCCTCTTTTCTAGTTGTGCTATGTAAATTGGTTAATAGTTCGTGGCAAAGCAACTGTTCGATGAAATGCCTGAATGGATGTGTTTTATGCTTGTCTAAAAAAATTCAGCTGTTTTGTGATGTGGGTTTTTGTTAGAATGAATTACTAGGTGCTTGCTAGTCGTGGTCTTCAATGGTTGTTTAAGAACATTATGATAAGTGGAATTGATAATGAGATATTGGATCCTTCAAGTGTGCCTTTGGAGCTTGGGTTGGGTGTGGGGTGTAGAATGATGCACTGTCTCCTTAAGTCTCAGTTTTATTGTCTTTTTTTTTTCCTTCTCTCTATTATTCCCTTCCCAACTTCAATGGTTTTTAAAGCACTCTCTAGGACGGGTATTGAATTCCTTATAATGCATAATATTTCGAATAACAAAACTTCATTTCTTTTCAAGTCAACGCCCACAACAAGGAGAATGTTAAGCAGGTAACCACAAAATCTCTTTCACAATGCATGTCAACATGGAGTAGGCCTGCTCTTTGGAACCAAAATCCCTCCTCTGTGTTTTACAGTGCTTCTAGTTGAGTCTATTATGTATAATATGAAATATACAAGGAATGTGTTTTGTCCCTGTGACCCGTTTTTAACTTTCTAGTATGATTTATCCTTCTTGGCAGGAAGTCAGCAGTTGTGCTAAAAATTGCAGTAACTTTCAGAACATCATCTAGACTCTAGAGTTCTTTGGGGGGATTCGTATTGGGCATTTCTCGTTACTTCTTTCTTTGTTTTCCTTGGCGTGTTTCTTTTATGCATTTTAACTGTTCGATAAAATGTATCAAACAATATAGGATTTCAGAATCTGCAAGGGTAAACCACTCAGTGATTGTGAAAACAAGTTCATTTTGTTTTGGGATTTTCCTAAAATGATCTCACGGTAATTTGATTGTGCCCTGTCAGCCGGGTCTGCGGACACCGTCATGGGCTGATCAGAAAGTATGGTCTCATGTGTTGCAGGCAATGCTTCCGCAGCAAAGTAAAGGAGATTGGCTTCATCAAGGTTAGTTTTATGTGCATAGGAAACGATGCCTTGACCATGTTTAATACAATGCTCTTATCAATAGCATGAAAATAGTTCTACTTTGATTCCTGTAGCTGTGTTAAGTTAATCAGCTTTTGCTTTCCGTAGCACTTCATCTCCCTATGCTTGCAGAATGGGGTACCTTAATTTTGCAAATACTTTGTGAAAAATAGACCATTTTCCCCCTTGCCTACCATAAATAGTGATAGTGCCCAAATGCTTGGCTCTTAACCTGTATTGATTTGTCAAAATGTGGGCCTAATCGACCAAGTTTCTATAAATTTCTAATGGTTTAAAAATGCATGGCTGACTTTTGGAATTGGACATGCCATTAATTGCATTTCATGGTTGGGCAATTCCATGGATTACTAAGTGATGCTAGCAGGTAGGTACTCCATCCTAATTAGTGATGTCAGATTCAACTCTAGAGCATGCTCAAGTTCTAAATTGAAGTTCTATGTACCTAATTTAACCTATCTTTGATCTTTTTTGTTATGAACTTTTGTTTACCACTTCTTTAATTTTATTAGTTGCTAGAAGCTCCTATTTATGGGGAAGCTTTAGTATCTGTAGTTCAACTGTTCAAGTACCAAAGAATTTATTGGAAAATTTGGCTTACTTCTTTGTTGTTTTTGCAGACACTATGTGTGGAGATAAGAATTTGATGACATCTACAAAGGGTATATAGCTGACTACTCTTGAAGATTTCTTTCTTTATTTTAGATTTGAGTAATAAATTGCGTACATTATTCATTTTTTTACTAGAAAAGTTCATGACTGAAATTGGATGTATCCTATTTGATGCTTATTCAGAAAGGTAAATTCAGGAGATGTCGGCTAAGTTCATAACTTACTATACTTATGCTTCGAGTGCTAGTTACTTTTTATTTGATGCAGCTGTCGTGGGGCTGGGGCTGTCACTGTTGAAGAATGTGGCACAAACTTAATCTTCCTACTAAATGATTTGTAAAAGCTTTTTAAGGCTCCAATATAGAATAAAAAAAATTGATGTCCATCTGTATATTATGGCATTTGTGTTGCATTTTGCTATTAATTCAAGGAACATTGGACTTCCCCGAAAAAGTCATCCGCGCAGATAACCATATCTGAAATCACAAGAGGTGGTTATCTGGACTGACAAAATGTGGTTATCTGTATTTTTTATTTTTTTTAAAAGCCTACTTGGGATCAGATGTGATTATCTGGACTCAAAAGATGTGGTTATCCGGAGTCAACAAGATGTGGTTATCTAGATTTTTTTTTTTTTTAAAAAAAAACCTACTTGGGATCAAATCTTCATCCACCCACATGTAAGACAAAACATATGTAAGACAATAGCTTTTTAAAACGGATATTTAGAGCAAGCCCAACAACACCAAGCTAAATTACATAGTGAAACAGTACATTTTTTTGGTTTAGCTAACTAAAAAAACAATGACCTATATCTTTACCAATTACCCATTAAAAAACTACTACTAGCCACTAGCCACTTTACCAATTATCCATTAAAAAATAATTTATGTTTTCAATTTCATTTATAGAACTCCAGGAGACGGATTTGGAAGAACCCATTGTCGGCGGAGACTTACAAAAACCCATGACCGTATTATATATATTTTTTAAAGCCTACTTGGGATTAAATGTGGTTATCTGGACTCACAAGAGGTGGTTATCTAGACTCCCAAAATATGGTTATCTGGACTATATCTTTGTTTAAAAAGCGTACTTGGGATCAACTAAATTGTTGAATTAGTAGCCAAATGAATTAATGTTACGTTTGCCGATCGACAAGAAAGTGAATTAATGTTACATTTCCTTGCTTGAAATTAGAGTTCTTTTTATCAACATGAAAATATAAAATCAACATTCATGAGGCTGCAAACTACGTACTTTGAAAAACATGAAAAACTACAAATGACAAAAAAAAAAATACTAATCAACAACGGAATTGATTTATAATTGCGAGCCGACACGATAAACAAAAGGTCTGAATTATCATTGAACATTCTAATTTTATAAATTGGAAAGGTTGCCGGCGCAGATATTTGGAATCACAAGAGGTGGTTATCTGGACTCACAAGAGGTGGTTATCTGTATCGTATCCTTTTTTTTAATCCTACTTGGAATCAGATGTGGTTATCTAGACCTCGAAGAGGTGGTCATCTGGAATCACAATAGGCGATTATCTAGAATTATCAGAGGTGGTTTTCTGAGCTCACAAGATGTGGTCATTTGTACTATATCTTTTTTTTAAAGCCTACTTGGGATTAGATGTGGTTATCTGAACTCACAAGATGGGTATTTACACCCCCATTTAAAGCTACAGGGCTAGGTAATAGAAAATAGTTTATCTTTCTTTCTACAACATCATCTCTATCAGTCTTGAATATGGATTTTGATTTCCTACAAACTTCATTTAGTGGAAACAACGAACCTGCCTTGAAATACTGTATGTTACAATATTGCAAAAAAATCATTCTATAAAGATAAGAAATAAAGACAAGATGTGGTTATCAGTTATGTGTACTGTCTCTAAGGGCTATTATGACATCAAGGACCTAATAGTCATCTTTTAAAGTTCTGAGCGATTCTGTCATTTTTGGAACTTCACTCCAAGGATCAATATATCAAGTTTCATATATGGGTCACAACATATCTTCTTCCATAGCCCAGGGGCCTTAGTGTAATCTTCTTTAAAATATCACAATTCATGACAGTACGTTCTGGGGAACTTGCCAGCGAATGTTCGACGCCGATTTCACATTCAATACAATGGAGGAAGGGGAAGAGAGAGAGAGAGGGGGGGGGGAGGTAGGTCTGGTGGTAGGTGTGATACGAGTCACCGGCGGCGGAGGAAAATTCAGGCGACGACCATTGACGGATACTCGCAATTCTTGTTCGGTTCGGAAGCATTGAGGAAGAGATCGATGTGTTCGGTGAATTTTGAAACACTCGTCTCTCTCGTTCTCGCCGTCATCACCGGTGTACAATAAACCTGTGCGTGGCGTAGCAAAAGCGGGGGGTTACTGGCTGCGGAGATCGATTGGAGATTGCAGACTCAGTCCAATCGTTTTCTTCATCAGCGGCATTTTTTTTTTGTGTGTACTGAGGGATAAAACTGTATTTTTGATGGGCCAGTGGACTTGATGTGTTAGGAAAATGTTAAATGGATTAGAAATGTTAGAAAATAGCTATAATGGACCCTATACGAACTGACCCATCAAATTAACTACTCCATTGCTTCTCATAAATTGTCAAACCAATTAGTGTTTGTATTTTATTTGGGTTGAGTTAATGAGTCTAGATGCTCCACTCAAATGATCACGAGGAATTGGAGCTTTCATGCCTTTTAATCCACTGAAAAAATTCGGAAAGGTATAAACATACATTGGCGTTTTTTGCATTTGCATTTCATTGTATTAGATGCATTAGTGTGTTTTTTCCAAGGCATAAAGAGGTTAGATATTCCAGTAAGTTGCATTACTTGTGTGTTTCCTTAGCGCTTGTGTGCTTTGTGTTTAGGGCCAGCCCAGGGGTAAGCCCAGCAAGCCTTCGGGCTTGGGCAACCCCGGGCCGAGGGCAACCAAGAAAAAAAAAAAGAACGAAAGTTATATATAAATTATAAAGGTTTCCCCGCAAAACTTAAGCAATGCGCTTGATCTAGTGGCAATTGGTTGCTGCCATTCTCACGCGTGAATTGGGATTCGACTCCCCACACCCTCGCCCGTGCTTTTTAATTTTTTGACTTTGGAGCATTTTCTTTTCTTTCTTTTTTTTCCCTCCATTAACCAAGCGTAGAGTGGCTTGGGCAACCCAAACATCAGGGCCGGCCCTGCTTGTGTTTAGAGTTAGGAACCTCAATTTTTTCTAAGGCTTAGGGCTGCAAACGAGCCAAATCGAATCGAGCTTTAGAATGTCAAGTTCGTTCATTAGCTTTTTAAACGAACCCGAACCGAGCTCCAGCACAATGAAAATTGATGAGCCGAACTTGACAAGGTTTGAGCTGAACTCAAACTTGTTCACGAGCCTTAACGAGTCAAAAATATTAGATTCGTTCATTAGCTTTTTAAACAAACCCGAGCCGAGCTCCAGCACAATGAAAATTGATGAGCCAAACTTGACTAGGTTTGAGTTGAACTCAGACTTGTTCACAAGCCTTAACGAGTCAAAAATATTAGATATTTATGCTCTCATACATATCTAGAACTTCAAATAAAATTTTCATTTCATACACAAATAAGTCTATACATATATAAAATTATTAAAACTTAAGTTCGTAATACTTTTAAAAGTTTATACATGTAAAAGTTTATGCAGATTCAATATTATATGTGAAATTCTTGTGATATATGTGTGTGTGTGTGTATACACACTAGTGCATGTATGTACCCGTGCCTGAAAACACGGCTTGAGCAATTGACGCACGTGTCCGTACCCGTGTACGTGCCCATTCTTGATGGTCCTTCGACTCTCAGAGAAGGGGAAGGAAAGAAGGTAGTGAGAGAGAATGTATCTGAATTTTGAAAAGGGGAGAGATAGAATGTGTCTGAATTTTGAAAAGGGGAGAGAGAGAATGTGGTTTGAAATTTTGGGGGTGGTGAGCCTAATCGAGCCGAATACTTGCAAGTTCAAGTTCGTCTTACTAAACTAGCCTAAAATTGAAGCTTGGGTTCGGTTTGTTTAGTAATCGAACAAGCTTTTACCTAGTCGAGCCTCGAACAATTCACAAACAGCTCAGTTCATTTCCAGCCCTTGACGTAGAACCCTTTCTTTGACCAGAGACTAGCATTTGTCAAAGGTTTGTTTGGCGCGCGTACGCCTCTTCTTCCTAGTCAGTATGCACTCTCAAAAGAAAAGCGCCTCTGTGGCGTTTGTTGGTCCTTGCATTTGTTGACTTGTGCTTCATTAGCGTTTGTAAGCGCTTCCTTAGCGTTGGATAAACCGAGTCCTTTTTTGAGAATAGCCTCTGAAGCATTTGTTGAGCACGCGTGGGAATCTCTCCCCTTTGTATTGTGCCTCTGTGGCGCCTCCCCTACACATGTGCGCTTTGTGTTTTAAGCTTAATTTTGACTACGTGAATCTCTCTTATTGGCCCATTGTAGGGTTTCGTACCTGACACTATATGAGCTCCTTTTCCTCTCATTTAAAGTACCACTTTGACATCAGCCCACTTTAAGGAGAGAAAAATCATTCCCTCTTATATCTTTGTGTGCTTGGTGCATTTTGAATGATCTAAACGTTGTTTTTGGCCATTTTGATTGTCAATCTAGTGCAATCTTTTCATACTCCATGGATTGATTCTAGATTGATTTGTTGTTCCAGAAACCTTCATAAAATCATATCATCATTTATAATCATGGAGTTTTGCTTACATATCTATATGGCCAGATGATCCGGAGTTGTCTTTAATACGGAGATCGAGAGGTGTTGGACTCGAGGTGGCTATGGAATCAAGTAGGGGCTCGGGGAGCTAAATCAATGTGCAGAGTTAGGTATAGCTTGGGTCAAGTTGGTAATTCATAATCTTGTATGCACTTGATTTAACCTTTTGATTTATAGCAATTGGTATAGATTAGGCTGCGGTTTTTATGCTTAGGGTGTTTAGACCCTAGTAGTTCTCACGTATATCATTGTGTTCGTGTTTTTTCGATTATTTTGATTAATTGGATTCAAACCGGAATACTTAATTTTTAATTTTTGTATTCCTATTCACCCATCCTCTAACACTTGTAGTGCTTTTCATAATTTCAGCTGCACTAGTGAAGAATGGATGATACTTTCAAGCTCGTGCTTATAGAGAAAACTCCACAGTATCGCCACAAGAGGATCAAAGCTCTTATGGCTTCAAATCAAAATTCCTATCTAGGGTTTGCATATGGTGCTAATGTTAACCAAACCCACGGATTTATTAAATTCGTGATTTAAATAGATTCAATGGGTCAAAATATATTACTGGTTCATTCGAATGAGTTCCTCTCCATTTTTTCTCTTGTTTAAATAGTTTCCAGACTCATCCTATTCTATTTTGATGACTAGGACTATTGATGTGAGAACCATGACTTTGTCCTACATCAGTGGACAATTGTAATGGAAGTAGCATATAATGAGTAAGGTTAACCTTTTGGGCCATATATAGTTAGGCCAATGGTAAGTCAGCTGGCACGGGTCGTTACTGGTGGTGCCGGAGCCTACACCAACTGGAAGTGTAGGGTGGGTCCCGCGATGAGACATGCTTTGGTGGCTCGACAAGGGAGAAACTTGAGGTACTTGTTATGCTTGGGCGGGTCCCATATGAGACGAGCTTGAGTTGCTCGATGTGCTTAACCGGGTAGTTTTCCAAAATCGCTTAGTGGAAGTTGTTGGATCACATAGTGCAATGAGGATGTTGATCTTAAGTGGGGGAGATTGTGAGAACTCATGGCTATGTCCCTAATAGATAGACAATTGTACTAGAAGTAGCATATTAGAGCACCACTAGTGGTATACTCAAATATGAATACTCAAATATTGCCACATCACATTTTGAGTATTCATTTAATGGGTTTATAAGTTTTAGTATCTACCCTTCTACAATGGTTCATTTGTGTCCATAATCAAAAAAGTATTATTCACTCTATTTTTATTCATAAAATGGGCACAACTTTAAATTTGTAGATATATATTTTTATAATATTATTACCATTTAAAAGATATTCACAATACGTTTAAAATGAGATCAATCTTGAACATATTTTGGTAAAGATTAAAAATTGACAATTTCAATTTTTGGGAGAAAGTGCAAAAAAATTGAGTTTTGAATTAAGTATTTGAAAAATGGAGAGAGAATGTTGTTACTTTTGATACGGAGTGGTCCCCAAAATTTGGTTATTGAGGTTTGGTTATTGAGAAAGATTGGTAGTTTTGAGTATCCAAATGCCAAAAGTTGAGTATTTGTAACAAATGTTGTTAACTTTTAGTATTTATCCAAATACCATTGTGAGCCTCTTTTGTGTATCAAAATACTCATCTTTGAGTATTTTTTGTGTTTGAATATACCACTAGTGATGCTTTAGAGCATCTCCAACCTATACTCTTATACGCTATTAGAGAGTATCAAACTCCTCCAACTCATACTCTTAATCTTCCTCTATTTGAGAGTATGAGATTTGATCCTCTATATATATAGGATGGAGTAGGATGGAGAGGTTGATCCTCTATTTGAGAGAATGGAGATTTTAATTTTCAAATGCTTATAACTTTTTTATCAATACATTTATATTTCACAAAATTAATATTATTTAAATGGTCTAAACATTTTCTTTAAAACAAGACTTGTGTTGAATGCGTTACGAGGGGAAAAAAAAGTTCGTAAATTCAAATTTTGGAGGGAAATGAAAATTGTTGAGTTTTGAATAAAATAAAGATAGAAATAGAGATGTGTGATAGGAGTAGAAATGAATAGTAACATCCTCTAAATTTACTTTTTGATTATAAAACGTTATTTTTTATTCTCTATTTGAGAATATTGGGTTGGATATGCTCTCATGAGTCACGAGCAGCTACTATATAACTCGAGATTAACTTTTTAAACCACATAGTTAGAATAAGGGTTAGCATTCAAACTGGCGCAGGCTTTACAGTTGATATTTTAGACATCGTCGAGAACAATAGGCTTATCAAAGTCATGTTAATCGATTAATGTGTTTTAGGAACACATTTACCTTAAAAAAAAAGGGTTTTTTTTGGGTAAATAATTAAAAAAAAAGGGGTTGATATCCTATTAACATGAATTTTGGTGTGCCTAACATTCTCGACAAAGTTTAAAATATAGGGGTGCATACCGGCCTGCTATTCCGTCCAACCCAGCCCGTTTTTTTAGAGTTTGAGAAATATCATTAAACCATTTGGGTTGGGTTAGGTAGGGTTGAGTTTTCAAGCTCGGTTAGTAAATGGAATGTATTTGGAAATATCTTTTAAAATCAAGCTCGGCACGGCCCGAATAAAATAATGATAACGATTTATTATATATTTATACTCTCAAAAAAATATTAAGAAGGAAAAAAAAAACAATAATACTCCGAAGATCGAGAAAAATGATTATCCGATTCTCCGTTGAATTGTAGTGTTGTAAGCGATCTGATGACCAAACGAAGTCCAATCGAATTGGAATTTTACACGGAGCTTCAGAATGGTTAGAATGAATTTATAAATGGTTTACATTTCAAAGTGAATGCATTTGATGTTCATGATGTTAGATTGGGTTTCTTGAAGATAAAGTTGGCCAATTGGCCCAGAATCGAGTTTCTGGGAGCTGATTTCTAATGAATTGATGTAGGGAGGGTTATAGCCTCCCTAAAACGGCATGCATATCATCCAAGTTATGCACATGTAGATGTTATATGATATTTAAAATTGATATTTGACTTACCGCAACATCAGTATGATACGTACTGTGCCAATTCACCTTTACCGAAAATCACGTGTTCTACACGGTAAGACTTGTTTCATTCGATGATTCACTGTATCTTTCACGTGAGCATCAGCTTCATCAACACCAAAATTTTATGAATCTTTAGGAGGTGGCACAATCTGGACCACACATTAGGTGCATATGGTACACATATTTAGGAGTTGTGTATTATAGACTTTTCGGGGGCGCAAAATCCGGTGTCGTCAACACCAAAATTTTATGAATCTTTAGGAGGTGGCACAATCTGGACCACACATTAGGTGCATATGGTACACATATTTAGGAGTTATGTATTATAGACTTTCCCAAGAGAAATATAGGGGAGAGATATTAAGATAAATTATGACAGAGAGAATTGAAAGATTATTAGAGAGAAAGCGTAGTTTGGAGTTTATTTGAATGTAACACGAATACTTAAGTATTCATTTTATTCAAACAAACTAGGATAAGGACTTAAATATTAACTACGGTTTAGGATCCATAACAATGTTTCCTTATTGAAATTGGATGAACAATGTATCCTTTACTGCGATAGCAATTGGCGGAATCAAGATTTGAACTTGGAGGTGGCACTCAAAATGACCAATTTACTTAACATTGAGCTCTATAAATATTGACGTATTTGCGATAGTTGTGCATATAGATTTTAGCTTGTACCTTTAGATTATAGTAGAAACAGATAAACATATTTACCACAATTGTGAACGTATGATTACGCTACAGTAAAAATTGATTCTTTTTTGGGCCCAAAAGCTGAAAAATCAATTTTAATAAACTTATACCTAAAGTAATTTTCGAAAAGCTCAAAAAGCTACACAAACCAATTTTGAGATTTTTGGAATTTCTTTTATTTTTTAGATTTTTAAAACCTACAATCTGATAATTTGTTATCTATAAATTTTTGACAAACACTTTAAACTAATTTTGAAAAATTATAATATCAAAATATGCAAAAATAATTTATCATAAACACCTATTGTATTATGGTAGAAAATTTTGGGTGCAAATAGGATACCGCCGACGTGGTGCCTGAGCATGTACCTCGGTTGTCCAAAACACTTTTGGATGGCCCAAATTTCTCCCTCTCTTTCTCCTTTTTTTTTTTTTCTCTCTCTCTCTAAAATTCAGACCATTTATGCGTGCTGAATACTTCCACTTGATACTCAACCGGCTCCTAAGTTTTCCTTGTTCTAGCACACATAATGGTTTTCCCTCTTTTCCCGATCAAAAAATTAAATTTTCCTGTTTTAGCTGGAATGAAGGGTTAAGAGCAAGTGCAATTGATAAAGCTAAAGAAGCATTTTCGGTACTTTACCTAACCAAAGTGAGAGAAGTTCACCTGCACCAGTCTCTCTAAACACCTAGGTACTCTTCCTCCAGCTACAATGCTTATCTATTTTTACCAAAGTACTGTGCATTAGGAATTGCTTATTTTAGTTTTTTTTATCCACCGACTCAGCTTTCTCTCTCTACTCAACTATCCCGCTTGCTCTGGGTTATCCTTCTTATTCCCCTGTTTGCTTCTGCGTGCTTTTTGCCATATTTCTTGCTCAATCTATCACCAATAACATGGATCTCAACCCAGTTACATCAACAATTAACGAGATCCACTATGATATGTGTTTAATGTCATTTGGGTTTGGGATTTGAAGCTGCGATTGATGACTATTTTTGGGTGCTTTTGGGGGTGATAAGCAACGACTGACGGCGATCTCGTCGGATGACCTCCTACGCTGGTGATCCGTGTTGACAACGCTCTTCTACTCCTTTGTTTCAGTACAGAGAAATCGATCCAGTTCTTCCTTTTCTCTCCCGTGATATGCATACACAAGTATCTATGTACAATATGTATAAAAAGAATATTTTAATAGAGTACAGATAAATTATGTGGTATTGTTGGAGCGTTGAAAGAAACGTGAATAAGTAAATTAAAAAATGAAGAAACGTGAATAAGTAAATTAAAAAATGAAGAAACGTGAATAAGTAAATTAAAAAATGGGCACTTTTGCTAAATTTTTACCCAGTCTGGTAGGGTTGCTCTAAAAGGGAACCAAGAGCAAAACCCGGAGGAAACAAATCATATATCTATCCGTACGCCGACCTCTTGGCGCAGTTAGGGTTTCACTACTGATATTCGATGGCGAATCAGCTGCACGGATACAACCCTAGCAGCTATGGTGGAGGAGCGAGCTTGTATTCCTCAAGATCCCTAACCGATTCTTACCTATCGGGTGAATCGTCCTTCCTCGGTTCTTCCCGATACATGGGTGCTGATCATTCTAGTTATTCGGACAGAGGATCATCCATGCTATTCAACCAGAGCGATGCCCTCAGGTTCTCCGCTGCGGATATAGGAAGCAGGAGTTACGGAGGAGGCATTGGTGTTTCGCAGGCGTCATGGCCCGGAGTTGATATTGGCGCCTCTGCTTCTGCTGCCGATCCCTTTGGTGTGGGATTCAAGCGGCCTTCCGAAAGTAATTGTCTCCTCCTGGCTTTCTCCTACATTTCTTTCGTTCCATTCCGTTTTTTCCCTTTATGATTGTTCTTTCACATTCGCATCGGCATATAGGCTTCTATTTATTTCAACCTCTAGTTTTATCTTCACCCAGTAAAGAATATAAGACGTCGGAAGAAAATGAAAGAAAGTGAAATGGAAAAAAAATTTGATTTCAGACGGACCTAGTGGTCATAGAGTGGCTGGGAGTAGCCATAGAAACCAGATAAGCTGCTGACGCTGCAGATGCGAAAAGAAATGTCACGAAATCAGGTAGGAGAGGCAGATGAAACATCAGATTGGGAGGATAGAGAAGAATAAACGTTTTTAACATGTCTGGAGATCTAGATTATAATAGACACAACATCTAAAATCTTTGGCGTTTGAACAGTACCCCTTGAAGACGCATGGAATGGATTTGGTAAGGAGTTTCTGAGAATTGTATGGTTTTTAGCCGGGGGAAGCAATCCCAACCAAGTTATTTGAGAATCCAATAATTTAGGCTTGTGTTGTAATTTTTACTTATAATTAAGTGTAAGGAACTTGAAAAATTTGAGCTTGGTGTGGAAATGTATTAGCCAAACATACTAATGTTAGCAAAGCCTCTAACTAAAATTCTAAAGGGGGATCAACTCGATGAAGTGAAGTGACACTGGTTTCAATGAGGTGCGTATGTTTCCTTTCAACACTCCCATTTGCTCAGGGCTATGTGGACAATTAGTATGGTGATCAATGACATCAAAGAGAAACGAAGAAAACAACTTAGTGCTAACAAACTCCCACCATTGTCTGGTCTAAAAGTCTTAACTTGACTTTTAAGTTGAGTAGAAACAAAAGCTTTGAAGTGTATTAATTGATCCTTAAGCTCTTATTTATAGCTTAGATGAAGAAGCCAGGAAAATCAGGTTAAATCATTATGAAGAGAGAGTATCTGAACTCTTTAATGTGAGAAACAAGACTTCACCCCCATACCTCCTCAGAACAGTTCAAAAGTTACAGAAGAAGTAGACCCATAGGAAACTGAAGTTCGTGACTCTTAGCAACATCATAGCTATAACAATTGACATGAACAGAACAGGTATACAGACTAAGTTCTTTGTTTGAGTTAAAAAGAGTGTTGAACTAGGATGCCCTAGCCGTTGATGTCAGATGTTAGTAGAGAGATGAGATGTGACAAGGGCATTAGGCTTTGGATTTTCAGACGAGTCAAAAGAGGTACAATTATTATCCTTAGAGAATTTATTGACAGACTAAAGATTGCTTGTGATGTCCGGTGCTTGCAAAACACGATAAAGACTTAACTTAGCAACAAGGGTAGGCATTATTCTTTGGAATGGGAATGGAAGTACCATTGCCGACCCATATCCCTTAGGTTCTGAATAAGGTGCGGCTGTTTTAGATTAGAAGGATCACGAGTCACATATGCAGTAGCTCCAATATCAAAATACCTAAGTAGCAGATGGACAACCACCCATAAGAAGAGCATGAGAAGAAGTGTTAACCTATGATTGGACATGTCATGATGTAATTGAGGTTGATTATGGGAACCGTAAGAAGGCACATGTGGAAACTATCCAAAGCCTGAAGTTGATGCAAAATGAGTGCGAGGTTGATATTTTGAAGAGAAGGCCTGTGGGAAAAATTGAGTTTTCCTCTGAGATCCATACCAAGGAACAAATTGTAGAGAAAGTTCTCTCTACTAAGAACCTCTTTAAGAGCTACGCTGAGGACAGAAACCGTGGAGCAAATTGAAGAGGTTGAAACCTCTTCAATTTACTGCACGGTTTGTTTAACCCATTGTTTTAAAAAAATAAACTGGATCGGCTTGTTCAACCTGTTGAACCGTCAATGAAGCCATGCTCCAGTCCAGTCCGTATATCCTGTAGAAGTGTTAAAAATACATAATTGGCTTCTAAAATGGAAGCTGTTCCACTCAGACGGTAGCACCGGTAACCCGTGGAAACCGGCTACAAGTCAAATGACTTGAAAGGGGTAAATCTTGAACTATTTGCCGACCACTTTATGACTACAAATTTAATGCTAAAGCTAGCAAATGACGACAGGTGGCTAATGGGACCACTGGCTTCAGCAGCTACATCAACTGGGTCTGGCAGCACAAGCAAATAGCAAGCACCCTATAAGTTTCTACCTGTGGTTTGGCTTTTACACGTGCAAAGGGGTGTCTGATGGTTTATTTCCCACCAATGTAGGATTAGAGTAACTGAACTGTAATTTCAGACTACAGATTCACCCTCATTCAGAGATTGACCGCTATAAAGTTACTGGAGATTAATATACGCCGCCACTTGCACCCTTGCATTAGGATTTCATTTATTGATTCTATGGACACACTTCCAGAATAATCCCCCTTCCTTCCTCTTCAATATCCCTCGCATTAAAAGAAATCTAGCTCTGCCCCCTCTCTCCCTGTCCCTTTTTGCTTTATCTCATTCATTCCTTCACTTTGTTGGTTTTCAAGGTTATTTTGCTGAGTTAAAAATGAGATTTAAAAAGTTCCTTCATTTAGACCAATTCTTGTCGGTTTTATTTGTTGGAAATCAAACTCGTGTTTCACAACTTTGAACTTTCTGGCTAACACCTTTATTTTCACTCTGGATAGGACTATAGGTTTGTTCTTCAGTTGAGTCCGTGACCCAATTTCTTCTCCTCATGTATTTCAGCTATGTGATGGGATGCTTCAATGAAAGTTGCTTCTATTTGTTCTTTCAATTGAAGGGTGTTGGCTATGACACTCGACTTTGTCTCAGAAAATTTATTTGTCAATTGTTAGCCTACACGTGGAACTGAAATGAGAAAGTTAAACCAGACCAAAGCAAACCAAGCTAGTCCCAATCAATTGTCTATCCATCTTTTGCATTAAACTTGAAGGTTAAAACACAGTGTATCATCCTGTGGAGGAACTTGAAGTATATAAGTAATGATTTTAACAATGTGAATAAACATTCTTTAGGTTCTATGTCTGGAATCCCAGTTTTGCTTTAAAATGTAATAATGCTACTGTTGCCTGGTTAGAAGTATATTCAGCTAAAAAGAGGGCTTTTAGGAAATGCCAACCATATGCAAAAGAGAGGCCAAGAATGGAAGGGCCATACACACACTCTGGTGTGCAAAAATGATCCACATTTTCATAATACTATCCATTATCCAACTGTCTGATTCCTGCATGCAGTAAACATACCATTGAGTACTTCATCTAACTATGGCTTCAGTACTAGAAATGACAAGGTGCTCCCAATAATCTTCTTAGCTTGAATCTGATCACATTAATCTGAACCTTTCAGAGAAAAGAATGGTCAACAATGTAGCTACACCTCTTGGTGTACAACCCTTACGAATGTAAATTTTTAGAGATGTAAAGTTTTATTAATGCCTCAATGTAGGAACGTACAATCTTGCGTGTTTGTAAACTGGCTCCTTAAAAAGTACGTGGCTTGTAAAAAGGATTACTTATTCTCCAGATCTAAAGAGTTCCGGTCGCCAAGAAACAACACATACATATCATCTTTTGAAAGTTTGGGGTTGTCAAGGAGTCCCTATGTCAAACCTTTGATATGCGAGCAATGTTTAACTTGAATTTGGCAATACGCCCCTTCAATTAATAGCTTCACTATAAGATCTATTTCTACAAGGCATGATATGATTGGTAGGTAATTTTCTGCAGCTTTGATACGAGGATATACACTTGCCTTATATTCCATCAACCCTAGAAGGTTAATTTAGTTATTGTTGGCTAGAAATCTTGTGGCGCATTATACCTGTTCTACAAACGGTGTACTATATTTGTTGCACTATTACTGTATTCCTATGGTTATTGTAATTTTTCTTCAAAAAGTACTTTTATAATAACATATATTTTCTCTTGTTTATACGTGTCTACTATCTATCATAGCGCTCTATCATCAGACTCTTCTGGGCGCCCATAATGCGATTGGGCAGAGTGATGCTTGGTTTTCTTCCAACCCTTTAGCCAAGCGCCCTAGATTTGAGAGTACAAGCAATTTGCCCATTTATCCACAGAGGCCAGGGGAGAAGGATTGTACCCATTATATGCTCACAAGAACCTGTAAGTTTGGAGATAGCTGCAAGTTTGACCATCCTATTTGGGTTCCAGAAGGTGGAATCCCAGATTGGAAAGAGGTGACTATTTACTGCTATTGTGCTGTATTATAATGGAAACTTTTCAAATTATGTATTCGCATTACTATTTATTTTTAAATTCAGCATCACAATATAGTTATACCTTCTAGTTGCTGGAATGGTTTATTTGTATGTGTAAATAGCTTTCTATCATTAATTTTTTGGAGGTGTAAAGAGTTTTGTAATTGGGAACTTCACTTACCCTTCTAGTAAACCTATATTTTTCAAGATTTTGTCTTTCCCACGAATTCACGTGTCTTTTAGTTTCCTGGATGGATTACAAACTACTTGGTTGGCTTGTATGATGCCCTGTTATGGAGGAAAAGTTGCTTATAAGGCTCGTACAGTATAAAGAATGTATCGTTACAAACCACCTATGTGCTCTTTATCCCCCATTTCGTGATCTTTAACTTGTAGGGCTATGTAATTTTTTACCGGTCTTGTTGGTCATATATAAAATTTATATTCTATTCTTGATTTCTTGTATGTGACAAACAAATGTTTTGGTGGTTTCGCCTAATGGCTCTATATTTATGAATGTATTTCTTTACTTAGGTATACCTGTACAATTTGTCCTGCTTTAGTTGAAGTTATCTAAGTATAAATTTGTATATTGAAGTAGACTGCATCACAACAATGGGCATAGTAATTTGTTGGAAATGTGTGTAGGAATGGTTGGCATAATTTTTTGGAATGAACCCAGTGAACTCATCCAAGCTTCATTTTTTGTGGGCAAATGACCTGTCAATTTGATTTTTTTTTTGTAGGTGATAAAACCATGTTAGCCAAGAAAATGTGTTCAAATTTGTGTTGAGTGTGCTTGGAGCCTTGTCCATTGAGTCTAGCTTGAATTTCTTCTTACACTAGGCTTAATTTCCCCCTGGTTTGCCTAGCTTCATATATATATATATATACGTGGAGCTTCTAGTCCGGACCTCCCGGAATTAAGGAAAAAATGATTTTTTTGTTTTGCAAATTATTTTTGGAAAATCCGAGCCGTCCAATGTGTTCAGAAGGTGTTTTCAAGGGTCCACGCGGGAAAGCTTAAAAAAAAAAAACCGGGAAGGGCTTGATCCAAGCAGTTCTTGAAAACACCTTCTGAACACATTGGACGGATCGGATCGTCAAAAAAATGCTCGGATCAACGAGGCCCGGAAGTCCGGAGGAGAAGTGGAACCTATATATATATATGGATCATGATCTCCTAAGGGATCCCTTATTAAAAATTTGGTGCGGACCTAGCCTTTTTTCAACTTTCCGGATCAAATTTTGACGATCTGAACCGCTCAACTTTTCAACTTTCCGGGTATTTTTTTTTTGAGATTTCCCGCGTGGACCTTGGAAAACGCATTTTAAAAACATTGAGCGGTTCGGATCGTCCAAATTTGATCCGGAAAGGTGAGGTCCGCACCAAATTTTAATAAGGGATCCCTTAGGTGATCGTATATATATATAGGATAACGATCACCTAAGGGATCCCTTATTAAAATTTGGTGCGGACCTCACCTTTCCGGATCAAATTTTGACGATCCGAACAGCTCAATGTTTTTAAAATGCGTTTTTAAGGGCCTATGCGGAGATTCGGGATAACGATCACCTAAGGGATCCCTTATTAAAATTTGGTGCGGACCTCACCTTTCCGGATCAAATTTTGACGATCCGAACAGCTCAATGTTTTTAAAATGCGTTTTTAAGGGCCTATGCGGAGATTCGGCAAAAAAAAATACCCGGAAGGGCTTTGATCCACACAGTTTTCAGTAAAACTGTACATAAAAAACATTGAGCGGTTCGGATCGTCAAAATTTGATCCGGAAAGTTGAAAAAAGGCTAGGTCCGCACCAAATTTTAAATAAGGGATCCCTTAGGAGAACGGGATCCTATATATATATATATATATATATATATAGTTAAATTTCTAGTCCACACTCCCGGATTTAAGGAAAAAATGGAGTTTTTTTGTGTTGCAAATTTTTTTTGGAAAATCCGATCCGTCCAATGTGTTCAGAAGGTGTTTTCAAGGGTCCACGCGGAAAATCTTCAAAAAAAAATACCGGGAAGGGCTTGATCCATGCAGTTTTCGCAAAAACTGTATTTATATATTTTTTGCGAAAACTGCTTGGATCAAGCCCTTCCCGGTATTTTTTTTTGAAGATTTTCCGCGTGGACCCTTGAAAACACCTTCTGAACACATTGGACGGATCGGATCGTCAAAAAAAATTTTGGATCAAAAGGTGCGGAAATTAAAAGTCCGGATTAGAAGTGGACTCTATATATATATATATATATATATATATATATATATATATATATATATATTTTTTTTTTTTTCCCCCTCTCAGATTACAAGCAGAGGGTTTACCTTACACACTTGATCTCATGGTGGTGTCCTCGGTTTTATTTATTTATTTTTCCTTTCCCCGATGTCTAGTGTTGGTATTGGGTCTTTGCATCATCCCTTTGACAAGGTCTCAAATGGTGTTACTAGTCCGACCTTGGAAGTTTTTGATTTGTAATTCTACTTTCACGAGTGGATGTCCAGCAGTACATGTCCTCAAGAGGTTGAAGATTTGCTAACAAGCTTATGGCAACTGACTTGAATATATGGGTAATATGGGCCTCCCAGACTGGATTGGCCTAGATCTGTGAGTGATTTGGGAGGCCATAAATGGGGTAGGATTGGGTACAGGGAAATAGAGAAGAGGATAAACAGAGAAGTAAACTCTTCTCGGACTGGGGTGACGCTTTTGATTGAAGAAGTCCTACACTGACAGGCCTAACTTATGGCTTAAAGAGAAAAACCATTACAAATCTACAATCTCTATTTAACTTAAACAAAAGGAGCTACCTGAAAAGTTGTTGATACCAAAACCCAGGAAGCAATTACGTAGCAAACTTTATCTCATAGAACTTGTCAAAAACTCAAGCAGTTTTTCCCAAGTAGATTACCCTTGGGCGTCCAACAAATTTGCACTCTTCCAAAGTTACAGTTTTTATGTTTGAACAAAACCCCTTGAAATGAATCACCAAGTTTGAGAGCAAGAGGTAGGAATTTCCTATTCCACGCGTGCCAGATGGGCTCCATCATAAAGTAAGGCCATAGCCGTGGCCATGGGACAATACAACAACAAGAACGACAATAATAGTACCCATATAATCCCCAATTGGTGGGGGTATTAGCCGAGGACGATTAGAGCCAGACGCTTAGTTGCACGGAGAGGGAGCGGGGACGGGTGCGGGCGAGCGGGGGTATGTAGAAGCTCCCTAGGTGGGGAGCGGCGAGGTAAAATTTATTGAACAATATATATGCATAAATTTATTATATGTTTACGCGTATTGTACATATGTTTTATAGTTAAAGGGAGCGTGCATATAAGCATTTATATGTATAAACATGAGTGAGAAATGACATCCCAATAGTTTTTTTTTTGGGCCAAATATATGGACTAAACACGTAGTGACGTAGATAAGTCTCTCTTACCTTTTTTTTTCCTTTTCCTTTTCCTTCTTCATTGCATATATTTGGAAAGAGAAGTGATAGTTTCATCCTTAAGATTAGTGTGGAAGTTCCAGTTTTATTTAGGAGCTTGTTTCCGTCTGGATGAGAGCGAGCTCCCGCACTCATTAAAGCCAAACGTAACCATTGTCAATATGTGCATAGATTGGCTGCTCTCAGAAAGTTTTCAACACTCTCCTCTTCCCTCCTACATATGATGCACCTCAGTGACCATCAAATTACTGGGTCTTCTGATGTTAATCATTTCATAGTCCTAGTAAATACTTTCACATTGAGTCGTGTTCGTGCATCAATGCAGAAGTCAAGCTGTGAGGCTTAAATAATGGTATACGTGGATCATCAGTAATATTTCAAATACAGGATTACAAAAATGCACCAGAAGAATGAAGAGGTCAAATTCTTTTACAATGGCGTCTTGTCTTGAAGATGCGTCTTCTAGTATAGACAATTGACTTGCATTCATTCAAGTTTATTGAAAAAATGAACCTAAAGTATAGGTGGAATTGTTTCTCATTTTGAAAAAGGAAAGGCCGGGAGGGAAACAGGTGATTAGATGAAACGTTACCCTAACATGCATCCTCCAAAAGACAAAAAATTACTGTTTCCAAAAACAAATGAACAAACAAGTGAAACAAGACACCCCTTAAGATAATAACGCACCTGGAGAAGTTGAATTCCCATTAATTACTTATGAATCCCACCCGTAATCCCTCCAAACGCGTGGTTGCCCATTGTAAATTGAACAGCCTAATTTGGGTAACTACTTGCTTTTGCTGTGCTAACTGGCAACTGGCATTTTCGTAGATGACTGAAACTATCATATGTTGCAATTTGAATGAGGGTACAGCACTGTGATAAGAACCTTTCCCTTTCCCTACCTGGTCTTAAGTCTTAACCCTAGTGTCAGGCGTGGGCCTTCCCTTTCCCCTTTTCCATTACTATGCTTTTCGAATATTTACTTCCAAATAATTATATTAAATGCCACTATCTTAAATTTAAATTGAAACAAACTAAACATTGAATGTTCTTATTTCTTCATTTTCTTCTTCCTTCATTATTTTTCCTTCATGTTTGCTTGTAATACCATTCATTCATTTTTGACATTCATAGCCTGCCCTTACTTCTCTGTCACAGACTTTAGCAACTCAGCTGTACTAGGTAGCATTTGTTAATATGACTTTCCCTATCTGGTATCATATTTGAGCTTAACTCCCAAGTGAATACTTATTTAGACAGTACTTCCTTTTGCAACCTCAGCTGAGGGTCATACTTGACTGATCCAAGACAGAGGTGCTAATTTTTGGTGTAGAACCCTCGTTTTTAATTCAAAATTTTTTGAAGCTACAAACTTATTGCTAGCATAGTTGTCCTAAAATTGCATACTCGAGCTCTGTTTATTCACTGGAAATGAAACCTTGTTGTATACTGTTAAAAGAACTCGCCAACCTTTGACTTCCTTTCTTAGCCTAGATACTAATTCTTCTAGACTGGAAACCATCGACATGTGTGGGGTGGTTTTTCCCAGAGGGCTGATCCTTTTATTTGACTGATGGAGACATACTGACGAGAATTTTACTCCACGTGTAGTAGAACAAAAGCTACTGAATTGGCCTATTTCTTGCATGTAGCCATTGAAGTTTTTGATAAAAATGAACTAAAGTGCTCACCAGTTTCCAAATATTCATCAAATAACTAGATCAAGCGCCACAAATGAATAAATACTGCCAATCTTTCGGATACTCGGGTTCTGTGGTTCAGGACCATTGAATGTTATACTTTAGTGCATAATAGTTCAGCTTGAATGCACTGTATATTTCTTATGAGGCTTCAGAATTTCTTTTTGTTATTGGTCTATTTCGATTTTTTCCTGTTGCTGTTGTGTATGTTTATTGTATGCAGATTCTGCATAGTATTTGAATCCTTATGACACACTGGGTTACTTGTGCATGATGGACGCAGGTACCACTTATTCCCACCAGTGAATGCCTTCCTGAGAGACCAGGAGAGCCAGATTGTCCTGTAAGCAGAGCTTCAAAATGCTTTATTCTGCGTGTTTTTGTTTAGTGCAAAGTGCAATCATATTCTTTACTTAATTATCCCCTGAATGTGTCCCAGTACTTCCTGAAGACTCAAAGATGCAAGTTTGGTGTTAAATGCAAATTTAATCACCCAAAAGATGTACTGGTATCTTTGGTAGGTGCTTCTATCATGTTGGATGTGGATCCTGTAAGTATTGCGCTTTATTAGTCTTGCTTATTACTTGGCTCGGCTAGCAGGATGCTCAGGAGAGTGCTGGCATTAACGTCTTACCAGAGAGGCCATCTGAACCCCCTTGTGCGGTATGCTATTTCACTTTGCTGGTGGAAGCAGTACCTACTTGTTTTTCAGATGTCTACTTGATCCTGCTTGCTGTATCTTGAATGTAGTTCTATATGAAGACTGGAAAATGTAAATTTGGTGCTAGCTGCAAATTTCACCACCCGAAAGATATCCAATTACCATCAGCTGCAGAAGATAATGGCAGTGATGCACATGCTGTTACAACTATCAGCAATGAGGGGACAATTGGAGAGGTGAAACCCTTGAAGCCACTCTTTACCCCAGCATTATTGCAGAACTCCAAAGGGCTTCCTGTCAGGCTGGTAATTTATACCTCAAATATGGTTAATGTACAGATGAAACTATATCTTTTGCTTCCATTGTGTTTTCAATTTTCACATGTACAGTGCAGTTGCTTTCATTGTGTTCTAAATTTTCATATGCACAGTACAGTACATGTAATCCATGGTCAATCATGGCCTGTGAAATAAAATACCGAAAAGTTTCTTTGGATTATGCATGCATCCTCATAAATAGAGTTTAGATTCTTGTACCCTGGGCAAGTCGTTGATGGGAAGGTGAATTTTGCCCATTGGCTATAAGAGTTTGGGAAAAAGAGAAGGAAAAAAGTGAAAAAGAGTCCCCAACAGTCGAGATTCTTCTACCCTAGGCCTTGCCTTTGTTAGTCCCTCGCCTGGGCCCCCTCCAAGCATCAAGAGTGAGCCTTGATGCACCTAGGCTCACCTTTTACAAGTTAAAAATATTAAATAAATAAGAACCCAAGGATGGGGGAAATATTCCTTTTTATTTGGCAGTATGTTGTCTTTGGACTTGCTTTATCTTTTTTAAGATTGTCTTTGCTTATCGAAATTCTAGTTGTAAATGTTGAATAGCTTGCTTTTGAGACTGCTGGTAACTGAAAATGGTATGAGAGGTCTTTGGTTCAAGTCTCTGTTTGCATTTGTCCCCATTTGCATTCTGCTTCTCCCCTTCTTATTCTGATCAAAGTTATGAATCTTGTACCGGCCAGCGCACCGTTTTCGTTATTGGTACAGTATGTACCGATACTGGCAAATTTTCCTAACCGTTACGGATTTATCGCTACATAAAAAATTATATGTACTTATAAATCTTTATTTTCTTGAATCAATTAACTAATTTATAAACAATACATATGCATAACAACATAAAATTGATTAGTGTATGTTTGTACATCTCACACACCACTGACTTTTTTTAATTTTTATTTTATCGGCACCACTTACTTTTTTCTGATATTGGACATACGAAGTTTGGTTTTATTACGACTACTTAATTAGTCCAATATCACTTTAAAAAAAAAAAAATGCATAATCTACTTCCAAGTTCCAATGCCACTCACCTCCACATTAAATTTGCACACCCCCACAGCTGCCATAGCACATTGTACTTCAATTTTTTTCCTGGAACTTGTCTTTCTCTCTAGTTTGTACTGAGCCTTTTCATCTCCTTCAAAGGCTCACTACGAACTGAGACAAAACCAGAGAGGAGAGTTGAATGCTCTGGATCTACTAGATTACCAGCAAAATGAAAGAAAAAGTTGTCAAACTTTGCTCTCTCTCACCTCTGTATCATTTATCGGCTTCACTGCACGAAACTTGATGCTGGATTGTGCAGCCACTTCACGCCGGAGACCATAATGACTGCTCGGAAACTAAAAATCAGTGGGTTTATGTACCGGACGGGATCCGAGAAACGTCCGGAACAGCCGGAACACAGCGGAATTACAGGAATAGAGTGGTATTTTGGCCGGAACAGAACACCTCTCCGAGTATCCCGTTTTTGGCCAGTACGGTACATCTTGGCCGGTACGGTACGAGATTGATAATTTTGATTCTGATTCGTTCTATTATGAAAATTTGCATCTTCACGTGGAAGACAGGGTTGCACATTAGGGAGGATGTTGAATAGCTTGATCTACATCATTGGCCCATTTCCTAACATCTTAAGCTTTTGGTACAATTGGTAACTTAACAATAAAGATATGTGAGATGTAAACTTAGTGGAAAGAAAAGTTAGATTTTCCTGAAATTTGATGTCAAATTTGGTAGACTGACCATTTTTTCTCTGTTCATGTCTTTAGCAATATCCTTTTTGTTTAACCTAACACTAGGCTACCAATCGCCTTATTCTGCTCATTTATATGGTTCTTCTTTGACAGGGTGAGGTGGATTGTCCATTCTACTTGAAAACTGGCAGGTGACTTTCATCTTATCAACCCAGAATGAACCTATCTATGTACCCTTTTTATTTTGTCTCTTGACGCAGGGTTCTTATAGTTTCTTTTTGTGTCCTTTCTTTACCCCCATCAGTTGCAAGTATGGAGTCACTTGCCGTTACAATCATCCAGAAAGATATGGTACGTATAAGTTTTTCTAGTTAGATGCATGATGAGAAACTTTCCGATAATGTACTGTTTAGTACTTATATTCTTTTGAAAATTCACCCTCTCTTTTGAGTTTGTGCAGCTATTAATCCGCCGGCTGCAGCAATAGCCCCCGCCATAATGGCCTCTCCTGCAGCACATTTGAGCATAGTTAACCCAGCAGCCTCCTTTCTGCAAACCATCGACCCGAGGCTGACTCAGGCAACTGTAAGTAGAGATTGCAACAGTTCATCCTCTATGGAAGGAAACTTTTCTGTGGTTTGATAATGAATCTCTTGCTAGTGTGTTCTTTTTGTATTCCAACAACCCTTGTACAGGAGAATTTGAGGAATAAAAAAGAAAAGATCCAATTAACAAAACACCTATACCCCCCTCTATAAGCCAAACATATCTAACATGTCAAAGATTTGACTCAAAGTAGGGTTGCACTCCCTTGACTGCCAACTAAACAAGGTATAAAATCAAAAGACTCTTAATTCTAAACAATGGCCTATCCTCCCTGTCAGAATATCTAAACGAGTCATCTTTCTCCAAATTGAGCACATCAGGCACAATGGTATCATAATCCATAGCTTCCGTCTTCTTCTACCCACTCTAGCCCTATTACCATTCTTGAATAAGCTCCACCACCGGCGACGGGAAAACCCATGACATGCCCAACGAAACAAGAACCGCATTCCAAAGTTTCTTGGCTACCTTACAATGAATAAACAAATGCACCATTGACTCTCCCTCAAGCACATGCAACACCAATTCACCATAAACATCTGACGCTACATAAAATTATCAATTTTGAGGATCTTATCCTTTGCTGCACACCAAGTAAAAAAAGAAACCTTTGGTTGGCGCACGAGTACCCCAACTGGCTCTCCGGGGGATCGATATATTTGCTTCTCCAGCCAAAACTTGGTAATAACGTTTCACTTGAAACAGCCCATTTGTTGCCGGAATCCACCTCTCCCCAAGTCCCCCATTGCATATAGTTTTCCATTGAGATCTAACAACTCCTCCAGCTCCCAATCTTGACCTTCCTGCGAAGCATAGATCCCACCACACCGAATCCCCTTCCAATTTGAGATAGTTGGCCATTGCCGCATCCCCATCTGCCACCAGCTGAAATATAGAAGGGTAAGCATATCGCAACCTAACATCTCCACGCCAAATATGATCATAAAACTTCACCCTTCTCCCTACACCCACCTTCATACTCTAGAACTAAGTTGCACGAAGCGGGAGCGGGAACGGGGGCGGGAGCAGGAGCTGGTGCGGGGGAGCGGGGGTATGCAGAAGCTCCCTAGGTTGGGAGCGGCAGAAGAGTATTTAATAAATTAATATATATTTGAGTAAACTTATATATATTTATATGTATTGGACATATATTTTATAGTTGCAAAGGGAGCACGTATGTAAGCATTTTACCTATATAAGCATGAGTGAGAAATGACATCTCAATAGATTATTTTATGCCAAATATATGGACTAAACATGTAGATAAGTAGTAACATATGAGATGAGATAGAGAGTCCTAAATCTTTCCTACTTCTTGTCTTTTTCTTTTTCCTTACACATTTGGAAAAAGAATTGAGAATTTCGTCCTTCAGAGTAGTGTGGAAGCTCCCATCTTGTTTAGGAGCAGGTTCCCGTCTGGACAGGAGCAAGCTCCCGTCGAGCTCCCGTCTCGGGAGCGTGGATTCGAGCTCCCGTCTAGGGAGCGCACCCATTTTAGAAGGATCCTGCAACTACGCTCTAGAAAACTCATCCAATCCTCTCCTAATACCCTTCCAGAGATCCATCCCATGCGACAATTGCGTCTCCAAGATGACCAATCACCCCAACCTTCCCCATGCCTTACAGCACACCACCTTCCTCCACCATCTATTCCTTTCACAGGAGAATCTCCACAGCCATTTCCCTGGTAAACTTTGTTTGAAACTAACAAGCCTCGCACCTAAACCAGCTTCACAAATCAGAGTACAAACTGTATCCCATCGTCCAGATGGTACTTAAACTCCTCCCACATAGTACATACCACCCCATGGGAAATCTCTTTGCAACTTCTCTGACCTGTTGGCCACCGCAAATGGAATATTGAAAACCGACACGAAGTATGTAGGCAAGCTCGACAGAGTGCTTGTGTAGTTGCGTTCTCTGCATGAATTAAAATTTATCTTGTGCTTGTCTATTGTTTGCTTTGCCGCATGGGTTCAAAAAAGTATGTCATATTTGTTGTTATGATCATTTATGCCTCTTTGTACGACGCATAACCATATTTTTCTGGTTAATATGTTATGGTTCTCATTTTATTTACCCACATTTCCCCTCAGCTGTCATATGGTCATTGTGAAGTGCAATGCTGGATTTTTTTGCCTAAGTACTGATATATGTTTGTTTTCCTGCTGCAGCTTGGACTGGCCCCAACCATTTATCCTCAGCGCCCTGGGCAGATGGAATGTGATGTGCGTATCTTCTTAATTTCACGCTCTAGTCTTAAATTATTCCTTTGGTGTAAGGCGTGGGCTGTAGGGCACATCATATTTCTGTGGGTTGCCACATGTTAACTGTTTGTCTTCTATTTCTGAAATCTGTTTTGATTTAACATGTATCTCATTTTTTTCTTATTATCCTCGAATTATTGAATCATCTCTGAGAAAGAGTTTTATGTTAATTATAGCAGAAAAAAATTGACTTTGTGTGGAGCTAGGTTTAATGTGTTGTTTTCTGCTGTAATGAAAACGTCGATGTGAAAAGAATTAACCACTACGAGGTTAACTCCCTGGTGACCCAATTTGGGTTTACTTTGTGAATTATTAGTTATACAAGCGTGATATATAAAAAACAATGCATTTATTAACTCCAGTCTTTTTTGTTCTTCAATTCCGTATCTTGTCATTGTAGTTCTACATGAAAACTGGTGAGTGTAAGTTCGGGGAGAAGTGCAAGTTTCATCACCCCATAGATCGGTCGGCACCCACTCTGTCAACAGTGGAAGCCCAACAACAAAGCGTGAAGCTCACTCTTGCAGGCTTACCTAGGAGAGAGGTATGCACTATATGTTTGCTAAAATAAAATTGAGCGGACAACCATGTATCCTGCAGTCATAAGTGCAATCAATATCCATTGGAAATTTAAAGGATTGATGTTGAAGTGGTTTGTTACTTTCGTTGCCTCCTGGGTGTGGCATACACCTTTCTTTTTTGTAATTGACTCGGGGCAAAGAGTGGTGTCACTTTTCTTCACTCTGAGATCTGAAACACTTAAAAAGTTCTTAAAGATCTTCTATGGATATGTATGACTAAGTGTATCTTATGGTTCTTCACTCTGAGATCTGAAACACTTGGGGCAACTGTTTTCCAATTTTGTGTGAATGTATGACTTTTGTCTGTAGCACATTGGTTCAAAATTCACAACCGTGGACCAAGATTTATGTGCATCTCTTTGTGCGTTTGTTAGCTTTATTATATGTCCTTCATAATAGATCCTTTTGAGATGTTGGAGGATGTACTTTTTGCTAAAATCTTGGAAGGAGTGTTTGCAACTTGCTTGGCTGATTATGCTGTGTGTGTGATGAGCAACTTCACGTGCATGTGATATAGTTGGTCCTATGAGCATTGACTAAGGATGGATCTTGTTGACAGGGTGCGGTTCACTGTCCTTACTATATGAAGACTGGCACATGTAAGTATGGTGCAACATGCAAATTTGATCACCCGCCTCCAGGAGAGGTCATGGCTATGGCAACATCACAAGGAACATCCGCATCTGTTGGAGGGGAAGGAAAACCGGATGAAACCGTTAAAGAACTGCAGCAGTAAAGTCTTTGGTCATGAAAGACTGGGAGTTATGCGGGCCTCTTCCACCGTGGTGTCTTAGGACAATTTCCTCATAACTTAATTTTCAGATTGCAGATTGTTGACTTCCTCTCCGACTTTTGTTGTATCTCTTTGATGAGCAAGTACTAAGATGGCTTTGCCGTTCAAAAAAAAAAAAACTCAGATGGCTTTTTTATGTTTGGGTGTCCCTGCAATTTACTTCTTGTTGAACTCATTGCCTGCCTTTCCATAACTTTAGGAAAAAAAGTACTATTTCCATAGTGCAATTTAACAAGTCTTTGGGAGTAGTTCTTGATACTCGCTTGGGGTTGCATTGCAGCTGGCAGTTCAAATCCACCAGTGCATTCACTTTTGTTTGAATCCAAGTTTTTGAATTTGTCATTCTGTTCAGAAATGTACGACATTCTGTCTACAGACCCTCAATGTCCTTTATTTGTCCAGGTTGTGTGGTATTTATGGCATCATAAGCAAGATAAGTTGAATTTGAGCGTAGTCCAAGTGAATCTACTTTTTGGTATCGAAGGAAGGTCTGGGATTCATTTGAGCTTGTGCAGTGCAGAGGCATTGAATGCCCACTCTGCGTGTGCAACATGATCTCCTAGTAAAAGCAGAAGCATTCAATGTATGAGCATTGAATGTCCTTTGCATGACTGCACTTTAATTGAATTCAAGGACTAAATACCAGACTTGAAATGAGGTTACACATTTGTATCTGTGCACTAGCTTTTCGTATTCATCTCTCTCTCTCTCTCTCTCTCTCTCTCTCTCTCTCTCTCTCTCTCTCTCTCTCTATATATATATATATATATATATATATATATATATACGAAATCTTTCCCATCAGGTATACCTGATGGGCTTCCCATCAGGGACTCCTATTTCCCGATCAAATTTTCACGATCCGAACCGTCCAATGTGTTTAAAAGGTGTTTTTAAAGGTCCCCATGAAAAATCAGTGAAATAGGAGAATTGGAGGGCTCCCTGATGGGAAGCCCATCAGGGAGTCCTGATTGGAAGCTCACTGTATATATATATATATATATATATATAGGTAAAACTTCTAATCCACACCTCCCGAAAATAAGAAAAAAAAGATTTTTTTGTGTTGCAAATTATTTTTGGAAAATCCGAGCCGTCCAATGTGTTCAGAAGGTGTTTTCAAGGGTCTACGTGGGAAATCTTCAAAAAAAAAATAAATCAGGAAGGGCTTGATCCAAGCAATTTTCGCAAAAACTATAAATATAAAGTTTTTGTGAAAACTGCTTGGATCAAGCCCTTCCCGGTATTTTTTTTTTGAAGATTTCCCGCGGACCTCCCGTTTCCGGACCTCCATGATCCAAACATTTTTTTGACGGTCCGATTCGTCCAATGTGTTCAGAAGGTGTTTTCAAGGGACCACGCGAGAAATCTTCAAAAAAAATACCGGGAAGGGCTTGATCCAAGCAGTTTTCGAAAAAACTGTAAATATAAAGTTTTTTCGAAAACTGCTTGGATCAAGCCCTTCCCGGTATTTTTTTTTGAAGATTTCCCGCGTGGACGTTGGAAAACACCTTCTGAACACATTAGACGGATCGGATCGTCAAAAAAATGCTCGGATCAAGGAGGTCCGGAAGTTCGGAGTCCGGAGGAGAAGGAGACCCTATATATATATATAGAAAACTTCTAGTCCACACCTCCCGAAAATAAGAAAAAAATGATTTTTTTTGTGTTGCAAATTATTTTTGGAAAATCCGATCCGTCCAATGTGTTCAGAAGGTGTTTTCAAGGGTCCACGCGGGAAATCTTCAAAAAAAAAAAATACAAAGAAGGGCTTGATCCAAACATTTTTCGCAAAAAATTTATATTTACAGTTTTTGCGAAAACTGCTTGGATCAAGCCCTTCCTGGTATTTTTTTTTGAAGATTTCTCGCGTGGACCCTTGAAAACACCTTCTGAACACATTGGACGGATCGGATCGTCAAAAAAATGTTTGGATCATGGAGGTCCGGAAACGGGAATCCCGTTTTAGAAGTGGACTCTCTCTCTCTCTCTCTCTCTCTCTCTATATATATATATATATATATACACACACACACACACACACAAGAAGTTTTCTATGAGGGCTCCCTCACAAAAAAAAGTGCGGAAAAATAGTTGTGAGCAGTTGGATATATATATATATAGTCCAGATCTAGTCCAGGATCCCTAGGTCCGAGACTCATAGTTCCAGATCAAATTTTCATGACCCGGACCGTCCAATGGGTTTAAAATGTGTTTTCAAGGGTCCCCGCGAGAAATTATCCAAAAAAAAAATACAAGGGCTTGATCTAAGCAGTTTTTCATAAAACTGTATATGTGCAGTTTTTGTGAAAAACTGCTCGGATCAAGCCCTTCCCAGTATTTTTTTTGGACGATTTCTCGCGGGGACCCTTGAAAACACTTTTTAAACACATTGGACGGTTTGAATCATGCAAAAACATGTTTTAAAACCTTCAAAACATCAAAAAACCTACACATCCGGGATCCCGGATTGGATAACTGGCGTGTATATATATTCGTACACGCACGGAGTCTCATGCTCATGCGGGTAGATACGACGTTTTTATTATCATTTTTTTACCCTTTACGACCCGTTTGGCTGGGGTTAGAAGCCCCCTCCAAAACATATCCCGGGTTAAAAGGGTGGCCCCCAGGTGTTTGGCACGGTTTGGGAAGCTCATTTCTTTCCCCCTCTTCGTTTTCACCCGTTCTTCTCTTTCACGCGTGTGGTGTGCTTCCCCTGATAATTTTTTGGCAGCCTCTAGGTACCCAAAAGTTATCCGGCTTTAGAGGGCTAAAAATTTGACGATCCTAACCCTCGTTATCCCCCTTTAGCAACCCTCTCACACCCATTTGTGTAGCTGCTGATGTGATCGAACAGACAAGGGTTTGGCTGCGATTTCTGCGATTGGTGTCAAAATCGAGTGTTTTCGAACAGAGAAGGGTGTGATTTCGATCTGTTGTGACCACCAGGTATGTCAAATTTGTCTTTGGATTGTGTTATTACCTGAAATTTTGGATCTGGTTTACAAATCAAAATTATTTCGATCTAGGGTTTGTTTACGGATTGTGTTATTACCTTCATCAGTTCGTGCTTCTGTTTATGCTTCTGGGGTTTGTTTATGATTCTGTTTACCTGAAATTTTGGATCTGGTTTCCAGATCTTGTTTATTACCTTCATCTATGTGTATATGCCTTTTTGTATATGTAATGGCAGGTTGTGTATATGTCTTTTTGTATATGTAATAACAGGTTATGTAAGTGCCTTTTTTGTACATTTGGAACTTATTTTGCCTATATGTAATGGCAGGTTAGTTTGCTTATGTGAAGGGCAATTATGATTCAATTATAAGGGCAATGATGATTCAATTTTTAAGTATGTCAAGCTATGAAGGTGTTATCTTGGCGGGGCAATCATATTTGCAGCCAGTGAGTACCCTTGTGTGGATAAAATGTAAAGTCTGAGCCCATTTATTCAATTATATTGAAGGACTTATAGCTGCTGCAGTTTGGTGCATTTTGGTGCACACACCTGCAGATTTTGGTGCACTTATGGTTGCTGCAGTTTACTGAGTTTCAGGGTCTGTATGTTGTGGGATCATGAAGTTGGCATTAGCTATTTGTAAGTGCAGGTGTGTGCAGGTTGTGAGTAAATGCAGGTGTGGGTGAGTAAGTGCAGGTGTGTGTTTGTGTCCAAATCTGCAAGTGTAGGTGTGTGTGTGTGTGTGAGTAAGTGTGCTATCTGTGCTATACTTCCTTGACCTGTTTCTATACTTTTTATGGGCAGTGCATCCTGTTTGTTGTAACTTAGTGACATGTTTCTGTGATTTTCTGGGTTGTGCATCCAATTTCTGGGCATGGGCAATGATGAAAAAGGCTGAGCCCATATCTGTGTGTTGAACTTGAGCCATGAATAACCTACTGGTGAGTTGTTGTTGTGTGTGTTTATGTGATAGAATTTTCCAGGTGCAGGTGTGAAGCATGGTGTTTCTGGGCTGTTTGTGGGCAGTTACAATCAATTTATTGTGGGTTGTGCATCTTGTGACTAAATACTAAATGTGTAGACTCTTAGTAGCGCCTGTTTCTGTTGAATTTTGGGCAATGATGAGAATCTTAAGCTGTGCTTGAGCCCTTTGTTGACTGTCTTAATTTCTGGGCAGAGCCCTTTGTGGCATAGGTTTTGCAGGGGTAAGGCTGTTGTATTCTGAACCTGTTTGTGTTGAATTCTGAACTTGTTTGGTGTTGCTGCATTCTGGAGACTGAGTTTACTTTTTCTGGGCAGTGCATCCTGTTAGCTTTGCTAGTACTGTGCTAGTACTGTGTTGCTAGTGATGAAATTATAAGGGCAATGATGATTCAATTTTAATGTATGTCAAGCTATGAAGGTGTTACCTTGGCGGGACAATCTTATTTGCAGCCATTGAGTACCCTTAATGTTTTAATAAGTCAAGTCTGAGCCCATTTCGTATTTAGTTTATCCAAGTGAGTACCCTTATCCTTTGTTGTTGTGATAACTTGGCTGTTTCAAGGTAGTTTCTGGGATGTGCATTAGCTTGCTGGTACTGTGTTGCTGCTGGTGAGTTGTTGTTGTACAGGTCATGGGTTAATTTTGAATTCCAGGGTTCATGCATTACATAGGCTTGCAATCTTTGCTATCTGTTATGGGCAGTTATGATTAGGTTGCCCAATTGTTAACCTTTTTATCTTGAGCTCATGCACTATCTATTATTGTTTTGTTGGGCTGTGATGAATTGAACTTACCTTGGCGGGGCACTTTGTTACAACCATGATTTCTGAGCCCATACCCGTGGATTGTTAGTGTTTTACTTGTTTTCTCTGTTTACCGCATTTCTTGTCTGACATTGTTGCTCTATTTCTCCAACGTGTCGAGGGTTGCGAATGCTTTCTCTTGTGCTTGGATCAGAAATCACTGATTCCCTTGTTGCAGCAATTGCTTCAACCTACTCAAAGCTAGAATTGCTGGATCTGAGTTGGGTATGTTTACATTTTAATTCCACTTCCAATCGAGTCTATCAGAAAAAATGGAAATCAAAAGCCTTTTACAACTTGTTCAATAATTTAGCCCTTGAAATGAAGTACTGACACCTCCATAAAGGGAAGCTGGGTATGTTTACATTTTAATTTTATGGTTTGCTTCTTCTCTCTTAGGTGGAATCCAATTTGCATCAGCTCAACTGCCGCTGCATGAACTCATGGACTGTGGTTATGTACTTGTAGACACCCGATTTTGACCCGAGAAACTTATCAAGCATCCCCAGTGATAAAAATGGGCGATAAGAGCACGCGAGGCTTGATTGTGAACTTGGAAACCCCTCCAAAACCTCTTCAAAATTTACCCGAGCCTACACCACCTTCTAGTACATTCAAAACCCTATTTATTGATATATAATATGTCCCAATCCATTTTGAAATGAGGGAGATGTGCCCGTTTTACCAAAACGACTTGTTTTCCCGACCTTCTGAGGGTAAAATGGTCATAAATTTTTATGTACAAATCCTCTTGGGTTCAAACCACTTGGGTTAGAAAGTAGACTTGACAAGCTTTTCAACGCTTCAAACCATGCGTAAAACGGAGTTTGGTAGCACCCGGAGCGGCCCCGCGAAGTTTCATATGTTGTGCTGTCTCCTAATCCAGGCGCTTGGATTCCCCTATTCCAGGCGCCTAGACTCAATCCAGGCGCCTGGATTTCCCAATTCCAGGCGCCTGGATTCCCCAATTCGAGGCGCCCAGAATCACTTCCAGTGGGCAATTTGCAGCTAGTTTTTGATGAAACTCTGGGCTCCCCCCTACATTGTCCCACGTTTTCTTCTTTCCAAAATCCCTCCAACAGATGATCCCTCCACAAATTTGAGTTCAAATTGCCATTTCCCTCTTTTTTTTTTACCCAAAACTCCCTCATTCTCTCTCTATATATACCCCCCTCCCACTCCATTTCAAGGAGAACAACTCTCCACTCCTCCCAAGCTGTTATTCTACCCAAATCATTCCAGAAACCACAACCCTAGTTTATCCCTCTTTGTTTCCTCACTTTCAACCACCAAACCCACTTCTTTACAACCTCAACTCTCCATATCTTTACCTTCCACAATCAAACCCCAACCAAACACCTACAACCAGTCCTATCTAGTACCAAAATCCAGAATCCAGTTCCTCTAATCACCAAAAATCTCTCAAATCAACCATCCAAGTACTTCAATCAAGCCTAAAAGGTAGATTTTCTACCAAAAGTGCTCAATCGGGCCCTGAGGGGACACAACATAACTTTTTCTAGTTCCTTATACTAGATAAGAGTTTGGGTAGGTTTGAAAAACAATCAGAGAGATCAAATCTCAAGGCACCTGCATTGAGTGTGGGCGCCCATACTTTCCAAGTATGGGCGCCTGGACCCCCTTTTTTTTCTTGCTGTGTTTTTTTTCTTTTTCTATACACTCCATTTAGTCATCAAAATCATTTATATGCTGTTTGTGTTCATTATCTATAATGCATGGTCATGAAGCTCGCTTAAAAGTACATTCTAGTGGCATTTTAAGAGAAAAATCAAGCTTAAGGGTACAAATCCATCATCCATGATTTGAGTGGGGTTTATTGTTGATTTCATACATGATCAAAGGCATGATAGTAGGATGAGACAATCTTTGAGCGCACCCAAACATATTACTTGCATCCTCAAAATATGCATCATAAATCCATTTTGTCCTTTTTCTTTATTTCAAGAATAAATCATCTCATGAATTTGATTTTGGGGTTATTTGGTTCAAAGATACACAAAATACCATTGTGTATATAATGGAACAAACATCAAAGTCTGATTTGGTTTGCTGATCAGGGGCCTGGAATCGTGAAAATGTCTGTATAGTTCATACTCCAGGCGCCTGAATTTGATCCTTCTGGGCGCCTACACCATGTCCAGGCGCCTGGACTAGGTCATTATGGTCAGATTATAGTCCGGGTGCGCATAATAAGATGTTTGTGAGTTTGCTTTGTGGCCTATCTGAGCTGTTTAATCACATTTTCAAGCATTTCAGTGGGGAGAACATCATTATTATGCATTCATAACACATCGCACATGTATCCATTCATTTAATTTTCGTCTTTTAAATGCATTTACATGCTCTCGTATAAATTCGTAATCAAAGTCTATTCAAACGGTGTTTTCAAAATCCCTTAAACATTTAGTAGAGACCGGTGGTCGCACCTGGCGTGAGGGGTGCTTTAAATTCCTCCCCTCACGTAACCTAGCTCCCGGACCTGAGAAATCTCGTTTTAAAAGACCAGTGAAATATTTTCAATTCCAAAGGGTAAAAGAGTCCTTTTTCAATTGGTATCTCGGGTACGGTCCTCAAACCCGAGTGGCGACTCTCATTCAATCAATCGAAACCGTTTTCGTGGACAACTCCGCGGGGTGTCACAGTACTTTCTTTCACTGAAATTAATTGAGAAAATGAGGAGATATATAGCGTATCAACTACTGCTTGGG
Source organism: Vaccinium vitis-idaea (assembly GCA_963854785.1). Classification (NCBI taxonomy): domain Eukaryota; kingdom Viridiplantae; phylum Streptophyta; class Magnoliopsida; order Ericales; family Ericaceae; genus Vaccinium; species Vaccinium vitis-idaea. The sequence continues at coordinate 43,163,709 of OY978218.1, read as the reverse complement.
GTGGTATATGGGGATTCAAATTCAGAGCTTGAGGAGTTTCATTTGTACTTGTACTATTAGTTGGTTTGTTTCAGTTGTAATAACAAAATTAAAGCCTTTTGGTGAATATTGGAAAAATTACAATAGTAATGTGGTCTTCCACCACCACCATCTTTTTTGGTTATGCAAATTGTGGGAAGTTAATCATTTTCTTTCTCCCATTCCAGTCTCCCCATCGAATCTGATAAGTTGTGCTTTGTCTTCGCCGAGACCTACAAAATGAGACCATTGTTGATGCTAACTAGTAACTCAGTTATGGTTTTTTGTAGTACCAAAATATATGAAATAGAAAAAAATAAACATATCAAATGTAGGCTAACGGGTAAATGAAAAATAAAAGTTGGGTACTTACAATTCAAAAATTAAAATTGGATAACTAACCATTCAAATGTACTTAATTTTAAAAAAACGTTTTTTAAAAAAAATTATTAAAAAATATAAAATTTCAATCAAATAAATTGTTATAGCTTCAAATTGTCCAAAATTAATTAAATAGATTAGGTTTTACATTATATCATTAATTTAATGCATAATCAAATTTGTGACAGTACAAAGGGTAAAAGAGTCATTTGACAGCTTTTTCCATCATTCACCCTAGGGGTGAGCAAAAACCCGCCTGGCCTGCCAACCCGACCCGACCCGACGGGTTTCGGTCGGGCTTAAAGTGTGGCCGGGCCGGGTTCGAGTTAAAAAAATTAGCAACCCGATGTAACCGGGTCGGGTTACGGGTCTGAGGTTTATAATTTCGAGTGACCCGACCCGATAGTATATATATCCCCAAAAAATACCCCTGCCCTCCCAATTCCCATCCAAACTTCAGAACTTCAGATTCACATTTCTGCACCGTCTCTCTCTCTCTCTCCTCCATCCGACCACCGCACGGTCCACACTCCACACGGTCCACTGCGTCCACCACGCATCACCATTCACCGCCGTCCACCACGCATCGCCATTCACCGCCGTCCACCGGCGTCTAAAAATCTCAGATCTCTCTCTCTATCACACGCACAATCAGATGACGGCGAGGATGACGAGACAGAGACGATACAGGTGGCCGTTGTGGTTTCGATTTGTGTATTTGAACTTTCGATACAGAGACAGAGACGATCTGTTTGTATAAAATGTTCGATCTGCTTGTAAACATTGATTTCGATCTGTGTATTTGAACTTTGAAGATTGGTTTTTTCATATGGAACTCATTCGGTTCACCCCAATCCCTTGACTCTCTTCTCGTTGTGGGTTTTTTTTTTTCTTGGATCTGAAACTGACTGGAACATGTAAACCGACCAACCCGACCGAAACCCGATCGACCCGATCCGATCGGTTTCTAGTTTTGTTCGGTTCGGTTCCGGGTTGTGTTTTTTCCAACCCGATCAAACATGACCCGACCCGAACCCGACGGAAACCCGACCAACCCGACCCGTGCTCACCCCTAATTCACCCCCTCTTATTTATAAAACATCCAAACCAAGTCAAAAGTTATTCCCCTGTTTAATCTCTCATCCAAACCATCTACTTTTTTTATCCCCCACCATAAACATCACATCAATATAGGCCAACCTTCCAAAAATAATACCCCCTCTTATCTTAGGGGCTCTATAACTTATCCCCCTAGATTTTTAGCACCATTCAATCGGGGCCTTAATATAGAAGGAGATGGCTTGGGTGGAAAATTCCAAATGACCATTTGTTGGATCAACTTCCTGGGATCTAAGGGCTCGTTTAATGGTTAAAAAAAAAGGGCTCGTTTAGTAACCCAACTTATTTGCGTAGTAGTTGTTACTATGAGTCGTGGTAATCTAGCTTTATTTGCTTGGCACTAACTTATTTGCTTAAGATGGATAACCAATCGAATTCTAATAAGTCGGTGGAGTGTGTGAAGTGTTCCGGTATTTGTTAAGTATCTAGGCTTGTTGATTTGGTAAACATGAAAAACGTATGCCTTCACCATTATCAATGTCGATATACTCTCACATTGGTTGTGAGAAGTGTCCTCGCTAGCGGTGCACACCGGCCCAGTAGCCCGTCCAGCCTACCCAACCTAGCCCGATTTTTTTAGGGCTTGGGATAAATATTTAGACCTGTATGGCCGGGCTGGGTTGAGATTTTAAGCCCACTTACTAAATGGGCTGAATTTTGGAGGCCCAACCCGATTTAAATAATACTTTATTTTAGTAATATATATGTTAGTATGTTACCGATGGAACCAACTGCTTACTCCCTCCGTCCCATTTTGTTTGCTCAGTATTCCTTTTCAGGTTGACCCAAAATGTTTGCTCAATTTCCTTAATTGGCTATAAAGACTTGGCAAACTGGCCATTCTACCCTTTTCACTTATTTTCCAGGGAAATTTATCGAAATGGTCCCTCTAGTTTAACCCCAGTCTTGATTTCGTTCCCCACCTTTCAATTTCACTCTAACGAACCTTATAGTTTCAATTTTGGTCGAATTGAGTCCAAAAGTTAACTTCCGTTAGCAAACTTAACGGAAATTCCAATTTGGGAGGTTTTTTTAGGGGTAGAACAGACATTTTTCCCTCCCTCTTGCCCAATAACAAACCCTAACTCCTCCTACCCCTTTTTTACCCTCTGCAAATCTCAAAAAAAAAAAAAAATCATAAAATTGAGAGGAAATTGAACCACCACCACTCTCACCGGCTCCCCAAAATGGCGTCCAAACCTGACGCCGAGAAACCCAATGGGCACATGGCGGACCACAACAGGTGCCCAGTTGAGGAAGCTTCCCCGGTGGTCCCTTCAGCTTGAACTCGGGTCCGTTTAGCATGAAGGAGCACATCGTGATTGCCAATTGCGGGGTTTCTTCCAGTGGGAGTGATGCATATTGGGGCTTTTTCGGTTATGATTTTGATGTAAGATTAAGTTTTTTTGATTTGATGATTTTGTGATTTTGCCCATTTTCCTTTGGGTTTAATTTGATATCAGATTAAGTTTTTTTGCCCCTTAATTTTATATTTTTGGTGGAATTTTTTTTTTTTTGAGATTTGCAAAGGGTAAAAATGGGGTAGGAGGAGTTAGGGTTTGTTATTGGGCAAGAGGGAGGGCAAAATGTCTGTTCTACCCCTCAAAAGATCCCCAAATTGAGATTTCCGTTAAGTTTGCTAACGGAAGTTAACTTTTGGACTCAATTAGACCAAAATTGAAACTACAGGGTTCGTTAGAGTGAAATTGAAAGGTGGGGGACGAAATCGAGACTGGAGTTAAACTAGAGGGACCATTTCGATAAATTTCCCTATTTTCAATCCTACCCATTTTGGATTGCATTTTGATTGAAGCCAAAAAAATCTAGAGTGTTTGTTGGAGCCCAAATTTTGAGAATTTTTTTTGGGATTGTGTTTTGATTGGAGCAAAAAACTTTGTACCAATTTTTGTGAGAGTTTTTTTTGGAGCCAAAATTTTGAGAAAAAGTTTTTGGGATTGTATTTTGATTGGAGCCAAAGAATTTGTGAGTTTTTGTTGGAGCCAAAAGGATGAAAACATAAACTACCCATTTTGGATTGCATTTTGATTGGAGCCAAAAAAATCTAGACTGCTTGTTGGAGCCAAAATTTTGAGAAAATTTTGGGATTGTGTCTTGATTGGAGCAAAAAATTATGTACCAATTTTTGTGAGAGTTTTTGTTGGAGCCAAAATTTTGAGAAAAACTTTTGGGATTGTGTTTTGATTGGAGCCAAAATTTTGAGAAAATTTTGGGATTGTGTTTTGATTGGAGCAAAAAATTTTGTACCAATTTTTGTGAGTTTTTGTTGGAGCCAAAATTTTGAGAAAAACTTTTGGGATTGTGTTTTGATTGGAGCCAAAATTTTGAGAAAGGCTTTGGGATTGTACTTTGATTGGAGCCAAAAAAATTGAGAGTTTCTGTTGGAGCCAAAATTTTGAGAATTTTTTTTGGGATTGTGTTTTGATTGATCCCAAAAATTTTGACCCATTTTTGTTAAGAGTCTTTGTTGGAGCCAAAATTCTACATGAATTAAAGCCAAAATAAAAATAAAAAGTGTCAATCGACAAAGGAGAGAGTTAAATTCATTCCCCATACAAGTTATGAAAGGTAAAACTGGAAAACTCTGCCTTCGACTTTGACCCAGTAAATTTGTTGACTTTCTATAGTGAGCAAACAAATTGGGACAAAGGATATTTAGGGTTAGATTACCCGAGAGAGGTTTTTGTATGTTAGAGATTGATGGATGTTGGAGAGTTCCATCTATCTGAGTACTTAAGTATATTATTACAATTGTGATTGTGATCGTTATAGTTGGTCAATTTATGTTTGTGATGTCATACTTTAACAAAATAAATGGGCTTGTTGAACAGACTTGGGAAATTAAAATTTTATTTGGGTTGGGATGGGGCATGCTAAATGGAGCCCAACCATAAATGGGTCAAGCTTGGGAATTTACGAATCTCATTACTATCTAATATAAACCCAGCCCGAACCCGGCCCAACCCGGTGTATGTGCACCCCTAGTCCAAGGTTTCAGTTTCCATACTCATCCACAACTTCTCTTTCATTTTATTTCTTTCTTTCCAGATTTGCCAAGGAAAGGATAGCACAGGCAATGATGATGCTTCAGGAGATGCAAGAATCATCAGTACAGATGTGCTAGTAATATTCCAAAGATTGGTCAAGGATCCAATATTTCCGCCATTGCTTGGCCGGCTCAAGACATAATCTCTACCTGTTCAAATAAGTTAGGCCAAATACCATCAAGATGACTTCTAGTAATCTCTGAAAAGATGGCTATATATACTCTTGTATACATGTCCACCTAAACTAGACCTCTCATCATTTGCTAATTCTTAGTAAAAGATTCCCTAATGAGTACTGGAGAAATATCAAACTTCCGATGACATCTCCCATGGCAGGCAAGCGCCCTGAGTATTCACCTCACTCCATCAATGTTGATAATAGTACACACTTTTCAAAATTTGCCACTATCCCTGCCGTTTCAGCTCCCACTCCTGCTTTGTATGTGGGTGTAGAAATCCAGCCTAACAAAATCCCTCTTTAAAAACTCAATTAAAACAAAGGATAGTCGCCATCCACACCCCCTTTTTGTCCCACCATTTTTTGTGCAAAGAGGCTTCATATATTCTCTAGTCTGGAAAACAGCGCATCGTACCAAGTCACAGACATTGTTTTTTACATCACAACTGATGAAGCCAAGCCAAAAACAAATCATGTGATGTTCATGTTATAGACTGCCAAGCTTACAAATAATCCCAACAACGCACCTGCTATGACTTCAAATTCATTGTGGCCAACAGATTCTTTTAAGGCAGGCACATCCAAACTTTTAGCAACTTTTTCTGTTTCGCCTTCAGCATCAGATGCTAGGCTACATGAGCTCAGCATACCAATTTGACCCTTTCTATTCTCTGATCCAACTAATATTTCAGCATTTCTATCTTTCGTACTAAAAGAATCTGCTTCCTCCAAGAATATAGGCTCAATGTTTTCTTGGTTTGAGAATGATATTCTACGTCGAGAATCTATCGTATCGTCAACATCTTTCAAAGGAATAGAATTCTGGAGCAGCACCCGGTTTAGTGCCTTTGCATGAATACCCACTTCCCTTCTCACTCCCTGCAAAATCCAGATTCAATAGAAGGAAAGGAAGTTTAAATCTTAACATAAACATAAACATAAACATAACCTCCGCCCAATAGGTGGAGAAGAAGATGTAGATAATGACAAACTAGTTTGGATATCATGCAAATTTCACGGATATTGATATACTTTCACGGATATTAATACATTTTTCTTGGATATCTATGCACTTTTTACTTATTATCCTCCACCCTTTGGGCTGAGGTTAGCATTTTCACAACAACAACAATAATAAAAGTAATAAAATAAAAGCGTTAATCTTACAGTGGTTGGCATATCTAGCAACGTGTTTTGGTGTCTTGGTGCAACAAGAAGCACCAATTTAATCCTATGGGGCGTAGACCTCCCAAAAGTTAACTAATTCAATGCTATTACTCAAGTGATGATAAGTGTTTTGTTGTGGCGGCATTGGTGGCCTTGGGCGGCTGTTCTGTTTTGGTAGCATGGCGAGATGCAATCGGGTTTGTGGGGGCCGAATATAAAGGTATCGGGCAAGACACAATAAAAGGCCGTATGAAATGTATATTACACGGATCGTTGCATCCCGTTATGGCCGACAGCACATATTACCGTAGGTGATCAATGAAGCCCGTTAGGGCCGAATGGAACAACTGAACGATTTCAGATCAAGGAGTGGGCCAGTAGGGTCAAGCAGAGTACGGGTGGGCGGTTACAGCCCGACCCATGAGCTTGTCCGATCGGGTCAGTAAAGCGGTTACGAGGAGCACGTGCTGAGGGACAGCTGGCACTGTGGAGTAGGCTTCTAGAAGCCTCTAGGCGACCACGTGGTGTCCTGCTATAGGCCGTGTCACGTGACCATGAGTGTGACGAGTAACATCACGTGGCTTGGAGAACAAGTACATGGATATCTATAAATACCAAAGGATAAACCCTAGAGGTACACACACAATCTGAGATCTACGACTCCTTGTACTCTCTTCTTCTCTATACTAATTTGATCGTCGGAGTGTCCTTGGGCAAGAGGCCCAAGTGGCACTAACCAGCGTTCTCTGGTGCAGGATCTATTGGAGAAGAAGGAAATACACGCAGAAGGAACCTTCCGCACAGAAAATCCCCACTACAATTGGCACGCCCGGTGGGACACTACAGTTTAGTAGTACATTGACGGGGCTCCTTCAGTCGCTGAAAGATCTGACGTATTTGAGCCATCATGGCGGTTTTGGAAGATACCATGGCGGAGGTGGAGCGCACACCACCCCGTACCGCCATTAAGGTGGTGGATACCGGCAAAACTCACGCCGCCACCACCTCACAACTGCCTCGGTATGAGGATGACAACGACGACCTCCAGGAACATTTTGCTGACACTCACGCGCGAGCATATATCCGTAGTTTGGAAGATCGTATGGCCCGCCGCAACAAAACACTTGACGCTCTTCGAGAAGACGTCCAACTAATTGCTACGGTTATTCGGTCGGGGCAGTTCAAGCAGCCCAGGACACCATCCCCTTCTCGACGGTACGATGGCGACCATCGACGATAAGCTAAAGATAGACTCAGCCTGCAGATACAGGCTGGGTATGAGGAGAGACCTACGAGGTCGGTATTCGAGCGGCTGCGACATCACAGCCCTCCACCAGTCACGAGTTCTCGCTTTGTTTATCGCCACTTGTCCGAAACAGCCAGTCACCAAACTGCAATTGACCGACAGTATGAACGACACCGTAACAATAACAGGGGGGAGAAGCGATATAAGGATCAACGATCGCATAGGTCGAAGAGGGACCGTTCATGGAGCCAAGAGTATGAAAGATCAGCCTACAAAGGCGACGACCGTATATACCATCAGGAAAAAGGCCGAAAACGCGGAGACAACTTGGAACGCCCCTCGAGAAGGACTAGGGACCTATCTCCGGAGAAGAGACACTCCCATTCTCACAAAGAGAAATCCCCGAGGAAGAGCCGTAGGGACGACATGGAGGACGTGAAGTACACAACGCCCAGTAAGGCCGCTGCCGATGATGTTTCCACGGCAAAGACCGAGGACCAAGGAAGACGAGATCTTAGATCGGTTGGCTTCCTCTCTGTTTTCCGACGAAATTCTCGCTGCCACGGCACCCAAAAACTTCAGCCCTCCAAAATTTGTGAAGTTTGACCCGAAGATTGAAGCGTACGCTCATCTCGTTCATTTCCAGCAGATGATGGCTATTTACTGCCCGAGCGACGCCCTATTGTGCAAGATGTTCCCCACTAGATTGGGTCCACTCGGCCTTGTGTGGTTTAACCAGTTGGAGTGTGGCTCCATAACGAGTTGGAAAGGATTTTCCCGAAAATTCCTCCAACGGTTTGTTACAACCCAAAAACAAGAGAAGACAATTGACTGCTTGTTGGCACTGAAGAAGTCCAGTACAGAATCCCTGCGGCAATATGCCAGTCGGTATTGGGACGTTTTCAACGAGATCAAGAATTGCGGCTAGTACCATGATGTGGCCGTCCAGCAGTTCAAGCTTGGACTTGATTCGGCGAGTTCGGCATTTGCCGATCTTATACTAAATGAGCCGGCCAACATGAACGAACTTATGCTCCGCATCAACCAGCACAACAAATTAGATGAGGCGATAACCGAAAGGGAGAAAGCCGAGCAGAAGTATTTCAGGAGTGGAAAGGGGGAACATAGTCGGAAGGATGTGAACAACATCCAGTATTCCAAGAACAGAAAAGAAAAAGATCCTTGGCAAAATTCGTACAAAGGACCGAGACCAAGAGAGTATGAAGACATTGTCACCGTGTTCAAGGAACCTCTGCACGAGCTCTTGAAGAAAATCAAGCAAGAGGAATGGTTCTCCTTAGCACCGAAAAATGGGCCTGAGCCTCCGGTCCAAGACTTGAAATACCGTTGTCGGTACCACATCACGAAGGGGCATCTTACCACTTGGTGCCCCCAGTTTAAAGCATACCTGGAGGAGAAAGTTGGTGAAGGCAAGTTGGCCGAACATAGATCATGAAAAGACAAGGACAAAAGCCAAGGGAAGTAAAACCGCCGACGACAACCACGACGAGGAGCTTATTGATGTGCAAGTTATCCACGGATATGCCGATGCTGATGCCGAGCGTCGGCTAAAGGAAGAGCTGAAGGCTGTAAACTCGGCCAATGAGGTAATGGCCGTAAACCAGCCGAACAAAAAGTTGAAGCCAGACGTCGGCAACAAATGGACGATAACTTTCACCGAAAAGGATCTCGAGAACGTATGGCTACCTCATTGTGACGCGCTGGTTGTCACCGTACGGATCGGGAGATGCCGCGCACATCGGGTCTTGGTGAATCAAGGGAGCTCGGCCGACGTTCTGTATTATTCCCTGTTCAAAAAAATGGGACTGACTGATGCTGACCTCACTCCGGTTAAATCTCCCTTGCTTGGATTTACAGGAGCTCCGGTTTGGCCAATTGGGAAAATTTCGCTGCCAATAATTGCAGGATCTAGAACCGTCAACTTGGATTTCGCTGTAGTAAATGCCCCGGGGCAGTACAACGCAATATTAGGCCGAGGATGAATCCACAAAATGGAAGCAATTGCTTCAACCTACAAGTGGTCCGGTTTATCGGCGAATCCGGCCAAGAGGACCTCGTGGGGGAGCAAATATCAGCGAAGGCAAGCTTTGTGTCGGCTATAAACAGGCGCCCTAAATCCGAACGCGTCAACTGGGTGGAAGTAACAGAGGGTCCTTTGGCCGGAGAGGTTGGAAGGAAAACCGAAGATAAGTCTGTTGAAGAATTGGTGGTTGTACCAATTAGTGAGGGGTCCGACCGTTTCTTTCTTGTCGGCTCCGGTCTAAACCCAAAAGAGAAATTGGCTATGGAAAGCTTTTTAAAGGATAACATTGAAGTTTTCGCATGGACGCTGAAAGAAATGCCAGGGATCGATCCCAATTTTATATGCCACCACCTGAATGTGGATCCAACAAGGAGGCCGGTGGTGCAGAAACAGAGACGTTCGGCTACCGAACACGTCGACGCTGTCATCAAAGAGGTCAACAATTTACTGGAAGCCGATTATATCAAGGAAGTGCAGTACCCCAGGTGGTTAGCTAACACAGTGGTGGTGCCGAAGAAGAATGGGAAGAAGCGGGTTTGTGTGGATTACACTAATCTAAACGATGCTTGTCCCAAAGACTGTTTTCCCGTACCACGGATTGACCAGTTGGTGGATGCAACGTCCGGACACGCTAGATTCAGCTTCATGGATGCAAGCAGGGGCTACCACCAGATTGCGATGAACGGGCCCGATCAAGACAAGACAGCGTTTATTACTCCTGTCGGCATCTATGGCTACAAGGTAATGCCCTTCGGCCTCAAGAATGTCGGGGCAACGTACTAACGCATGGTAACACGGATGTTCGGTGCTCAGCTGCACGAAACCGTCGAAGCTTATATCGACGATATGGTGGTCAAGAGTAAGAGAGAAGAGGACCATTTAGCTGATCTTTTTGAAGTTTTTGGAATTCTGAGGAAATACAAGCTATGCTTGAATGCAGAGAAGTGCGCCTTCGGCGTCGGCTCTGGGAAATTCCTCGGTTATCTCGTAACAAAGAGAGGAATAGAAGCCGACCCAAACCAAATCTCTGCAATTCAGAACCTCAGACCGCCAACCCGGACAAGAGAGGTCCAACGACTCACAGGGATGGCAGCGGCGCTTAACAGTTTCATCAGTAAAGCCTCAGATAAGTGCCGACTGTTTTTTGGGACGTTGATGGGGGCGAACAAAAGGTTTGTCTGGACGACTGAGTGTAACATTGCCTTTGAGGAATTGAAGGCTTATCTCAGTTCACCACCTTTACTAACAGCCTAAAAGGGGGAAGACCTGTACCTCTATTTGGTCGTATCTCCTCACTTTGTCAGTTCAGTTTTGGTGCGGCAAGAGGGGAAGGAGCACATACCCATATATTACACCAGCAAGACCTTGCTTGCCGTAGAAAGCAGGTATCTGCCGTTGGAGAAACTTGCATTTGCTCTGATCATTGCCGCGCGAAAACTGCAACCGTATTTCCAAGCTCATATGATCATCGTTTTAACCCAATATCCTTTGAAAGCATTGCTCAGAAAGGCCGATCTATCGAATTGGATATCAAGATGGGCCGTGGAGCTTGGGAATTATCATATTGAGTATCGGCCACGGACAACGATAAAAGCTCAGGTACTCGCTGACTTTGTAGCTGAATTTTCGCCAAATGAGGGGATAGATGAAGCTGAGATGAGATACGGAGTAAACAAGAAGAAAGGGCGCCATGGCAGATGGTCCACGGTGACATATGGAAACTGTTTGTGGATGGAGCTTCAAATTACAAAGGCTCTGGGGCCGGCATTGTTTTGATCTCTCCTTGTGGAACAACTCATGAACATGCCCTAAAACTCAACTTTTTGGCTTCCAACAATGAAGCCGAATATGAGGCTCTTATAGCCGGTCTAAAAATTGCTAAAGGGCTTGAAATCAATGACCTGATAGTCTATAGTGATTCCAAATTGGTTGTGAACCAAGTGGTCGGAGAATACGAAGCACGAGATGACCGAATGGCTCAGCATCTGAGTTCGGTAAAAGAACTGACTAAAAATTCTCTGGGTTGAAGATGGAACAGTTTGGACGGGAATGTAATGCCCATGCCGACGCTCTGGCAGGACTGGCAGCAGCTTGCGAGTACGGAAATGGCCGAACAATAACAATCGGGCAAATTGATCGGCCGACCATCGAGGACACTCCAGGTGAAGAAGTAATGGTATCACTGTACGGTCAAAGTTGGATGGACGATCTTGTGGCTTACTTTAAGGATGACATTCTGCCGACGGACATGCGGGAGGCTAGAAAAGTAATTCTGAAATCATCAAGGTTCGCCCTCGGTAAAGATAACAGCCTTTACCGACGGTCATGGTCAGGGCCGATGATGAACGTTGTTCACCTAAGTGAAGTCCAATTGATCTTGCAAGATTTACACGAAGGAAGTTGTGGCTCCCACGCTGGAGGTCGAACTCTGGCGCATAGGGCAATAACCCAGGGCTATTGGTGGCCGAAGATGGAGGCTAATGGGGTGGAGTACGCAAGGAGATGCGACCGATGTCAACGATTCGCTCCTATCACGCGTCAACCGGCCGAGGAGCTCAACCCACTGGAAAGTCCATGGCCGCTTGCTCAATGGGGGATTGACCTTGTCGGTCCACTGACTACAGCCCCAGGAGGTTTCAAGCACCTAATTACAGCTACCGACTATTTTACGAAGTGGGTAGAGGCGAAACCGTTGGTTCACATAACCGACAAAGACGTGAAAAGCTTTTTGTGGAAGAACATATTCACAAGGTTTGGATCGCCATACGCTATAATATCTGATAATGGGATGCAGTTACCAGTGCTCCGATGGAGGCCTTCTTGGCTGAACACAATGTGCGGTTCTACAATTCAACACCTCACTACCCGCAGTGCAATGGACAAGCTGAATCTACAAACAAAACTATAGCCGCAAGGATCAAAAGGAGGTTGATGGCAAAAAAGGGGAAGTGGATGGAAGAGCTCTACCATGTTTTATGGGCATACCGCACGACCCCGCGACGATCCAAGGGGACAAACCCCTTATTCACTTGCTTTTTGGATGGAGGCTGTAATCCCTACGGCGCTGATGTGGCCGACAAAAAGAACTCAAAACTTTGAGCCTGCCCAAATTGCCGCAGCAATCCAGCTAAGCCATGATTTGGCCGAGGAGAAGCGTGACCATGCGAGAATCAAGATTGCGGCATACAGAGTGAGTTGGCTAAAACCTACAACAAGTCTGTTCGCCTTCGGCCTTTCAAGCCCGACGATCTTGTCCTGAGGAAAGAAGTAGGGAGAGGAAAGAAAAAGAAGTTGAACCCAAACTGGGAAGGGCCGTACAAAGTCACAAAGATCGTTGGGGTGGGATCATACAAGTTGGAAGCAATGGATGGAACCCCAATACCGAGGCCTTGGAACGCCAACAACCTACGGCGTTATTATGCTTAGTGTCAGTTTTTTGAATGGCATGTTGCCGAAGTTTGTTTCCACGGCATGTGGCCGTCTGTTTATTTTGTTTTTCCTAACGATCCCCCTTGTAAGGGTGGAAGTAGAAGTCTGAGTGGTTTGTCTGAGTGATCAGTAATTTGACCGAAGTTTGACTCTGATGTAAACCTACGGTTTGAATACAATGAATTTACTTTTATAGCATCATTTGTATGGTTGGAATTATCACCGATGTTGACTCAGCACGTATAACATTATGACCCGGGGTATTTTTAAGACCGGAGGTACAAATCAGTTTTTCATAAAATTTCAAAGTTAAAATCATTGGATTAAACCCGAAACGGGTAGAAGGGAACAGTAATAAAACTGATTCCGGCCTAATCCAATAAAGAGAACGGTTGTAAAAAGAATACATTATGGCTTGTGTTAACTGAATCCTAACCCAACTCAGAATGGGGGGAAGAAGATGGTAAGAAATGCATGAAATAAAAACAAGCAAAACATGTGAAACGAAGTAAGACCGACCTATGGAAGCGTCAGTATTTCAAATTGTTACAAACCAAGGCTCGGTGAATGCCGAAAGTCTGGCACCGGCCTGAACAAAACAAATTTAAAAGGAGGTCCTCACAACGCTCGAAAACAAAATCCCTACGGCAAAGGTTCCTCGTGTATTGGCTGACCATCAAGTACGACCGTTGGCACATCCCTGGTAACCTGACGGATCTCCTTAGGATCTGCTGGGGGATTGGCAGTCGAAGTTGAAGCACCGGGAGCCGTAGGACGAGGACAAGTCAGGACTTCATTATAAAGGGCGGAGGAGGATGGCACTCCAACCACTTCTAGTGCAGCTTTCCAGGCGAACTATACTGAAGTAGGCCCGGCACCTGGTCCTCATAAGCCTTGGTAATTGTCTTCTCGGCTTCATCCCATACCTCGTCCTCCTTGACCTTCAGGACTCCGGGTATCTTATCAACCTCGGCTTGAAAGAGATGCGGCCTTCTGAACTGATTCGGCATATTTTTGGTTGAGTTCTTCCAGAGCCTTCTTGCTGTCGGCTGCATCCCTCAACGCCGAATCAACATCATTTTTGACCTTGGCATTCTCTTCTTTCAGCCGAACGTTCTCATCGGTCAAGGCCCTCACCTTTTTCTCAAAACCCAGCAGCAACTTGTTACGTTCCTGGAGGCCGTCCCTGACGCTGGTCATCTCCTGGAGTGCCTGGGAAGAGGGAATATGAGTTTTCGGCAAAATAAATAAACACTATTATTATTAGAAGGGAAGATATATACCGCAAACGTGTGATGGAGGGCTAAGACGAAAGCGTCTTTGGCGTCTTTCTCCACCTGGGCCTTGTCCTTTGGCAGTTCCACCGCCTTCAGTAAAGCCAAGGACAAACCGGGATTGTCCCGAATGCTGTCGTTCTGCTTTAATGGACGGTTGCAATAGGAGAGTGTGGGAGACCACGGTATATCGTCAAGATCTGGATTTTCAGCCGGAGCCTCTATCCTATTAAGATTGTCGGCTTCGTTGCCGGACAAAGACGACTGACCTACGTTGCTATCCCCAAGATTGGAAGTAGTGTCAGTATGGCTCTCTTCGGCGTCTGTTGCTCGGCGTCTTTTCCGTCTCTCTTGTTCAGAGACCGTAGGCTGAGAATCGGCGTTGGAAGGGGCCTGTGTCTGGGGGTAGGTGGTAACAGGGGTGGAAGAAGCTCCGGTAGTGTACAAAAGGGACTTAGGAGTGAATCGGCGCCCCATAATGTCGTCGGTAGATGAGAAGGGGTCAAGTGAGTCTCTGTCTAATGGAAGGCGCTCGGACCCACGTAGTGGATGGTTCGGAGATGGCGGCAATACTTGTGGCCGTAAAGTTTGTGCAGGTGATTGAGTTGTGTTTGTTGGAAGGACGTTCGAGGGTGTACTGCGGACCCTTTCTTCGGCAGCAAGCTTTTCGGCACGCCTTTGCCTCCACCGTTGATCAAGTGTTGTGTTGTAATTCGGCACGTAACCAAGTAGCGCTGGGGCTGCACGGTCTTGGATACGGAAGAGAGCTTCAATCCTCTGCTACTTATCAAGGGCCGTGTCTGCAACATAAAAACCAATGATAAGTAGCCGATTCAAAATACAACGGAGTATTTAAACAAAGAAATTACCAATTGCGGGTTTGGCAGTGCGAGGCACTGGGTAAACGTTGGGTTCGTTAGGGCCGAACTCCCAATTGCCTCTTACAAACACAAAGTCGTTGGCGTATTTGTCTGAGTCAGGAAGCGAAGTGATAGGAAGGCCGTAGGTGGAAAATAAATTAACTACATTCTCCGTTGATCTGGGGGAGAGGAAGATACGGCCGGCCATCGGGTTTTGACCAATATAATAAATGCCGAACAAGTCGTCTAAGGTGAATTCCAAGTTATGTAGTCTCTTAAGTTCGGCTATTCCGTTAACAATTCTAAAAGTGTTTAGGTTCAACTGCGTCGGAGTCACGTCCAGGACATGGAGGAATTGGTGGGTGAAGGTTTGGATGGGAAATCGCAGACCTGCGGCGCAGATAGCAAAGATTGGGACTACGGTCTCATGACGTTGAGGAAGACGGTGTGTGCTTGGGTCTAAAGGAATGAGCTCAAGCTCAACGTCGGCCGGTATTTGGAAGGACTCTCTAAAGTCCCGGAGTGCATCTGCTGAGGCAAAGAAGGCACGGTACGAATTCGACCCCGTCGGCCCTCTTCTCCTACGATGGCCTGACGATCGGCCACGACCTTGTCTTTGGCGAGTGTTCCTGTGTAGGCTTGTACGGCAGGTTGGGCTCGGGGTAGGGTTTGGGCCAGGGAAGTAGATGGCTCGGCGTGGGGCTCAGTTGTGGGGGCAGAATTCTCTACGGAGCTGCGTGAGAGCTCATCGTGTTGACCTTGGTCATAATCAGCGACCATGTTCTCCTCATCTGTAGTAACCGAACGGCGATCGTCGGACATCTTTAAGAGACCTGGAAGTGCACGGGTGAGGTTGTTAGTATCTACGGTTGGAAAGCTAAGCCTACGGCTGATCTAAGGACTTCCGGTGGCCTTAAGGACAGATTTTTGGTTGATTTGACAACGTTTGGAGGGTTTCGACTGGGAAACCCAGAAAAACGCATCAAAAACCCCAGAAATAACAAGAAATAACCAAAAAAAGTAAAAAAAAAAAGGGGGGTATTGTAAAGATCAGAGCGTAACTAACCTGTGGATTGAAGGGAGCTGTGGATCTTCTTGCAGTAAATCGGAGAATCAAGCAGCGGTGGAAGGCGGCGAAGCAAGACTCGAGAATCTCTAAAGCAGCAAAAGTGCTTCCTCTTTGAATTTTACCCTATTTATAGGAGGGGTTAGGAGATAAAGGGGTGCGCGGGAAACGATGCACCGCCGCCGAAATTTGAAACGACAGAGACACCTACTAATGGGGGCTCACGTTGCGTAACGGGTACAGGGCCCGCGTGGGGTTGTCTCTGAAACGTCGCATCATAATGATGCGTATCAGGCCACGTTGCTTACAGCTTGACACGTGTTGAAAAGATAAGCACAGGTGCAGTATTGAATGACACGTTTACGGCATTTATTGTTTCTCGGCATTTAAGAATTATTCAACTCCCCGTCCTGATTAGCGGAAAGTTGAGGGGCTATTGTGGGGGCCGAATATAAAGGTATCGGGCCGGACACAATAAAAGGCCGCATAAAATGTATATTACACGGATCGTTGCATCCCGTTATGGCCGACAGCACATATTACCGTAGGTGATCAATGAAGCCCGTTAGGGCCGAATGGAACAACTGAACGATTTCAGATCAAGGAGTGGGCCAGTAGGGTCAAGCAGAGTACGGGTGGGCGGTTACAGCCCGACCCATGAGCTTGTCCGATAGGGTCAGTAAAGCGGTTACGAGGAGCACGTGTTAAGGGACAGCTGGCACTGTGGAGTAGGCTTCTAGAAGCCTCTAGGTGACCACGTGGTGTCCTGCTATAGGCCGTGTCACGTGACCATGAGTGTGACGAGTGACGTCACGTGGCTTGGAGAACAAGTACATGGATATCTATAAATACCAAAGGATAAACCCTAGAGGTACACACACAATCTGAGATCTACGACTCCTTGTACTCTCTTCTTCTCTATACTAATTTGATCGTCGGAGTGTCCTTGGGCAAGAGGCCCAAGTGGCACTAACCAACGTTCTCTGGTGCAGGATCTATTGGAGAAGAAGGAAATACACGCAGAAGGAACCTTCCGCACGGAAAATCCCCACTACAGGGTTGCTCAATGGGGCAACAACATGGGCATGTTCCCCGGGCTCCGGCGGCAGCAGTGGGGGCGGCTGTCTCTTTCTTTGTTGCTGTAGTTGGGTGCTGTTTAGGGTTTTCACTGTTTGGGCTTGGCCCACTTTTTTGGGCATTGTAGGCCTTTGGGTGTTATGTTGAGTTGAATTGTTTTATCAGGGTTTTATGACCCATCGGGATGTTGGGCTTCAGCCTTGGTTTTTCTCGATTGGCTTCTTGCCAATCGTCGGGGAGGGTCTCGTTTCCCTTTAATCTTTGTTCTCTCCAAAGATTAATAAAATTATTATTTTTGCCTTTCAAAAAAAAAAAGTGATGATAAGCGTGGCAATAACCATATCTTGATCTCTAACTCGATAGTTATTTATTGCAAACATAATCTCTAATTCAATCTTCACTAGGCCAGTATCTATGAAGCACGGGTACCGGTACAAGTACGCGATACGACAAAAACCTTAAAAAGTAGGATACAGGTACAGTTGGGTATGTCAGTGTAATTTTTTTTTCCCTATTTTACTATGTTCCATTGCATAAACTAAATAATAAACCCATTTTGCCAACAAAAAGCAGCATAAATACAAGTTAAGAGTTCAAGCATCAAGTTCCATAGCAAAAAGTAGTACCAAAGCAAGCAAAACATAAAAGTCCTAAGAACTAAGGATCTTGAACTTCATCGACCTAATCTCTAAACAACACAGCTTCCATCTCTGACTCATCAAGTGAGAGATCAGCTATTTTAAGAATACCAGCACCCCCGAATGAATCAAATGCATCTCCGGCAATCAAATGCATTCAGCAAAGGGGTTTTGGGTTTACAGGGGTGTATCAATCATATCATATCACTGAATAATTGATGGAATATGCTTTCACAAAGATGGCATGATTTGTAATTCTATATTTCTTGTTGGGTTATTTTAATATTTTTACTTTTTAGGGTTTTAAGGAGTCTATCTATAGGAGTAAAGTCTTCTTATATTGGGGAGGCCAAAGATGTGAGAAACTACAGTATTTGTTTGGGGCTGTGGCTCTATGTTTTCTTTCCTTATCCTCCCCCTTCTTTCTTCCTCTCCTTGTCCATCTATTCTTTCCCTATGTAATTTCAGAGTGTTTTACTCCCTCCGTCCCCAAAAGTTTGACACTTTCATGCTTTTTGTTGTCCCATATAATTTGTCCACTTTGAAAAATCAAAAGCAAAATATGACAAACTTCCCATTTTACCATTTTCTTTTGAGCACAAAATTTGAAATTCAAATTTTGAAGCACAAGTCAAAGTACACTAGGAGGGTAATATTGGACACTTGGGATTTTAATAATAGAATAATATTTCCTTCTTAAAAGTTAGAACTCCCAAAAGTGTCTAACTTTGCGGGACGGAGGGAGTGTGAAATAGAAAAGCTGCAGTTTCTGTTTATATTTCATGCTGTGTTCTATTTTCAGTTTTGTGTGAGGTTATGCGGCTTTGGAATTTCCAGGTTACATCAGTTTGGTATTAGAGCGAAAGCTCCATAGGCTCAACTTGGGACCATATCATGCAGTCACCACAGCCTACTGCTGCTGTGTTTCTTCTTTCTCATAATATATCCTGGTCTTTCTTCAGTCTCTTTTATCCTTCTGATGTCCTTCATTTTTCTGTTTCATTGTTGCTGCCATCCTCTTGTTGCAGTAGCTTCTTGTTTTCTTTTCAATACTTCTTCTGCCGCTACTGTTGTTTTCCTCTCAAAATCTTCGTATATCAATGTGAAGTGAAGTCCCACATCGTCTGGGTTCCAAATTAATATGAAATATGTAAGCGTGAGGGCATCTGGCACCCTCACTTCATGAGCTAGCTTTTGGGATTGGGTTCTACTCAAGACCGTGTAACATGGTATCAGAGCTGGGTATCAGAGATGGGTGCGTGTCTCTCGTGTCTCGCCTGCACACAGCAGGTGCTGCCGAGTGAGTACTCTACGCGTGAGGGAGGGTGTGAAGCGAAGTCCCACATCGCCTGGGAACCAAAGTAATATGAAATATATAAGCATGAGGGCACCCTCACTTCATGAGCTAGCTTTTGGGGTTGAGTTCTACCCAAGACCGTGTAACAATCAGCTGTTTGATGAGAATCTTGTGCTAGAACAGGTTCTAATGTCATTCTGTCCATGTGCTGCCAAGAGTTTTAATTCCACATGATGTCATCCACTGTTAATCCCAAGTGCTGACTTCGTCAACAAAAGAGGCTTTTAATCTATCACAGCTTTCAATCCCGTGCGATGTCATGTTCTCCGCTTGGTCAACAAAAGAGGCTTTTTCATTAAATCGCATATGCTGCCATTGTTTCTTTCCTCCCAAGTAATACATTTCCTCTTTTGTTAAGTGCTCTATAGATGTTTGATAGCACTCCTATGATAAAAGGTTTGCTTGTATTGAGGGTGTTCTTAATCTATTAAAGACTCCAGTGAATCATTTTTAAATGCTTATGTTTTCCCTGCTGTAACTGCGGCATCTATATTTTCCTTCACTGTTATGTCCCCTCCTAGAAGTCAAGTTCTTAATTTTCCTCTACTGTTTGGTGCTAACTGCAACTACTAATTCTATGGGCACGAGAATAACAGGAAGTATATCATTTCACAGTGTCTATAAGACTTGCAAGAAAAGCTATCTTTATGTTTGTTGAAGCTACAAGACTACAGAGAGGATCTCATACAACACACAGGTTGGAGACTAAAGCAAGGAACAAAGTTTGAAGCCTTCAAGACCTTAAACTCGAGGACGAGTTTTCTCCAACAAGAGGGGTTTGATGGACTATGCATTCACAAAGATGGCATGATTTGTAATTCTATATTTCCTGTGAGGTTATTTTTGTATTTTTACTTTTTAGGGTTTTAAGGAGTCTATATGTAGGGAGTAAAGTCTTCTTATTGTTTGCTTGGGTTGTGGCTCCATGTTTTCTTTCTCCCTCCTCCTTGTGGTATCAAGGCCCGCTAGTAGTTATAGGGCTTTCTCCTCTTTCTTCCTCGTCTATCTATCATTTCCCTATGTAATTTATATGAAATAGAAAAGCTGCAGTTTCTGTTTATATTTCATGTCAGGTTCTATTTTCAGTTTTGTGTGAGGTTATGTGGCTTTGGAATTTCCAGGTTACATCAATAATGGAACCATGGGTTGGATAAAATTAGCTCACACACAAATACACAGTTAAATTCCACAGTCACGCACACATGCACAACGAGAGAGAGAGAGAGAGAGAGAAGTCGGAAGTCGCAATCGAATCGTCAATCAGTAGCTCAAGCTCTCTCTCACTCACGGTAACCCTAGATCTAGAATTTACGTGGTCTTTTTGTTCTAAGGGATAAGGAAAATTACACTTTAAGTCCAATGTTTTATGTTCTTTCATCCAGAACCCTGAATTTTAACAAAAAATTCAATTCTGGACAAACATACCCGCAAAAGTACCCATCAGCGTACCGACGAAGTACCTATGCCGTACCTAACATATTCAAATGTACCCGGTAAGTTTTTGCAGTACTAGGTACGTTTTTTGCCGTACCCATACTCCGTACTCGTACAGCACCATTTTTGGAGTACCCGTGCTCTTCATAGGCCAGCATAAAATGCAGTTTGCTCATACCACCCAAATGAGGAAGCGGAGTACTTGAATGTAGTACTGGAGTATATAACTAGATAGTAAGATGTAGAACAGAACTTCAATTAAGTTAACGGCAGCAAACCAGACACAATGGGGCCCCAACAAGTATACACGAGGTTAGTTTCATGTCATACTAAAAATTGTTAGGTTGTAAGAGCATCTCTAACCAAGGATGTCCAATTTGACATGGCATGCCAAGTGGATGAGTTAGCATTTGAACCAACTCCAACCAAGATGTCGATAGCTTAGGGGTCATTTATCATCGCCTTTAAACCAAATCAAACCAAGCCTAATGTCCCAATCAATTAGGGTCGGCTGCATAAATCTTTTTTTTTTCCTCTGACCTATGTCAAGGGCTACTTGCTCACTTTGTCTCAGTAGATTCATATCTTTGCACACTACATCATTCAATGTCAATTTGGGTCTTCCCCTCCCCGCAGTGTTACTAAAACTATCCTATCAACTCTCTTTACTACTGCATCTACAAGTCTTCGGTAGATATGTCTGAACCAACTTAATCTATTTTCTCCCCACTTCTCCTCTATAGGTACAACACCTATCATCTCAAGAATCCTTTTATTTCTAATCCTGACCCTTCTAGTCTTATCACACATCCATGTCAACATTCTCATTTTAGCTACACTAATCTTGCTCATTTGTTGTTTTTTTGATAGGCCAGCATTCTATCTGGGGGACCATTGCCAGTCTTATGGTAGTCCTATAAAATTTTACTTTCCATTTTCCAGTGTTCGAAAAGTCAGACCTAGTCCGACTAGTCGCTAGTAGGTGACCCACCGAGGCGATTAGGGTGTTAGTCAATTGATTAGTCGCTGGGCGATTTAGTCGGGTTCTAGTCGGCGACTAGTCGCCGAGTCGGGGTAGTGTGGGCAAGTTAGAATAAGTTGAATTTTGGGGGGCCATAATGTAATTTTATGGAAAGATTTTATACCCTAAATCCCCCTTCTTCGTCCATATTCTCACTTGACTTACCTGATCTTCTCTCTCTCACCATCGATTGCTACTGTTGTTGCCTGATCTCTCTCATTGGCCTGATCTTCTTTGAACATCTGATTCGCCTGTGTGTGTGTGTGTGTGTGTGTGTGTTGGTCATATATGTACTGATATGTAGCCTGTAGGAGGTTTTTATATGTTTTTTTTTTTCCTGATATTTGCTTGCTTTGTTTTTTTTTTTTTTTTTGTCTTTGCTTGGCAAAAGAAATTTTATAATCCTTGAAAAAGATACAAAGATTAATGGATCAAGGGCACACCGGCCACACCACCACCCAAGAACCAAACTCAAAGGTAACAAGAAGCCAACCCAAGAGTAACACCACACGAGCCAAAGCCCACGCCGAAAACATCCCAAAACACTTGAAACCCTTAAACACCAAAACCCTAATCCTATCCACCCTACACACGCCGACACCTCAAGACGGAGCAACACCACCACCCAAGGACACTGTCACCAAACAGATGCCGCACCTCCAGAAGGAGCACCAGCCGACCACCACAAAGGCCAAACCTGCTGGAGACGCCATCAAAGGGAGACAACACTGCCCGATTAATCCCCTAGTCACTAGTCGGTAGCCGACCGACCTGGGACCGACTAAAGTCTTTTAGAAACTTGGTGTGTATCCTCTAGTCACATAGTACACCAGTTGCGTTTCTCCACTTGAGCCACCCAAATTCTTTTAGTCGCGTCATTTGTAATCTCTCCATGACTCCATTCTTGCTAATAATAGAACTTAAATACGGAAAATGATCACTTGTTGGTATCTCTTGATCTTGAATCCTCACTCCGTCTACATGAGCACTTTTGATACCACTAAAGCCTTTCAACTCTAATGCTTCTTTCTAATTTAGTATTAACAC
This sequence comes from Vaccinium vitis-idaea, assembly GCA_963854785.1. NCBI lineage: Eukaryota > Viridiplantae > Streptophyta > Magnoliopsida > Ericales > Ericaceae > Vaccinium > Vaccinium vitis-idaea. The sequence continues at coordinate 43,141,288 of OY978218.1, read as the reverse complement.
CACTAGCCGTTTCATCTACCAGGATAATATCATATGCAAACAACAAATACAATGGGATATCCTTCTGAATACTTTTTGGCATTGCCTCTCTCATGTCACATTTGACATGTGATGTGAAATGTTTTTTTTTTTTTGACTACTTTGCTCCCCAATACTTAAAATTAAAGTGAAAACATACTTGAATAGGAAATTTGGCATACTTAGTGTGGGTATTTTAGAAATGCCAAATGTCCACATTAAGCCTTCAAAAAAAATTGACATCCCCATGTTTAAGAGAGGCCATGGGCCTTCTACCCAAGTAATATCCTGAAAGGAAGGAAAACACAAGATAAAACATTCAATTGGTGTAGCGGATTATAAAGTAAATGATACTTGCCCAGTTACTTGGGTCAAGCTACATTGATATTCCAGTTGGCTCTGTTTGTCAATTAAGTTCAAGGTGATCATGTCATTCCTGAGTGACTCAACCTGTTTGGCACTTCAAGTTCTTTTAGCAAAGACGGATCACATAACTCTCCCATACAAGTTAGTTCTATATTGCAAGCATGCATACCATCTCAAACAACCTTATCTCATACAATTTTCAATTGGTGCCACTTCTGACTTCCCTTGATGCATTCACTGGTGATTTATCTTGATTTCGATTTTTAGTCCCTTGATAATTCCCGTCAAGAGATTTTAACTTATCCTTACACCTATAACCTGTAGACTCGAAGTGTTTGTCCGATGTTCTTACTTAGAGATCAATGAACCTCTATTTCAATAACCAAAACCATATTACACTGTCTTGAATTAACCAAATATTTTCCTGATTATGTCTTCCATACGCCATGCAACAAGGGTAAGGACTTAATTCATATATTTTGGTCTTTTGGATTTGGTTGCATTTCTTTCTACCTCTTAGAACTCTTTGCAATGCTTCTCGAACCTCATTACAGTTTTCCCCAAACTGAATAAACACCAATACACCACATCGAGATCTTTCTTATTTGTTATGCATAATATTATCATCTTGTATTTAAGGGATAGAATACCTGTGCATCATACATGACGAGGCTTGCATAAACAACTGCTAAACCAAAAATGGCATCCGAGAAGCCTCTGGAACCACAAGATCCACATCAGATGTTATATCTTCCCAAGAAATTCAACAAGCGACACACCAAACCATCAATCAATATGCAGTATCAAATGATAGTAGAATACACAATAGGAAAACATCCACCTCAAGGTCTACCGGCCCAATGGAAATACAGCTTTTTACCAACCTTTCAATGCCAAGGGACATGGCAGTGGCCACAGCTGCCTGTGAAAAGAGAAGATGGATAACAATGTATATATAGAGAATCTTATGTTGGAGATTTTCAAAATAATAAATGATTTTGGTTTGGGGTTTCATGAAAAGTGTTGAGAGATGTTTCTATGAAAGGTTGCAACACCTTTTCACATAAGTTGTGACTTTATTGAATGGTAAAAACATTTGGAATGTATCTGATTGTTAGGAAGGGATATGAAATATGGGGCGCCTCCAAGAGGCATGACCCTTCCTAATTATTAGTGTCTTTTGAAAAGACACGATCATTCTAATGTGTGTCTACTAAAGACATGATCTTTCAGACTTTCACACAAGGGTGCCTATAAGTCTATAAATAGGCCCTATGTAAAGTCATTTGATATATACCAATAATTCCATAGCGAATTGCTCTCTCTACACACTCTGTTCCTAGAATTTTAGGCATGCTGATATTTTGTTATTATGCAGAAAATAGAATATAAGTAGTTCTTGATTCTTTTACATTTACATAGTGGATATTTTGTCTATTTGTCTTCGTTTGTGCAAACACAGTAAAAAAGAACCTAGAGTTTGGTTTCGTTATATCTTGAAGGCAGATTTGTTGTTAACCCGGTGCACACCATATGGTGGGGGCAACTACTGTCTTTAGGAAAGGGCTGTTACAACGTGCCTCGAATGTTTTAAGCAATCCAGATATTTCGATAGAGATGACACCATCGACAAGTTTTGAAGACCGGATATCCAACATCTTAGCTCTGATAGCTACTTAAGAAAAAAACAAATCAAATGAATGGTCACAGGAGAATAGAATGGATTTACGGGTGGGTGTTAAAAGGGCATTGTGAAAGGAAACTTACCGAGGAATGGGTTGAAGGGAAGCCTCCAGACTGAAAGGCAGCCTTAATAAACTTGAAATTAGTGTTTTTGTTTCCATAAAGGATGGTCGAAGTGAAAGGCTTTGACAGCTGCCCGATTGCTGCCGATACAGCTGCTGCAATCAGAACCTAGACATACATAGATGTCAGGTACAGAAGACGACGTATATCCGGTGCGGACAGACACAATAACTAATGCAAGAGATTGGGGCGAGATTCCAAAGATCTTATTATTCCGCCCAATCTGTTTCTTAGACGGGGCAATTAAAAAAGGAGGTTTCCTTTCAAATCAAAGAAAGAAGAAACAAAGCAAAAGAGGGGAGCAGTGTAGTTGTGGACAATACAATGCAATACATACCTTGTTGTGGGTGATTTCAGCCAAATCGTTGATTCCAACACTGCGACATACCACTTTTATAGTTGTTGCTGCTGCCGCTTTTGAACAACAACAGCAAGAAGAAGAGGAGGAAGAAGTTGATTTGGAAATGAAATTCCCGCAGTAGTACGTGGAGTGGGAGTAGCAACGACAAAGCAGTAGACCACTGGATAAGCTCCAAGCTTGCAATAACATGTTCCCCCTCTCCAATATTGAACCAGGCAACCCCGAAAATAAAACTCCAACAAGAAGTGGTCAGCAGCGATAGGTTAAATTCCACGAATATCCCTCATCTATGCCTCTTTTCTACAAAGACCATTAACGTTTAAAAGCATTCAGACAGATACCCTCATCCAAAACCGTTATCTACAGATACCCTCATCCAAAACCGTTATCTACAGATACCCTCATCCAAAACCGTTATCTATTGTGACCCCCTTTTGGTTATAACCGTTTGTAGGTGGGAGATTTGCAATTTTTTAGACAAAAATACCCTTCTATAACCATCTCTCTTTCCCTCTCTGAAAAAAATTTCTAAATCCAAAACACAACCTTGCCGCTCAAAAAAAAATTGACAAAGGAAAGTTTTGAAAAATATTTTTTTTTTAAACATTGTACAGAAACATAACTCCTCAAGAAAAACTTTTTTTTTCTAAAAATTTTGTTTTCGAAAACTGTTTTTTTCAAAATGTTTTATTTTAAAAACCGTTATTCAATTTCTCTAAGAAATTGTTTTCAAAATATGTTTTTCAAAAAGTAGTTTCTTTTAAATACAAAAAAGAGGTGGTGACTTGGTGATTTTCATAGATGAAGGGGTGAGTGTGGTAATTTTTAAGGGGTATTATAGTCATTTATGTCATTCTGTTAATGGAGTAAGCATTTTTTGTATTTCGCATAGATGGAGGGGATTGTTTGGACGCTTTTAAACGTTAGGGGGTCTCCATGAAAAATGAAAAAAAAGGCATAGATGAGGAGATCTCTGTTAAATTTTATCACAAAATCTGCAAATGCCTGTCTATACCGCCGTTTTGTTTTGTCAAACTTTTACGAAAAGGGCCTTAAAATGCCCAATAGGCTGAGGTTAAGAGTACAAATGTACAATCTATGAGTACTTTAACCGGTCAAAGAACCATTGAAAATTATGTTGCGAATACTTTTACCAGTCAAAAAATAATTGAAAAATTACATTGCAAATACTCTTACCGATCAAAATGTTCACTATCGATCGTGAACCTTGTGGGCTTTTATTAGCATTTGCCTTTTTAATATTAACCCCCTTCCTTTGCCTTTGGTGTTAGGACAGTATGTAGAATCCGTTTGTATGTACATCTCATTTTAAGCTCTCACTTGTTTACAACAATTAAAATCCTAAATCCCATCCTTTTTAACTATTATTCAAACTCAAAAATCAACTTCACTTCTTTACTCAAACCTATACCAAATTGAGTTTTACTCAACTTAAGGGAAACTCAATTTTTTCAAGATTATTTACCTCCTCCCAAATTTACAACAAAGCCATTAATGAAATTTTTACTCAAATTTGTGCTTAGAATTAAATTTGCTAATTCAAGTTTTTAACACCAAATGAAACTTTTACTCTAATTTGAGTAAAAGTATAAGCAAGGTTTGGAGATGCTCATACAGCAATCACTTCCATTACAACTTGGTAAACTTTTTTTCTTCTTTAGTTTAACATTATCTCCATTCTTTTAGGAGGTTTTTAATTACATAATGAATTCGATTAGTAACCTACTGAGAAAAAAAAAAGAATTCGATTAGTAACCTTATTTAAATAGCATAGAGGTGTTTTCGTAAGTAATCCAATTAATAATTTTATTTAAACAGTGTATCTAAATTTTTTAGAAAAATTATTGACAATAATTAACAAACTGATGTAACTGAATGACAATTTACAAAACTATGAACAAATAGTAGTAGGAGTTATACACGGATAATAAATATATTACAATAATCCTATCAAGACAAATAAAATACAATTGAAATCAACACAAACAACGCAGATGATCCCAACAACTTTGCTTCACAGTCTTTTACATATTCTGAATGCGTTCTTCCTCTCTTGATCTCATGTTTTGGTGCTCTTTTTTCTTTGAATAGTGAAACATCCTTTGGCATTTATATAATGCGAAATAATTGAGACTCGTACCAAAAAATTCTAATGCATGTTTTTAAAAGACTTTTATAGGGAACTTGAAAATTACAATTACAAGTACACAAAGTAACCTAGGACTATCAAACACACACTAGCTAGCTAGCGTTGTATGATACAACCGAAGAAATGTGTAGTAGCTTACCCAAGTAACACAATGAATGGAATGATGGCACTATAATACACCCCCAAAAAAACAGTGATTCATAAAACAAAGTAATAAGCTCAACTAGAAGATTTGCATCGGCTACTCGGTAGCAAACCAGTAACTTGTACAACATTCCCTCAATCGGCAAATGTCCCTTATTATTCATCCATATAATAATTCCTAAAAGTACTCAAACTCAACATATGAAGAATCAGGGGAACCATTCTTGTTGCTATGATCAGCCCCAATCTCTGTCATTTTCTTGTCTGCTTGGGTGGTTGTCTCTTTACTAGCAAACTGCCCAAAGTCTACAGGCTCGGGTATGTAGGGAGGCATGGCACTCCTCACCAAAGCCCAGTTCACTCCCTCAAAGAATGGGTGTTGCTTTATTTCTGTTGCACCCCTTTTATATGCGATTCGCTTATGCGGTTCCTTAACCAAGAGCCCACGTATAAGATCACGCGCCATCAAACTCACCTGCGGAGTTTCTGGAAACCGTAATGGCTGGCCTACCACATTGAAAAGAGTGGCCCGATTTCCAGAGCCCTTGAAAGGGGTTGTGCCGTGCAATAGCTCATATAAGAAGACACCAAACGTCCACCAGTCCACTGCACTACCATGACCCTCTCCTCGTATAATCTCTGGGGCTAGATATTCGTGGGTCCCGACAAATGACATGGAGCGCACGTTAGTGGGCTCTGCCATTAGTTCTGGGAGAGAACCTCCAACAAATAGGCCAAAATCTGACTTGGATTTGCGATTCTTCTTTGTAGGCAGGATGCGAGGAAAAAAGTTTGATGGTTGGATACAACTATTAACTGCATACTTCTCATCCAAAATGCCACCAGCACCACCGCCGACATGTACGGAAGAAGACTTGACAAGAGTTGGACTGACAGAGCAACGAAGTGACAGATCAAAGTCAGAGAGCATGATATGACCCTCATCTCTTACTAGCACATTTTCTGGCTTCAAATCCCTGTACACAATGCCCAGCATGTGCAGATACTCTAGTGCCAATAACACCTCAGATGCATAAAACCTGGTGAATTAATTTACATGAAAATCTTAAGTTCTGAGATTTGCATGAGTTTTAAATCCAGTTAATGTGCATTAACCTCAAAAATCATGCACAGGGCAAAACATGCCATCATATAAAATAAATACATGACGATTCAAATAGAAGAACCATTCTTAGTTCTTACTAGTGTAAAAGCTATCCTATAGAAACTAAATGGTAACGAGAATAACTATCAATCAACTCGCTGATCACTTGCACTTGACAAGGACCAGTCTGTGCTGCACCATCCAAGGATAGCAACAAAGGAATAGCCAGGGAAGAATTACCATAACAAAATCATTGGGATGTTCTGTATTGAAACTTGGAGCGCATGACAAAGTACTGAGGGTTCAATTAATTTCACATCTTCCAACTCTAAATTGGTATGACACAGCATATGAGCAAAGACCGTAAGTATAAACTTCCTAAGATGCTTAATATACAAGATGTATAGAGTCTAGTTTCTGAGCATTTTCTCCCTCTGTCCCCTTTTCAAACGTATGAGACGGGAGTATATCATCATTCATCTAATTCGAATGTTTTAATTCCTGGAGAATTTAGAAATCTAGTGCTTTCAAAAGATGGAAGATAATCGAACTCCTGTTGTGGTGTTCATGTACAATTCAGTGACTAAATGATTCACAAGAAGATATAACTAGGTTCTTTGAAGAACAAAGCAGACATATCAACAAGATAACGTAATAGCCCAGCAAAGAGCATACCAAATTACAAATATAAAGCAGCCAGTGCTGGCTCCAAAAATTGTCACATTAGCAATTCCTAATCTTAAAATCAACAACTAGCATGAAGAACTAGGACTTGCTAGTAGTTGTCTGTTTTATGACTATTTACAATAATTCCATTAAGTTTTAATATTGTTTCTACTAAAAAAGTTGAAATGAGAACTACATGGTTTTGGGTCTACCAACTAACATAGTCTAACCATCTACATCCATTTATCCGCACAACAATATTATGGTGACAATATTTTGATATTATCTGATGTGGATCAATAAAATCAGGTAGGTTATACTACTTAAAAAGTCATATTATACCTAAAGGTGTAGCCAAATAGGTCACCTTTAGCATTTCTCAAATTGTAATTAAGTTTACTTTGATTTTATCTGTGTTCGAATTAAGTTCAAGTTTTTTTTCTTCCTTCCAACAGATAGGAGATAATAAAGGAAGGTTAAGCTGCAATTGCACCAGTAAGGCTCGAACCCAGGCATCATGCCCTAAAACGGAATGCCTTTAGTTAAATGACGAAAATGTGAGAGAGCCAGTTTGGGATGGGCGTTGAAATTATGGAATTAGTGTGGGTGTAAGCCATAGCTATTATACCACCAAAAAACGTGTGGCTTGGTGTTGATAGAAGTGGACAACAACAATGGTTGGATCTCTTCGCGGGAGACTAAGTCGTTAAGGTTGTTGCCGAAAAGATAAGTTAGGAAAACAGAAATATTGTACTTTAGGATGGTTAACAATTTATCTCACTGCATTCTTCTGAATAGCCTTTTTTTTTTTTTTTTTGAACGGCAATTCTTCTGAATTTTCATACTCACAATAAGGCGACAATCAAGACTAAGCCACGAGAAAAGATGAACCACATGACTAACATGAAGAATAATTAAGAGAGTGTAAAGCCTAACGTTTCGAGGCACTTTTGAATTGAATCCGGTTTCTCATACTGAAAATATTTCACTGACCAATGCTTTTGTTACAAAACGACTCCACAATAAATTGAGGCAACAAAGACGTGGCTATATTTACAATTCAGTGGGGAGAAGAACTGGAAGAATAGAGAACCCTTCTATTCAACTTCAAGAACTGACAATAACTAGCGTTCAAAGGAGGTTATTACCCAAAAGGAAAGGTAAGAGCACGAGACCCTTTCGGTAGGATGTACCTGGAGATGATTTTTTTCACTACTGCTGACAATGTAGGAATAACAATATGTCACATATTACGTGAAAGCCGAAAAGGATGTTAGCAAGTGGTGGTCTCCATTATGCCTTGTAAATTGGTTCCTTTTTCTTAACAGCAGTACCACAAAATACAAAAGGCGCAATGGCACATACAACGCAGAACCCTTTAACCGAACATCAAGGATGCTAATTTTTTATCCCCTAATAACTCAAAATTTCTAATCCATGAACACTCTTGTAAATAGATATACAATAATCAAGAGCTGAACTCATTTAAGTACTTGAGGAGAGAGAAATTTAAATTCTGCTGCTTTCAGTGGAGGGAGGAGAGAGGGGGGAGGGCGAGGTGTAAACAGCCATCCTTCCACGGGTCACAACCATCAAGACTCAAGTTGTTAGTTAAAGCAAGAAATAAGAAAACTCTTGACCTAAAGTAGAACCATAAATGCAGATGGCAGGAGTATTCAACAAGGTTGAAACAGGCCCCAGTATACCATGACATATAAAAAAATCAACAGTGCTATAATAAGTCGACAAAGAAAGATTTACAGGGACTAAAAGGAAGAGATGCTTAACTTGGATCAAATGAAGTGAAGAGAATAGGAACTGACCTAGAAGCTTCCTCTGTGAAGTACTTGTTTGGTTGCTTTTGTCTTAGAGTGTGAAGATTACCTCCGCTACAGAACTCCATGACCAAGCAATAAAATTTTTCCGTCTCAAAATATGTATATAAAGTAGGCAGAAATGGGTGGTCAAGAAGACCAAGAATCTCCCTCTCTGTCTGAGCACGCAGAAGCTTGTTTCTACTTGCAAGAGACCCCTTGTCCATGACTTTCATAGCAAAGTAGGTATTGGTTCCCCTGAGCTCAACAAGATAGACACTTCCTATGTCTCCATATCCGAGTCGCTTCAGAAGCCTAAAGTGGCTGAGACCTAGAGGACAATCTTTGGAAGAAGCCAAGTTGATGGCATCCCATCGACCATCACCCCCAGTGTGGGGTTTAAGGGGTGCACTGGAGCTCTCTAAGCTGTCACTACGGGTGCAATTGCTGCTTCCCCAGCCAAAATTGGTTACCTGTTGGCTTCCCTTAGCATCACTTGCCTTTGTATTTAATGGTAGTGCTGTTATTGCTGCTGCCCCCGCTGATGTTGGTAAAAGGGGTTCAGCATTTGAAGCCGTCCTCGGACTTGGTAACGGGCATGGATTAGTCACAGAATCTCCTGTCTTCGTTAATAGGTCCGCTTTGGAAATTGGATTGCTATCTGCATCGCATATCTTTGGACTTGCCAATGGGCATGGATCGCCATCTGAATTTGAAAAAGTTTTGTAAATTGATTCATCCATGTGTGCAAGACCAGATGAAGAATTATGGCTTATATTGACCCCAGTTTTAGGTATTTGCTCACTCTGGTTAGGATCATCTTGTTGGTTGGAGGATGAACTGGTGGTAGTCTTGACAATCTGGTCCATTTTCCTAGGTTCACATGATCCTTCTGATGACATGTAGCTTATCTGCATCAAAGGAGGAAACATTATTCCGTTGTTGTTATCGCACAGGCACTCATACTATTTAACTTTTACCCATAAGCTCATGCTGCAGGCATTGCTTGGTATGGATAATTTATGTAACGCGGTTACGTGGGTTTGGTTAACACATTATTGGCAGCGGAGAACCAAGACAATGGTTGGCACGTAATGGCAACAGTGAGTGTTCTCAATTTAAGAGCTTGTAAACTTTCAAAGTTCCAAATTTTTCTGCAAGGTGCAATGTCTTTAGTACCGCAAAAACAGGAAGAAGAAGAAGAACTGAAGAAGAAGAAGAAGAAGAAAAATCTATATTGACCAAAATTTTCAACATCCACATCAGTCAATTTCATTTAAAGAGCAGGACCTAGATGCTCATTACCCTTTTATGAAAGTGCACAAAACCACCCCTATCAACTGGCTGATAGCTTGAGACCTATTTAGGGGGTTGAGTTGGATTGAGTTATTTCTGTGAGGCTCTTGGCATTATGGTTTATTAGGCACTGCCCTAAGCTCTCTGATTGATTTGCTGTCCCATTAAATATCGCACTCAAGTGCTTCGAAACCTTTTTCCGACAATCCAAAATGAAAGTGAGACGAAGAAGTTTCCTAGATAGGTTAACGCACTAAATAGGTTATTTTTTAAAAGAGGAAGAAATCATTACGGACATTGATATGAAACACTGACCTCGTACTCGTCTTGGCTCTCTTTATTTGGTAACATGAAAGACACATACGCCGATTAGATTCACAAATGGACGCATGGGTTCTCATGCTTCGAAACCAGTAATGTACATAAATCCTTCATCACACACACTCACAAAACCAAAAGTAAAAGTGAAATGCAGGCAATGATATGAAAGTATCAATCCTTCTGGTCCAAAAGCTCAAATTTAAGGATCGGAGACAACCTCAAAAGGCATGTATTAAATCAAACCGACGGGGCAAATATTTCCGGAGAATTAAGGATTAAATTCCGGGTCTCATGGAAACTGAAATAACATGTCCCATTTGTTGTCCTACTCTATGTAGATTAGCCAACCCGATCGCGCACACATACACACAAAAAATACTTTTATAAAGATAGGAGTCTAGGACAGAGACAAAAAAGTGTTCATAATGTAAGGGAGGGCAAATGAAAACAAAGAAGCCAGAAGAAATCTGATAATGTAGCAAAAAAATGAAAACTACAAACACACAAACAGAAACGGATAAAAATTGGATTTGATAAGATGATTACTTGGTGCAAATGAGCAGTTGTCGTCCAAACTTATGCTCCAACAGCAATTGTATTGTATTTTGCCCCTCCCGTGTCCGATTGATAAAGTGTAAGTTTCATACGTTAAACGAGATCATATCTGCGTATTCAAGGTGGTCAGAATTGGTTCATCCCTTCCCCATTGTTGTTGTTGTTGTTGTTCAGTGGAAGGCAAATGAAATCAGAATGTGGGGAGCAGAAAGAAAGTTGGAAATGGGAAATGAGAATGAGGTGGGGGGGTTTGATCGAAGCCATGGCCCATACAGGTGGAGTGCGTTTTTGTTATGACCATTATTATTAGTACTCTTATTCTTGGTTTTGAAGATATTTGAGGAGAGAAATTTGAGGGAATTACAAGGAGGAGTTTGAGTTGGAATAACACAACCATCAGGCAAATCCATGCATGCATGTATGCGTCCAGCCATCATAGTCATACATCCTCCTCCTCCTCAAAATATGAGAGAGGAAGCGGTCACCGTTCTTGCATTTAGGAAGGAAGATGGATGGATGGGCGTTTAATTCTGTTCCAAGGTGGTGTTGGGACTTTCGGAAATGAAATTCTAATACTCCTAGACGTACCATGAATCCAATCCTCCGTGCTCGTGTTTAATGTCCGTCACATACAAAAAAATACTAAAAAATAAAATAAGAAGAATCTTTAAATCTCAAGAAAAAAATTCCGTCAACAATTTGAAACGATTGTGTTGTAGAAATACTAGTTTGCTCACTCTTAATTAACAAATATTAACATCTTTACTAATTGTTTAAATAATGCTAAGAAGTCGTGGGATACGAAGAATAACCAACACTGCCACTTATCTTTGCAATGATGTGTATGGTAGAATTCTATTATCTCATTGTCCAATTTAAAATAAAATAACTTATTCAGATATCAAAACAATTACTAGCACTTTTCAAAATTTAACTTACTAATTTTGTATAGTTTCCAGAGTCTCGAGGAGGAATGTGTATTTGTTAGGAGTATAAATTTCGACTGGATAAGCTTGCCCCATAATATTAACTTAACCGAGAAATGACAGAAAAGGCAAGGAAAACAAGTGGAAAGAATCGACAAGATCGAGACTGAAGAGGTAGATCGAGAGAGAGAGAGAAATGGGGAAGAAAGCGGTGTTGATAGGGTGCAACTACCCTGGGACGAAGGCGGAACTGAAGGGATGCGTAAACGACGTGAGGAAGATGTACAATTGCCTTTTGGAGAGGTACGGCTTCTCGGAGGAGGATATAACGGTGCTCATCGACACAGACGATTCTTACACCCAGCCCACTGGACGCAACATCCGCCGAGCCCTCTCCGATCTCCTCCGATCCGGTGAGCCTGGTGACTTCCTCTTCGTCCACTACAGCGGCCACGGCACTCGTCTCCCCGCCGAGACTGGTGAAGACGATGACACTGGATACGACGAGTGCATAGTCCCTACTGACATGAATCTCATCACCGGTCTGCTCTCTCTCTCTTGAATTTTGTAACTTCATGATCTACTACTTTTTAATTGTTAAAGGGAATATGCACACACACACATAGACACCGACTTGGAATGTGAACTAACTTTTTTGATTCTATATTCTTACAACTGGTAATGTCTCCTTTGGCAAAAATCCAACGTAAAGCTTTGTAGGTATCGCAATGCTTTCTTTCTGTATTCCTCTTTTCGTCTCTCTGGTTGTCGTACGCATAACTTTGTTGCAAAACTACTGATGTGGGCTCTGTTATCTCCAAAGTTGTGAATAACACCTGACCTATAATAAGATTTCAGATAATGATCCAAGGGCAATGCTAGGCGACTCTGCTAAGTTTCCAAGACCCAAGTAGTTTGCTCTATCGCTTCTGATCTCTTCTTTTGCTCCTTGATGCCATTACTTGCTCCAGTATAACAAATCATGGGAAAAATCAATATCTTTATATATTTTATTAGTTGTTATGGGTTCAGTATTCTGGTTCTGGTATGTATTTTTCGCTTTCAATCAGCTGCGGGTGATTAGTGATGGGCTGATGGCCATTTCGGCCTATTTTTTTGGGATCGGATGGGATATGGTGATAATTTTTTAAAAATTCCCGGGATCAGGTAGGAGATGGTTTGGGCCTGTACCCGCCCCAATTCCCGCCTTGAAATCCCCATTATATATATGTAGAGTCTAGAGAGAGAGAGGGGTTAGGGTTTCATAGTTTTATTCGCACTTTAAAATTTCTTTTCACAGTTTCTCATCAACGCCGCACCCCTCACTCCATTAAGCCCACGTTTGATTTTTAAGGTTTGGTTTCTACTCTCTTTGAACTTTCATCTCAGATTATATTCCCATGAGATTTTCATGGTATGTTAATGAAACCAAAAGTTCTTGAGTCAGTCTGATAACCACATCTTGTTTGAGTTAATGTTGTGTTTCAGGTTTGTAGTCTCGAATTTGTTGAGAACTTGGCTTTAGCTTCTTGTTTCTCGTTTATATTGTGATTACAAATTATACAGGGAACATGGCATTTCAAGAAGTGGTAGTACTCGGCAGATTACACAATTGAATGATTGATCATCTGCGCACTTAATTTTTTTTGGTAATTTTTTGTTAAGGTTTGGATCCCCGATTCCCACGTTCTCCGTTCCCCGTATTGGGGCGGGGATGGAGGTTAAAAATAATTTCCCGGTGGAGATCGTGGAGGGGATGGGAGGAGGATTGATATGGATTCTGGGATTGGGGATGGTGATGGTGATATACACCCCCTCCCCTCCCCATTGGCATCCCTACGGGTGATTCTACAAATCAATGCTCAGTTTGAAATGGTATTTGCCATGCGTTTTCAGGTAATGTTGATGAATCAAGTAATTCACTTGTTTTCTCTCTTTAACTACATTTATTTTGGTTTTATTTTGGTTTTGCCAAGTTCTGATTGCATCAATAGTTGCCATTTGCATCATCTTCAAGACGGATGCTTAAGAAGTACAGACACGGACACAAATACATACATGAAACACAGCAATTCAAAACAAATGGGGATACAGATATGGCGAGGGACATGGCAAAAAAAATGTATACATATTAGGATAGATATACAATTGTTTCTCATATGACCATTCCATCTGGAAATAACCACAGCAATAGTAGCTTTAGATTGTTGAAGTAGTAGCTTTAGCTTTAGATATACATATTAGCTTTAGATTCCTTTGGGACAGGTGCATTTTATAGAATTAAGGCAAGTTGGCTTAAGTGGATGGGTGCTACTGGCGTAGTGCACGGTTGACAGGAACCTACAAAACTTATTAATGGTGTAATTCAATGTCAAATAGTGTGTTGCTTTCTTTCACTCATGTAGATGTGCGCGCGTGGAGAGAGAGAGAGAGAGATAACTGTTTAAATGGCGTGTGTTTGTGCACAGATGATGATTTCAGAGAGCTTGTAGAGAAGATACCGGAAGGTTGCCGCCTTACTATTGTATCTGACTCTTGCCATAGCGGCGGGCTTATTGATGAGGCTAAAGAGCAAATTGGGGAGAGTACCAAGCATTCTCGTGAGGGACAGGAATCAGAATCGGAATCGGGCTTTGGATTCAAAAGCTTCTTACATAAAACCGTGGAGGATGCATTTGAATCCCGTGGAATTAGCCTACCTTCAGGTTTGCGCCACGGCCGCCACCACCACAGTCGGCACCAGGAAGAAGATTTTGAGGATAGAGAAGTTGAAGGAGGAGGATACGGGGACTGGGCATATTTCAAGAGCAAATCTTTGCCTCTCCCAACTCTGATCGAGATACTCAAGCAGAAAACTGGTAAGGATGACATTGATGTCGGCAAGCTGAGGCCAACTCTTTTTGACGTCTTTGGTGAAGATGCCAGCCCAAAGGTTAAGAAGTTTATGAAGGTGATCATGAACAAAATCCAAGAACATGGCAGTGGAGGGGGCAACGGTGAAGGTGGTGGATTAATGGGGATAGTTGGGAATCTGGCTCAGGAGTTCCTCAAGCAAAAGCTAGAGGATAACGATGAAGACTATGCAAAACCTGCTCTGGAAACACACGTTAGCAGCAAGCAAGAGGTTTATGCAGGAGCAAGTGGGCGGGCTCTTCCTGACAATGGTATTCTGATTAGTGGCTGCCAAACTGATCAAACTTCTGCAGATGCTAGCCCATCTGGCAATGCCGATGAAGCTTATGGGGCTCTTAGCAATGCAATTCAGACCATAATTGCTCAAACTGATGGCACAGTTACTAATCAGGAGCTTGTATTGAAGGCAAGGGAGATGTTGAAGAGCCAGGGTTTCACTCAGCGTCCAGGCCTCTATTGCAGTGACCATCATGTTGAAGCTTCTTTTGTTTGCTGATGATAGCTAGTCTACTAATAATGCAAAGACATATGAGTGAATATTAATATCCAGTTACTTCCGGGCTTTGTGTGGTGTGGTTGTATAATTGCATTCCGTTTGGTGTATGGCAAAATTTTCTGAACCAAAGACTACTGTCATGTATTTCAGCAATAATTGAACGTGATGTTATGTTGTGATTGTGATAGGAGTTCTTGTATTATGAACTGCATCCTGTGCAGCAACTGACACGATTATTTTTTGCCTTTGGTATTCACGATCATCATCGGGAAATTAATGCGCAGAGATGCAGTATATGCATCTCTGCTGAAACTACTGATCCCAGAAAATCACATGCTAGCTTCTGCGAGATTCATCAATTCCATTGCACACTGTATGGACTCTGGCGACCACCAGATCATATCACGTCTCAAGCTTTGTTTAATCCTTAGAGCTCTGAAGCCAAATCACATGCTTGCTTCTGCAAGATTAATCAAATCCATACACACTGTATGGCAACCACCAGATCATATCACGTCTCAATCTTTGTTTCATCCTTAGAACTCTGAGGCCATATCGCAAAATGCGGCATGACGTGGGTGTTGGTCAGTGTCTAGGGTGGGTTTGTTACTTATGTGGCGTTGTCTTTAAGACTGGTGAACTGCAAGTCCCCTTTTTGGAGGGGACAAGGAAGCCACAAATTCTAGGCCTTCGTTGAACACCAAGCCCTGAGAGTGAGAGGGTCCTAGGCCTGGGTTCCAATTAAGACACATATTGAGGGAGATATGCTCAGGTTGAAACCTGATTGGCAACAGGCAGCCTAATAATAGGGAGATCAGCACGGACCACAGAGAGACACGCTTAGATTCCACCTCGCCGAGCAATTCCTTGAGTGTGGCATGTTTGTTTCTCTTTCAGCTGGATTATGAGAAGGCCTTTGGGCCCTCTTTGCCTAGGGCACCAACCTCAAGGCATTGCATGCGCTATCCTCAAGTGGCATGTTTGAGATGCAACTCCAAGGTTTTAAATCACGGCATTACTCAGCATAACAATCAATGAAACTGTGGAGGTAACCAGAGTTTTCTTTTTCCGCTGGTTAGCTAACGAGAGTATTGACTACTCCATCTGTCTGTGGAAAATGATGAGAATTGAGAAGGATACTCTGTATCCCAGCCATACATATTTAGCTCATAAGAATCGAGTGGGCATCAACTGATCAGAAGAACAATATCAAATGCTAGCAAATACCAAAACAGAAAGTCGTCCTTCTCAAGTAGAGCCCAACTTATTCATCACAAAATACTGATAAGGGCAAAACTCCAGTGCTTTAATACATATGGGCCATCAGGTGAAGGAGACGATTGTGATGTAACTCAAGACACGAGAATCCCGATGAATTCTTTGTGGACGTGAATCCGATTTTAGCATTTGATAAAGCAAAATATAGAGAAAGAATTCATATAACTCACCCGTAAATTTAGATGCCCAACTTAGACTATGGTTAGGGTAGAAACATGCAATAGTTTTGGATCAGCACTGCGGCACTTAAGAATATGTCCCACCTAGCAAATTAATCATTATGTTTCTTTCAAGGCCCAAAAAGGTGGAGAATTTTATCTGCCTACAGAATTTCACATTCTCGCAGATATACAGGTCAGAAAAATGCAACTAAAGGCAAACTTCTTGCGATTTACTTTCACAGGTCATAGAAGTCATAATAGACAAGTTATTTGGTGAAAACCCAAGTAGCAAACACAAAGTCATCACAGACAAAAAAACAAGAAAAAGAGAAGACCAGAAACCAGCCAGGTCAGTTGATCTGAAACAGCCAGCCTAGACACCGAGGATAATCACAACTTGGATCCCAAAACAAGCTTCAATCTTGAAGTTTCAAACCCCAATCAGTTGATCTAATAATTTCAAGTAATATTATAGCTGTAAAACATATACCAAACGTCACCTAGATTATGTCTAGGATGCCAGAATTGAAGAAAAATGGTGTAAAATGTGACCTCGACCATTTCAAAATTAAAACTCCCACACCATCAGTTGACCAACCCATCTACTTCTGTTGTTGTTTGTTACTCTCGGAGTTGCTTTCCTTCGGCACAGGTTGAATCCTCACATACGGCTTCCTGGTCAATGTCTCCCCTCTTAAAGCAGCAACATATCGGTCATTTGTATCCTCTTTCCTCTGCAGTTCACCAAGGTACTCTGCCAGACGGTCTCTATTTACTTTCCCCATCATCTAAGTCACAAGTAAAATAGTACATCAGGAACAAAAGAAGAATGAGAAGACAGCGCTGCCTCGACGCCACTCTATGCATGAGTGGAAGCTACAAAGCAATCCCATAGTAATTTGAGGAAGATAAACAGAAAGCGCTATGTTTTCAATTTCAAAGAAAATGACCGACAAGAAGAAAGAAAGAAAATCGAGAACCAAACTAGTACTATCACCACCAATTCCCCTGCTATCAACTGTTATCTGTAATTGCGCTGACCATATAATCATAATACTTGCACGAGTTTTTTATGCTTATAAAAAAAAAATTATATTGTGGTCTTTAAGGCATGCAGGTCAGCCATCTAAAATCATACACTGGAAGCTACTAGATGTGGACTTCAACAATGTCTTGATGACGCATTTGTCCAGATGGTGATACTAGAACAACTGAAGATTTAAGAGGATGGAAACTAGAGGCCAGATAACTTGAATCTAATAAGGAAAGAGACCACAAGGCAAAGTCAGAAACCTTGTACATCGATAATGGAGCAGAGTAGCAGACATGAACATAGATCAAGGGAAACAATTTGATGCTGTTTGGAGTTGGGTTCGTGTATGCACCTTGCTTCAGATGTCCTAAATCATTAAATTTCTTGCAAATGTTGCACAATAATATGATGGAATTTCACTGGGCACTCAAGCAGTACATCATTAAACCAAAGGATACTGACTTCGATTGTTGCAACCATAGGGAATTGGCAAATGTGCGTGAAACTCGTGACTCACCGACTTCTCTTCCCACAAGTATACTCCATTATATCAAAAGCGAAAAATTGCCCGTAAGGAAAACGTCTACAGATGATTACACAAAGGAGTTATATCACCTGGTTCTTTCAAATATATAAGTGATGCACGAAAGGTGGGGAGGTATACGGGGAATTCCCGGTAAGTCTGCAAGATGTTTAATAAGACATGTGCAAAAATTCCCAATCTTATTAGCACGTTGGGGCTTCTGAATTGTAGCAAGAAAGAGCAAGAACAAAGGTAACTTATCCAGCTGGCTACTAATAGAGTGACTAGAGTCACCTATTATACGTAGTAACCACATGGAACCTTGTCAGATCGTCTAATTTGGCCTAAATCTTTCGTGTCTGATCATCTTTATTACTTTTCAATGTTATTAATTGAGTGGTATTTTTAATTTTATGAATCTTCAATTAATTTGCGCAGAAAAATAGAACCACAAAAATAAACCAAAAGAGCAGACAGACAAAACAAACCCTTAAACTGATGATAAAAAATAAACAATTTCGGCCATGGAAATCGAGTCACGTAAAGAATAACCAGGGGGATGAATTTAAATAACAAGCGAAGTGACGAAGAAATGAAGACAATTTGTCAATCTAGTAAGAAAAATACAGTAGCAAGATGAAATTCAATAGAACAAGTCCAGTGACGTTGTTGCGCCGACGGAGGAGAGTAAAAAGGAAGGAAACTACATATATCTATATATAAAAAGAAGCAGTAGAGTAGTTAGAATTAGAAAGATACATACAAGGGAATCGGGTGGAGCGTGTTGGCGGAGGTGGGATTCCAGCTGTTGGTTGCGGGAGCTGGTGATCTGCATCACTCCGTAGCCAATAACACCAGGTACGACGCCACATATGGTGGCGAATGCAAAGAAGAAGGGCTTCGACTCTTTGGTCTGCCTCACTATCCACCTCCACGTCCCACTCTTCTCCCACAGTATCGACATCTCCCTCTCCCTCTCTCTCCCTCTCCCTCTCCCCAACCCGGGAATTTCACACTTTATTTCCCAAAGGCTCTTCTCCCACATTTTTCTCCGTTTCTGGGCATTTTATTACGCTAAATTACTTGCACAACCCCTATACTATTGCCATGTGTCAATAACCACTCTTAAACTTCAGAGGCGGACAAAGATACGCCTAAACTATTCTCGCAGACAACTATACCCTCCTGTTGTAAATGAGCAGAGTTATTCACGAGCAGCTTGAAGAATTAATGAACAATCTCGAGCCATGTTTTGTAGCTTGTTTCATAAACGAGCTAAGCTCAAGCTACCAATGGCTCAGCTCGAGTGGGCTCTCAAGCCATCCTGTTTATACTTACCGCGTAAAATTTTTATTACTAGTTATGTTTTAAGCCTCTGCATACCAGTGATTGAACACATGGTACAACTGTCATGTGTCAATGAGGCGTGCACGCGTGAGATTACCCATGAGATGGTGGGGAGTGGCATGCTTTATAGGTGAATGAATGGCTGGTGAGAGTAGTAAATGCAGAAGCAAGGCTTTCAAACAAACACTTTGCATCAATCCCACATCGAAAAATTTGCAAACCTTGTGAGTGGATAAGCTTATATAAGTAAAAGACCCAGCTCCTTCCTTCAACACTTGACTTGATACGTGGCGGCCGAACCCGAGTGAGCTGAGCTCGAGCTATAAGAAAAAAGTTGCGACTGAGCTCGAGCCAAGTTATGGTGGCTTGTTATGAGATCGAGCCGACCCTCTAAGTGGCGAGCCGAGCTTGAGCAGATCAAAGCTCGACTCAACTCGAGTCATTTACAGCCCGATTCTACCATTTCCATCAATGAAACGTCAGATAAACGACTAAAGTCCTTTGATTGTTTTAGTTTTTGGATGCATTTGGTACCAAAAATACCTTTAAATAGCCATTTAGTAGGCTATGTCCAGAACAAAACTATCTTACCCGTTTTTTCCATCGATGTATTCCCTTTTTTCTTCTCCTCGTGCTCTTCCATGAAGTCAGCTCCAATCACCAAACCCATAATTAGAATGATGTTTTCAGCAGGTGTGGATACAAATCCCCTCTGGAAATTCTAATACAGATGCAAACCCTGAGACAAAACCTTAAACGTAATTTTGTTTTTGCAGAAATGGAACTCATGCAAAAATGATGGAGCATATGAGATATTTGCGGAATAAGGTGAATGAGTTGCATAAAAGAGATGAAGAGTCTAAGATAATCATCGAAGAAGCATGAGCCTCCTTATTAACTGCTTTTAGTTGTGCCATTTTATCCTCAAACTCTATCACTGTGTATGCAGAGGCTTCTCCCACATAGATCTTTGTACTCCCTTTTTTCTTGAACGGCAAAAAAAAAAGGGTTTCAATGTTTCATTAATCTTGAAATTGTTACAAGACTAATAGGTAGGGATGGCAATCTCGACCGAACCGGTGGGTACCCGAACCGAAACCGATTTTTTTCCCCGAACCATAACCGAATTTTCCCCATAGGTTAGGGTATGGTTTAGATGGGGGGATAACCGAACGGGTTAGGTTAGGGTATGGTTTGCTTGTAACCCGAACCTATCCCCGAACCGAACCGAAACTTAAAATTACGTAAAACCCCCCTAATTATATATATACACGCACATTAGAACCCCTCCCATATATTCAAAATTACACTCATAACCCCTTATATAAATATACAAACATCCCTTCTCTAGGGTTTTATTCCCACTTCTCAGATCTCAAAAAGTAGATGACTTCTGGAGTCCAAATGGAGTAGCGACTGTGACGATTTCTCTTCTCCGATTATATCTCCGCGACTTTTCCTTGCTTTGTAAGTCTCTCTCTCTCTCTCTCTCTCTCTCTGGATGAGTGGATGTGTATATATATTGATATATATAAACCGTGTGTGGTGGCCGGTGGGTCTTGTGGGATTGACAAAAGGTTTTTAACTTTTTCTATGTATTGTTGTCGTCTACTGAGATCTCTATCTACTTCATGTTTTGTGATTTTGTCTCCCAGATTCCAACACTAGTTTATTTTATCTTCTTTGTGTTTTATGAAAAGTGGTCCACTGGTCCCATTTCCCATTACAAAATTAGGAGTAGGACCACAGAGAGATTTTTTCCTCTAATTGTAGGGTATTTCCTATTTTGGTGAACATGGACTATGTATTAAGGTTTGGATAATTGGATGTTAGACTTTGAGTATTGCCTACACTGTGAATCTGTGATGTGGTGCATACTGTTAAGACTTTGAATTTGCTTGGAGTTGGATTTTATGCTTTAATTTGGTTTTGCTTGAAAGTCTAGAGTTGAAATGGTTTTGCTTGAATCAGAGATTGTGTTTTGATATTGGTTTTGCACTTTTTCTTGAATCTGAAATTATGAATCTCAGAATGAGGTTCAATATAGTTCGGGTATCCATTCGGTTCGGGGATTCCCCGAACCCCGTTTGGTTCGGGTATGGGATGTCTCTCCCCTCCCCGTTCGGGGTTCAGGGCGGATTTGGGGTGGGTTATCATTTCGTGTATCGGGGCGGATTATACCCATATCCGCCCCGATCCGCCCCATTGACATCCCTACTACTAGGTCTTTGTACTCCTTACCATTGTACACTTTGTTGAAGTTGGCATACATGTGCCTGCTATAGAACTTGTGCTCCACATATTGCATTAACGTCTTAAAAGATTTCTCAAGCCCCTGTAAAGAAACAATGATACTGGCATTTTACTAATGCTCCACATAATGTTAACCTTGAATATCATATTAACATTAGAAGTTCTATTAAGTTCATACCTTATGCCCGTCTGATATAAAATAGACTCCCCCTTTCCTCATGTCTCCAATAATCATGATTAAGTACTCCAAAAACCATGACCAACTTCTTTCCTAGCTATGCCTCAGCAATATTCACGCAAGGGGAATATATTTGGTGGTTTGCTGATAAGCCCCTAATATTGTAAATAATGGGGCTTATCTCGCTCATTTTGATCACACGCACGCGTATTTTGTTGCTTTATACGATTGATTTTGCGCAAGGGTGCTTTTTGTTAGTTTCAGGTAAAAGGTGAAAATAAGGCATGTTTTGACACCATGGTTGAACCAAGGGTTGCCCGAGCACTCGAGGCCACATAGCACTCCGCCACCAAGTCCCGGGAGTCAAGGAATGAAGCATCGAACAAGACTCGGGAAGCCTAGAGGTCACGATGACAAGCCGGAAGGTCAATGGATCAAAACGAAGAAAATTCACAGTTTTTCCAGTCAGTACCGGTAGAGCACTTTTGTGCCTACAGGTAGCCAATGATCAGTGAGATTTTGTACATGTACCCACATTTTGTGCCTACCGGTAATGACTACATTTTTCTGCACTTTTTGTGCCCGATCAAGAAATATCCAGTGGCATTTTTGTAATACTTTAGCATGACTTTTGGGGCCTATAAAAGGTCCCCAACCTCAGATTTTTATGGTTACCAACTACCTAAGCTTTCTCTCTCTACCTCCATCTTAGTTTAACTCTCCCTTCTCTCTAAGATCCAAGCTTTTCTACTTAGTTTCAAGGTAATTGCTCTTCATTAATGTTGTAGTACTCATCTTTACTATCTAAATATTGTGTTTATTTCCATTTTCGTCATGTTTTCCTTAATCACGTTTTTCTCTTTGTTGTGTACTTTAAGCATGTTTGAGTAGTAGATTAGGCTTGGTCATGGGGTGAATAACACTCCATGACTTCGGTGTTTTAATGGCTTCTCACGTTTTTATGTTTATTGTGGGTTTGTGAATGGATTGTATCACTTATATTTTCGGTCTAAACTTAGAGTTGTTAACCTCTTTGATTGGGTGTAGACAAATCATTTGGCACACACAATGCTTTGAGCTATGTCACTTTGGGTATTCGACAAAATGTCTAAGAGAGATTCTTTCCATTTACAAACCTCATTCATGTGATAAAGATTGGTTTTCATTGAGTAAGTTCAATTTTATAACCAAAACTAGAAGTTGTTAACCTTTTTGATCTTGTGTAGGCAATGGTTTGACTACTTGTCACACATGATGCTTAGAGTTATGTCACTCCAAGTGTTTATAAAAATGCCTCAAAGAACTTATCCCATTGTTAAACCCTTTTTCTAGAGTCAAAATGATCTTCATTGTTAAATCTTCCGAGTGAGAGCAAGTGACTTTGTCTCTCGCTTGAGTTATAGTCGAGAGCCATTGAATTTCCTTAGTCATGGGTGGTAAGAACCTCTAGACCTTGCCGCCTTTAACTTATAATTTAAAACTTCATTTTCAATCGCATTAGAGGTAGAGAGAGAAAATCACAAACAAACCAAACCAAAAGGTTGGCCGTCCTAACGCCGAAACCTCTACCGTAAAGTAAGCCTCTCACTAGCTCCGACCCTTCCCTGTGGAAATCGACCTCGGTACTTCCGGGTATTATGTTGCAACCGACCTATCCTTACGCTTGCGGCGACGCTACTACGATACAAAGCTAGGTCGCAAGCATTTTTGGCGCCGTTGCCGGGGAAGGCAACAAATGGTGAGCTAGTAAAGGAGTCTGCTTTACACCACTATAAGTATATCCATCTTTTCTTTCTTTTTTGTTTTGTTTATTGTTTTTAGCTTTTGTTTAGTTTCGGGTCCTTTTAAAAGAAAATCCTATTAAAAAAAATGGCTTATTTTGAAAGCTGCTATGGAGGGCTTTTACAAGACACAACCAATTTCTATCAACAAAATGACGAGTCTTTTTCGCAGTGTTGGGAGCGATTTAAATGTTTCATATTCTCTTGGTCGAGTTTTAATTGTGAGCTTGGGAGTCTTTTGGCTATCTTTTGCCGAGGTTTAAATCCTACGGCTCGTCAATTTGATTTGTTGTCCGATGAAGAATTCCTAAGTAAAAATGCCGAAGAGGGCTGGGACTACCTTGAGGAATTAGCCCAAAAGCCCCAATTTTGCGAGTTGACTGAAATTGATATATAGCCGCTTGTGTGTAATGATCCTTTGGAAAATTTCCTCACCATTGAGGAAATGAATGCGGAGATAGATTACTTGACCTCCTTATTGCTCATGGAGGATGTTCATAATGGTGAGAGTTTGTATCCTACAATTGAGACGGTGCCATCCATAGCAATCTTGGGCAATGTTCCATTTGACAAATCCCTCATAGCTACACATACTCCTTGCACTCTTATTGAGTCTCCACCTTTGCAAGAACTTGGTAAAGTTGAACAAATTGATTTTCTGGGTTTCGATTGGGTTTACCCTCCATGTTTGGTTGATATTGTCAACACTTCGAAAATGAATTTGGGTCGAATTATACACTTGGTGGAACTTAATTTTGTAAAGCAATTTCAGCGATCACAATACTCTAAGTATCTTATCTTGTGGTACGGTCGCGTTCAATTCTTGTCGAAGAGCTTAGGGAGGAGTGATTTGTGCATTATGGGAGCTCTTCAAAGTGAGCAAGAGTTACATTTGAATGTTGTTAAATTAATCATGTTTTGTTGGTTTTAGTACTCTACTTATTGTGTTTTTAGCTTTTTGTAGTTTGTCTCATTTGTCCTTTTTGCTTTTAATTTCAATCATCTCCGGTGTTCGTCGTTTTCTAATGGCTTTTGATGGTCCGGTATAGCCACCCGTCTCTAGCTTGAAGTGTTGTGTGACTTGTCCTACGGCACTTTGAATGGCGGCGGGGAGAAAAGTACGACCCGTTAATTGTGTGAAGATTTGTTTGTTGGGGACTCAGCTATCACGGAGCGAGTTGGTACTAATCATTTTCTCTTAGTAGGTAGTTGGCAATTCAGTCTTTTGTAGGGTGACCACACTACCGCACCAGCCTTGGTAGTTTGGGTCCAACTTGGCGGCGAATGCGGCATTCAGGAGCCCTAAGCATGGGTGCGACGAAATGTCGCGGTTGTAAGTCCTACAAAGTCTTTAGGAATGGCCCTGTACGACTAGCTATGGTCCCGGATGGGGCCGAAGGAGGAAGCATTGCCGATGACGAAAAGAGCGAGTGATGAAAAATCCTTATCTTTGGTCGAGGTATTGGGGGTTGGCATTCCACCCCGTTGGTACATTTTTTATCCTTATCTCTCCTTATTTTTATTTCTCATGCATTAAGGACACTGCACATTTCAAGTTGGGGGGAGAAGATTAGATTAGTTTAGTACACTTTACACATATTACATGCACTTTTCACTTTCCTTAGAAATTTTTAAATTTTTTGTGTAAGTCTCTCTTTACTTAGCGTTTTAAGTCGTAGTTACGGTTCATATGCTCAAAGGTTTTCTTAAATGGCAAGAGTTTGGTTGAAATTTAAGAGCATCTCCACCCCTTCATCAAATCTTTCTTTTCTTAGAGCATCTCCACCCCTTCATCAAATCTTTCATCAATTTCAAATTTAAGTAAGAAAACACCAAAAACCACACATTACTTCACCAAATTTGGTGAAACATGCATTTGAATTTGGCTTTACTCAAATGTTTTACCAAATTTGCTCATCACAAGAATCAAATTTTCAAGGCTCTTTTTTTGCACTTTATTTACCCTTTTGTCATTCAATGATGTGGATTAAATCTCCACCGTAAAATTTGAGTAGTCATATCAAATCAAGTTTTTACTCAATTTTTTACTCAAATTTGGGTAAAGGGTGGAGATGCTCTTAGGTATCAAACAGAAACAGAGCCTAACCAAAATTGGATAACCAAAAGTTGCCACATCAGCTTTAGATTATCCAGCATCCGCAATGGCCTAACCAAAATTGGATAACCAAAAGTTGCCACATCAGCTTTAGATTATCCATTTAGAGGTTGCTAAAGTTAGCAACGTCAAGTCTCACATTGGTGTTTGTTGTCCATAACAAAAAACAATGGACCCCCAATCACTTTTTTTAAATTTGGATAATCAAAACTTGTCACACCACTTTTCAAATTACAAAAAATATTTTTGGAACTCTTTTTTTAAAACAACACAGTTTTTTTTTTAAGGAAAAAAAAATAGTTTTTTTTTTCTTCTGAAAAGAACAGTTTCCGAGTAAAAAACCTTTTCGAATAATATCGCGGTCTGATGCACATAACTTTCTGCTAAGGCCTTGTTCTCCTATAGATTTTAGGCGCATTTTATGAAAATCTCATAAAATGAACATTTTATGGATGAGTGATAAAATGGAATTGTTTTTCCAACTGATAAAATGTAGTGGTTTTCCTATAGATTTTAGGAGGATTTTATGAAAATCTCATAAAATCACTTTTACATTTTATGTGTTGAGATTGGAGTGTCATAAAATATGAGATTTTATGTCCCAAAAATCTGTTGAAGAACGCACCCTAAACATACTTTTCAAAAAAAAAAAAACTTTCGGCTTAAATCAAACCAAACTCTGTAATCACCGAAGGTTAATTAACCACGGCAAGGAAGTGTTAAACAGTCTTTGAAAATAGTAGCTGTTTAGGGGGAGTTTTCCAATGGATTATTTGATTTTATCATCTTCGATTTTATCATCATATTTTACGAATAGATAAAAGGAAGGTGATTTTATCACACTAGATTTTATCACACTATATTATCCACAACTATTATCACACTAGATTTTATCCATTGGGAAAACAAGGTGATTTTATCACCCCTCCATAAAACACCAACTAAAATCAAATTTCTCATTTTATCTCATAAAATCCATTCAAAAACTCGCCCTAAAACGAAATACTGTTTCGAAAGGAAAAAAAAAAACAGTTTTTGAAGGGGAAAAATAATAATTTTTAAAAATAATTTTTTAAAAACATTGTTGAGATAGAGAGAAGGTTTTTGTCATTTTGTGTAATGGTGGGTGTACTTACCGGGTAGATGTGAGATCCACTAAATTTGGTTATTAACAAAAAGTTGTTAGTTTTGGTTATCCAAGGGCCAAAATTTGGTTAGTTGCTAAGGAATTTTTAAGTTTAGTTATTCCAATGTGAGTATTTTTTTGAACAAATATTATTAACCTTAACAACTTTTTGATTTTGATTAGGCCACTCTAAGGGGTAGTTTTCCAATGTATTATTTGATTTTATCATCTTCGATTTTATCATCATTTTTTACGAATAGATAAAAGGAAGGTGATTTTATCACACTATATTATTCACAACTATTATCACACTAGATTTTATCTATTGGAAAAACAAAGTGATTTTATCACCCCTCCATAAAACACCAACTAAAATCAAATTTCTCATTTTATCTCGTAAAATCCATTCAAAAACTCACTCTAAATGCTCTAAGCTAATGCACGGGTAAGAAAATAAGGAGGCAGCTTGGATGGAAAATCTCAAGATAGACCGGTTCCAGAAACCAAACCGCGTTAGATCTAATGCTGATGATGTTATTATTTGACCATTTTTATTATGGTCTTAGATTCTATTTTCTGGCTCGCGCGTTCAATTGTTGATTACAATACTTTCCTTTTGTTTATTACTCGATCTTCCTTTACCTTTCAAAGTCAAAACCAAACCCCCCTCTCCTGCCGTCCCTCTATTACTAGTATTTGTTTTGAATACAATACACTTTGGTTTCATTTTCTGATTCGCTCTCCATATCACTAGGGATTGGACCAATCCTCTATTTCTTGTTTAGCTTTGTAGTTTGTTCTATCAATTATTCGTACACAAAGAAAACTTGTAGTATGATGAATTCGAACGCTCCGTCGTCAAGCTCCGGAGGAGATGGATCCACCGATTCTTCAGCACCCAGAAGAAATTCCAAGCGACCCAAATGTTTGTTCTCTCCCCGAATCTACCCTATGATTTTATGAATTTCTATATAGTTTCTTTTTCTCTTCGCGTGTCTTAGTAATTTGGTTCCCAGATGTAGTTCTGACAACTTTGGTCAACTAGGTTTAAATTGTAAAGTTATAATTCTTTTGTCCTTCTGGAGGGTTAGGGGGAGTTGTTCCAGTCCCCAAGTATCCTGGTTATCGATATTAAACTGTGAGAATTGGTTCGTTATGCAATTGCTCTATTTTCCTGTTTTGATGCACATGTAATTTTTTTTTTTTTTTGAACGGTAAATAACTTCATTAATCTTGAAAAAGAGACAAGACAAATAGGGGCAAGGAAAGGCAACGAAACACGAGTCGCACAATCCGAGACCCAAAACAACGGTTTGGCAAGGAGCCAAACAACCCACCACCCAAGGGTCAAAAAACCCGTATAAAACAATAAACGAGTACAACACAAGGACCGAAGCCCAACACCCAATGAGTCTAAAAACTCAGATAAAACAATAGGCACAAAAAAAAAACCCCATACAATCCCAGCAGCCACCACCACCCACCCGCAGATCCGAGCAAACCCACGATGCACATGTAATTTGATGTTGAGATATTACCATGGTTGCCTATTAACAAAAAGGGTAAAACATTTATTTCATGTGTTATAAAACAACCTATCCAACCAGTGCTGGATCTAGGGTTATGACACAGTGTGGGCCTTAATTGCGCACAGAGCGGGAGCGGGGTGTGTAGAAACTCTCTAAGTTGGGAGCGGTGAGGTAATATCTAATGAATAAATATGTATAAGAATAAAATTATATATATTCATAGGTATTATACATATGTTTTATAATTGCAAAGGGAGCGTATATATAAACATTATATACATATGTGTGTGTGTGTGTGAAACATGAGTGAGAAATGACATCCCACTAGATTTTTTTTATACCAAATATATGGACTAAACATGTAGATAAGTAGTAGAATACAAGATGAGAAAGAGAGTCCTAAATCTCTCTTACTTCTTTTTCTTTTTCTTCTTCCTTACATATATTTAAAGATAAATGAGAATTTTGTCCTTAAGATTAGTGTGGAAGCTTAGTAGTGGGTTCCTGTTGGATGGAAGCGAGCTCCCGTCTAGGGAGCGCATCCATTTTAGAAGGATCCTGCAACTAAGGTGTGGGTACCGTGTTAACCATTACCGTCCAAAGTTATTGTCTTAGTTGAATGCAATATAATCAGTAAAAATAAATAAAATAAAGACTCAACACCCCCCCCACCCACACACACAAAACACCAATTTGTCTAAACCTTGGTGTTTGGTGACGAGAGGTCTGGCCTAGACCTTGGTGTTTGGTGACTTGGGACTGGAGGCTGATGGTGCTGTGATGAACTTCATTGTTTGTGCCTTCGCAAGAGATGATAGAATCTAGGTACAGAATTAACCGAGAAATCCGAGAGGTAAGAAGGACCAGTGGTGCAGAGTCACCACTGTAATTTCATGTAATCGCCCCTCCGTTTATTTGAGAGTCCAAGTACCGGTGTGGTGTTGGTGGCGCTCTTACTATGAGAGATGTCTCTTTATTCCCAAGTTTTATACAGTAGGTGTACTGTAATTTTGTGGCACTCTTACAGTAGTATGAAATCTATGTTGGGGTACTATTATGATTTTATTAAATTTGTGTGGTATCACTCATATAATCATTGGAAATATATAGAGGTTCTTGTATGATTTTATTTTGGATCTGTGCTTAGGGCAAATAAGTTGATACAAGTTGATCCTTTGTTGCAAGTAGGCATAGACGGATTAGCAGGCTTGAGAAAAAGCAAAATGATTTTATTAATCTCTGTCTTTCCCAGGATACATTTTATGCACACGTGGAAAAGTCGAGATAGGTTAGCCATATATTAAAATCTACATGTAAATGTTGCGAATGCATTTTAGAACAAGGAAGTGGTGGGATGAATATTCATTATGTTTTTGAGGGATTACCTCAACAATCACATGGTGGATGATCTCCATTATGTCAGGGATGATTGCATTTTAATATCTTTTTCTGGATATATATTTATCGGGTTAGTCACTTCTCATGTTCAATGACACCAATGAATGTATTAGCCAAGGAGAGTGATTTGATGCAAGTTGAATTTGCTACAAGGACAACTAAAAGGATATAGGCCAACTGCGTTATCCTGTTATATAGGAAAAGATGGATTCAATAATGGGTGCATCTTTTGGAAGTTACTAAGTTAGGAGTTGGCAATGTGGCATCATTGATATCATCTCACTCAGTTTGGCCATATGCGATGCAATCCATCTATTTGTTTGATGGTATGGAGGGTGTCACCTTGAACATAGGTAATTGGGACGAGGTACTTGTGTAGGCGATGCCAAGTGGTTGGAATTAAGGCTTGATTAAAAGAGCTAAACAAACTCGTATCTAGTTATTCATATTTTTCCAATTTGAGTAATAATATTCTAGACCTAACGATCCACTCTATCATAACTGCATAGTAAAGTAAGCTAGTTGGGAGAAAACACGGAAATTGTGACCTTTCTGTGCATCTTGCGCGTTCAAACATACTTGTCTTGATTAAGTTTTTTTGATGTAGATAGTTTTTTGAGTTGCTTAAACTCTGATATCTTGTTCGTTCGTTATATGGGAGACAAATTTTTTTGGCAACCCGTTATTTTTCCACTATGATGAAATTCTTATTCAATATTATTTACTCAATGAGACAATGATGAATGAAAGTAACCCACTCTTCTTCAGATTCGAGGTTTACTCAACAGGAACTTCCAGCTTGCAAACCGATCCTTACACCAAGATGGGTGCGTACTTGGTTCGCTTGTTCGTGAACTTCTTTGGGTTCATCTAGTTACTCTGCAAACCTTGTACACCTGTTCTGTATTAGACCTCTTTCTTTGTTTTGTGCAGGTGATTTCAGCATTCATGCTTGTTAGCATTGTCTTTATTCCCATTGGAGTAGCGTCATTGTTTGCTTCCCGGGATGTATGCTCAAGACTGATGAAGCACTTAGCAATCTTTCTTCATTTGACTTTCTTATTTCTTTGACTTTGATTTCTCTTTCCTTGAATTAGGTGGTTGAAATTATCGATCGGTATGAAACTGACTGCATACCACAAAACGTAAGCGACAAGGTCCAATACATTCAAACCCCTGGAGATAAACCCTGCAATAGAACACTGACGGTATACTTCCTCCGCTTCATATCATTGTCAATACATGGGGAGAGAGGGATTGGTCACTCTGAATATTTGAATAGCATGTTTGCCGAAGATCATGTTTAATCTGAGCATGAACTTAAATTTTGGGGTTATGGAATCGATTTGTATAATAGTAGTTATTCAACCTGACAGGTGCCGAAGTATATGAAGCAACCTATTTATGTGTATTACCAGCTCGACAATTTCTACCAGAATCATCGCAGGTATCTATAACCTATTTTTCCTTATTGTTACAAAAGATTCTTTCAGTAATATTATATCGATTGTTCGATCTTTATCACCTGAAATGTAGGACAATTGTACAAAAAAAGGGGGGGGGGGGGGGGGATTTATGGAGCAAAGTTCCCAAGTGTTTTTTTTGGGGAAGTGGTCTTTTCTACTTTACGGAATTGAAAAATCCTTAGTTGGAAGAAAACCTCATTGGGTGCTTGTAAGCCACTTGTGAGTTCTGAGCAAGTCTTTGTTATTGAGGTGGTTGCAGCCCACCCTTCTGCTTAAGACTTTGGATATGGAAATTCCAAAAGGAAAGGTCGAAGGCATATTGAGGTCTGGTAGCTCTGGTAGCACTAAGCAGTGTAAGCAGCTTGTCCCCGAATCCCTGCTGTAGTGGTTGACTGGTTGTATATGGGATGCACATCAATAGGTAGCTGCATCCAAAACTATGTGTCACTTATCATTGACTGGTTGCATGACACTACGTGTTAGTGGCCACTAGTGTGTTGTGGCTGTATATTTGGCACTTGCTCCCTTCTTGTTATTTTGTCTTCTTACTTATTAGGTACTTGAGAATGACATACCTCAGTAGATACTTCATATAGATTGGGTTGTAGAATGAAACGAAGTGTTGAACAGGTTTGTTAGGAAGTGAAGTTGTGTATTTTAGTAAGTTGTTGCAGGTCTATCTTCTACCTCTTGAGAATTTGAGCTTGAGACCTAAAGTTTGTGTTTTCGTGTCTTACTTGCTGATTTTTGTAGAAATCAGTGCAAAACAGGGTTTTGCATTCTTTAGGTCTTGGCCCGACCCTTTTTCAAGTCCACTTTTGGTTGTTGTGATTGGAATGCCCAACCGACTAATCTAGAAAATTGAGGTGGATATTCGACCATTGTGGTAATTTGATCAGATTATTACTTGGTGTTGAAAGGAGATATTTCTAATTCCTCTCCCTCCTTTTTTGAACAGCTATGATTCAAAACCTATCTCCTCTCCCACCTTTTTTGAACAGCTATTGTTCGAAACCTGTCTGTTTTCAATACATTCTGCTCACTTTTATCAGTGTATGGGGGTTATGTTCAAGTATAATGTACTGCGCTCCCTCTGGTTGTCATTTTATCATAAGCTGCTGAGGCAATGCCCACCGATTTATGAGGTTGCTCTTCCTTTTTTCTTTGGTTAGGTAATTGGTCAAGTTACTCTTTATGACGGTGGTTGTTATTCGGTTCATAGTTTGTTTGGGCTCCAGTTGGTTCTACTGGAAAGTAAATCTGGGAACTGGTTATGGAATATTCTCCTCACATTGTGTTCATATCAGAAAAGTATGACTTTAAACCACGAACTAGTCGAAGAAATGTAAATATATTCTGCTTTAACTTGCTTTTGGAACAAAACATGCTATTCTTTGTTCGCAGATATATTTTTATTGTTTCGAAGTAAGATGATTCTGAAGAACCTGATCAATATGCCAAAGGACGAAGTGTCTGATGGAGCAATTGACACCTTGGCCTTTAATCTGTTGTTTGTGGCATTCCGCTGTGCTTTTGCAATAGTTGTCCATGTCAGCTCACTCTAGGTAGCTATGGCTCAGTGGCTGGTAGTGTTATTTATCCCTTGAGACGGTCTCACTCTTATCTAGGCAACACTATCCTTAGCCCTGGCAGGCTGGCAGCTTTTCTTGTCGTGGTTCTTGCTCTGGCTTAGGCTTTTCTTTTTCTCCTTGAGATGGCCCTCACTAGAGATGGTAAAAATCCAATAGTCCTCTCCGCGACCTGATCCCTAAACACTGCGGAAATACTATTTTTCTCCTTGAGATGGCCCTCACTAGAGATGGTAAAAATCCAATAGTCCTCTCCGCGACCTGATCCCTAAACACTGCGGAAAGACTATACCATGTTTGCGTATTTTCCTGTAATCTTGCGCTGTTTGATAGTTAACTTGATTATATTTATAAAATCAGCACTGGAAGGTTTCAGATAAAGACTCTGTTACAGGATTTTGATGGCTTGAGGATACAAGGCATAGTAGTCAAATTTCCCAGACTGCTCCCCAGAAGACCAACCTCAGGATTCCTTTCTTTGTACCTTTCATGTAACATCTGCTGTGTCGTCTTCTTGTTCTTTTGATTCTTCTTCTTTTCTTGTGAAGCAAGGAATGCCTCAAGTGATTCTTGAAAGTACTTCTCACATGGGCTGTTTTCCCCACCATATGGTTATTCTCAACCACACCTTGATAGAAGTGGCTTCCATCAAGTTGATAAGCTACAATAGGGGTCTTTGGTTGTGCGTGCTTCATTTCTCTTCTGTTGTATCAAGTCAACACATCAGTTTTTCATCAGATACATAATTAGAGATGGTTCTTCGACATTCTTCTAAGTCTGATAATTGGCACGCCATAGGTCCTCTTAATGGATGCTATGGTTCCAGTATCACCCTCAGGTATCCCTCTTCAAGCAAAGTTGTCTGCCATTGTCTATAACAATGAATGGACATGGCTTTTTTCTTCTGTTTGGCAGCCTCCCTTCCACCCCAAAAATGTCAGTCGACTGATTCAGTGGTGTGTTCTATCTTCCTATTTCCATTTATAGTGGTTAGGATTCATCACCTGTCAGTCCCATGGCATAAGTTTGTCTGGTTCCCTAAAGGCTTCTCTAGACACTGTAATCTATTGGATGACTACTGGAGGGAAATTAGAACTAAAGCAAAAACACAAGCTTAAGGAATGAGGAATTGTTGATGTTGGTACTTGCTCGTTCGTTTTATCAAGATGATGAAACTTTGCCCCATCTAGTTTTTGTTTTGACTGTCCTTTTTGAAGAGCAATCATACTTCTTATTCTCTGCCATTGATCCCTAGCATCAAAAGGTTTTTTGGCTTCTGGCTTTACAGTGTTGTTTGAAAGATAGGCTTGGGTGGCCACGGTATATACCTTTTTTTTTGGAACAAATTTTTTTTAACAAGGTTCTCAAGGGGACTCAAATGGCTCCAGGTTTATGCTTGATCAGATTAAGTATGAAGTCGAGTGAAGGCTTCTCAAATTAATCAGTTCAATCCCTTTGTTGTCAGAACATACGTTGCACTACACTTATCTATGGGGTCTATGGTTGGAACGCCAAAGACTCATAATACTTATCGTACAATTCAGTTCGATGGACCTAAAAGTCTATCAACATATTTCACTTGCAAAAGAAATAAGTTGAAGTCATCAAGTGAGATATTTCAAAACGCGTGACAACTTGGGTATTTGCCTTCTGAGGTGAGTTTTATGGACTGTAAAATTCGAATTCATTGAATCCATCTCTCTTGCAAATTAGACTATGCTATTCTCAATTCATCACTTGAGACAAGATGACTTATTGATTTAAGCCTAACATAATCACACTTTACAATATGACTTGCTATTCCGAAGTCATAAATATATGTATTTCAATGTTTTCTTGGAATCATGACTGAATTGGAACAGTTCACAATACGATTCGATTCGATTCACGATATGAAAAGGACCATTTCGATTTTCTGTTCAATTCACGGTTTGACAATTTCAGTAAAAACACTCTTTAAGTTCAATCTCTTAAAACAAAAAATCTTGTGTATGCCTCACTGTTTTGATAATCTTTTTTCCTCTGTTTTTCTTTCGTAGTTTGGAAGGTATGCGCCCTCCTTTTATTTGTCTTTAACAGTGCTCATTTACAAACAAAATAGAGAAAACATAGAATGTGGTTTTAGTACAGTTCTGTATGAAAGTTGTGGCTTCTTCTTTCATTAATTTATCACCATAACAATGTGAGGCAACCTTGTTTTTTACTGTAATATTTTTTTTTTTGCCATTAATTGCCCGAAGTAACTTTTTAGTTTTCATACCTCTCTTTTTACTGTTTCATGTGATGAACTTCTTTCCAGGTATGTGAAGAGTCGGAGTGATCAGCAGTTGAAATACCCTGCTGATGAGGGTGACACAAGCGCATGCGAACCTGAAAATATCGCGAACGGAGTGGCAATTGTGCCTTGCGGTCTTATAGCTTGGAGCTTGTTCAATGATACTTACAATTTTTCCCTTAATAACCGGCAATTGCCAATAAACAAGAAGGGCATCTCATGGAAGAGCGATAGGGAGAACAAGTTCGGAAAAGATGTCTACCCTAAAAACTTTCAGAATGGAACTCTTATAGGGGGCGCAAATCTCAATGCGTCCATACCAGTAAGGCTTTAGCTATAAACTCTCTTTTATAAAGTAAATGATTGGAGTTTATGTTCAGGTCATCACATATAGAAGGTTGGGCTGTCAACATGATTTTAAACAATGCCCTTCTTGTTTGTTTCTTTTCCCTTTCTTCTTGAAGTTGGTCCTTCACCCTGCATAAAAATGTTCCTATTAGTGCTTTTGTGGATATGCCTTGGCATATTTGCCGTTCTTTCTTTTCCCTTTCTTCTTGAAGTTGATCCTTCACCCTGCATAAAAATGTTCCTGTTAGTGCTTTTGTGGATATGCCTTGGCATATTTGCAGTTCTTCCTGTGTTCTAATTTTCATCGTGCTTATACATCTTAGACAATGTAGCATAACGTATTGGGTATACATGTTAAAGTTGGGAGTCTAATTTATTTACGGTCCAGTGATTATGTTGGAATGATGAAATTTTACTGCTTGTTAATTAGTGGTTGCTGTAATGTAGCATCTTATTCCAACAATGTGACCAAATTGGCGAGCCACCTAAAATTGGCGAGCCACCTAACTTTTGGGGTGCAAAGACGGAGAAAAAAAAGGAAAAAAACAGTTATAGTTAAGTAAGGAATTATGTTTTAGGTGGTCGTGAATTGTTATCTGCAATTGGTTAGAGAGCTCTTAAGAAGCGGGAAGAGAGACAATCCTCTTATATTTGGGAATCTATTTGGATAAAAAGATTAGTAGAATCAGTAAGGATTGAATAATTTGAATTCCTCATCGATCTTCAGTGAAGACAAAACTATTGGCAATGGTAAATAACTTTCACTGCAAAAAGAAAAAGCATCTTCAAAAGTGTTAGGTTATTCTTTATTTCTTTCTTTTGTCTACATGATTTTGTAAAAAATGTGTTATTTCTAATTGGAGTTCCTGGGAAGCCTGTCGTCGATATCAATCTAATATAAATTCATTGTCACGTGCTTTGTTCTATTGACATTTTCCCAGCCTTTTTTGTAAGCAGGTGGAAATGAGCCATCCAAGTTCATTGCAATGGAATTAAAAACTTATATAAAAAGCTCTTACAAAAGATTTACTGATTATGATCTTGGTGTGACAGTTGAGTGAGCAGGAGGACCTCATTGTTTGGATGAGAACTGCAGCTCTGCCGACTTTTAGGAAGTTGTATGGGAAGATAGAGATGGATCTGCAGGAAAATGACACCATTCAGGTGATATTGCAGAACAATTACAACACCTACAGTTTCAATGGAAAGAAGAAGCTTGTTCTATCTACCACCACCTGGCTTGGTGGGAAGAATGACTTTCTGGGCATTGCTTACCTCACTGTTGGCGGATTATGCTTCTTTCTGGCTATGGCTTTCACCCTTGTGTACCTAGTTAAGCCAAGGTGATTTCCTTACTCCGCCCTCCTTTACCATGCATTTTTCTTATTATTTTGACTTTTATGCGAGTAATTCTATGAGTTGAATGCTCTCATTTGCCAAACCTGTGCTCTCCATTTTCTCTGGAAAATTTTCCATGATTGAAATGAAAATTTTGAAACAATTTTTTTTCTGGCTCTCTCTCAGGCGACTTGGCGATCCATCCTATTTGTCATGGAACCGGAACCCAGGAGGTCACTGAACAAGATTGTGGCAAATTCTCAAGGGGTTGGCTTGGTAATCTCACTAATGGATGTATAATTTCATGTATATGAAACTGTGGAGTGATGACTTCATCACATCCATTTGAAGTATTGTAGTTTTGTGGAATTTTGGCAAGTTATTGGGGATTTCATGTATAAACATACGAATGGAATATATTGTTCAGAGGTTGGCTCTCTAATTACACTTTCACTCTCCTTTTATTATCTCACTTTCCCTTTCCCATGCTCAGCTTATTATCACATCTTCCGTTCCTCTTTTGGAAAGTTGAAATTGCGTAAATGGGAATGGTGTTAGGGCCTCGGATCTTTTGTCCCCCTTTGCTGTCCCCGCTCCTTGTCCCAACTCCCTTTGGCCGACACGTGTCGTCTTTAACCCCAGGCTTAACTCTGTTAACTGGTGCCGTTTTCCACTCCTGAAATGCCCAAAATATTAGAGAGAGACATCGGGAAATTCTACACCGCCTCTTCCGATGATCTAGCGCATGAAATTCCTATGGATTTTGGAGGGAAAAAGTACCAAGATGAAGGAACAATTCCCGCCCCAATGAACTCATAAGCAATTACCCAATATTTTTGCCCTCTGGTTGTTCCTGCCCCAACGAACTCGTAAGCAATTACCCAATCTTTTTGCCCTCTGGTTGTTCCTCACCCATTCTTGATTGCGACGTCACTGAAATCTAAATTGAAGATGAAGAGGCCACGAAAAACAATATGTTGAATTTGACTGGTTTAGTGAAAAGAGTGGATTGGTGAGAAAATGGTCAGCTCTTGTTGATAGCTGGGTCTCAGCAATCTAGTGATTGTATTGGATGCATTTGATGAATGGATTGCCTCTCTTGTAACCAAAAAAAAATTTGCATTTTCACAATCAAAGGAGCCTTCAATTCCTTTTAGATGCCTGAATTGGAAAGATGAAGATGTAGTTCTTTCTTCCCCTAACATCAATAAAAATGTACTAGTTCAATAATTGTTTTTTTACAAGGAAACTTAAGAAATTGTTATAGCTTGATCTGTAATTGAGGATGCATCCTTATTGTCTTTGGAAGTAATTGAAACTGTTCAAGGGAAAATTTTGGTTTCTACCTACTCAAGCCCATTTTTCTGTAATGCTATACAATGGTGTGATTTTTGAAGAACGAGTAGAAGTTTGTAATGTAAATACTATAAAATGTAAGTTGAATTTTCACAAATTGAGAAACTGGGAATTTTCATATGACAAATATTATGTCAAGACCAATTGTCACAAACATTAAAACCACTGATAATTTGCTACAATCCAACATCAATCTACACGCCTTATAATCTCCACCAAAAATGCAGAAGTTGAATAAGGGCATAAAAAAAGTAAAAAACTCAACCTGAACAATAAGTAATAAGTTTGCTGCAAATTTTGCTCTGTACTCTTGAATTCCATCTATTCTAGGAGCTAATAAGCTTCCACATGGCTACTACTTTTGTTGACTTCTGTCTTGAAAACTATAGAAGTAGGTTCCCTCGTATCCCGACGATGGATAACATGTAAAGCATCAAAATTGTGTTGAGGTCCTAACTGTCGTTAAACAAACAAAAAAAAAGTAGAACCACCACAACTTAATGAGAGAAATATATGCCTGCCCAAGTTAAGATAGTTGTGTTAACTGCAATGGTTATAAATACAAGTCAAATTACAAAGTAGAAAAGCTATTTATATTTAAACATGAGAATAATAATTGTGAAATCTATAATTAGAACTATATTACCTGTGACAATGGAGTTAATGAATTCCACTCAAATGGAGCATCCAACCTCTGGTTGTGTATACGAGTGTCGAGTTGCTGATAAAATAAGATATAATCTGCCAAGAGTAAAAAAACTGAAGGAAGAGAAATTTGAACTTTTATAGGATTAGTGATACATGTGACAAGTGCTGCGAGGAATGAAACATGTTTTGATCCATAGGTCCATTCAAAGTGATCCCAGAAGAGCCTATGACAAATTGCTGATGCGTTAGGTGATAGTTGAACATATTTGGAGTAGGTGGATCAATCATGGAGTTAATACAATCCGAGGATGGTCTTAATTGAGCCTTTTTTTTCTTTTATTACAAGTAGCCCTCTCAAGAGCACTTCTTGGCCATTTTTGCTAGTCTTGCCATTAGTTCTCTTTTAACTTTAAGTCGTCTAACTTTTTTGTCAATCCCTTCATCGTGAGTTTCAGTATCCTCAAACACTCCATCTTGATGAGTTTCATTATCCTCAAACTTTCCATCTTGACTCCCCAAAAAAGTTTCATCAGTTTCAACCCCTGTTAAACTCGCTTCCACTTCTTCCAATATCTTGTTTAGTTCATCTATGACAATTCCACATGCCTTTCTAGTTTTAGTAGCTCTTGTTGCCAAATGAGTATGCAAACGACACAACTTCTTGTATTGTCTTCCCATCATTGTCGTTGGGTCTACTAGGATTGAACTTAAACAAGTAGGTATTGTATTCTCAGATTTTGCATTCATCGTCCACCTCTTTAAAATGTACCGATCAGGTATCTTCACAATACTTTTTTACCTTAAAACTTTAAGAGCATGTGCACATAATATTATGACAAACTCAAATTTCTAACAACCTCATGACATTATACCTTATGTTGAGTCATATGTAATTACGTGGTGATGAGACTTGCGGTAAGGAGTGATCAGGTATGCAGCCACTGTCCCATCCTCAATACATTACATTCATCCATGTTGCAATCCCAGGCATTGCACAACTCAGCCCGAAACAATTCAAACACTTTTGGGGGATATACACTTGTAGCATGCTGCAAAATTTGCATTGAAAAGGACAAACATTGGATATTTTGAGTTGCTCTAAAATCAGCTTTTAACTCCTTGTAGCGGCGATCATCAATTAGCCTTTGAAAATGATGAAAAAACAGTAGCAAATCATGTTTGTAACTTATATATTTCTTTGGCACGTTGTTCGTACTCTCACTACATTGTGTAGTGGTCATATCAGCACAAATATTTGCCCAATTTTCTTTCATGCTATACACTTGTCTCAACCAATCATTATCTTTGAGGTCGTATGTGCATCTCGTTTCAAGCAATGATTAAATCATCCTTGTCTTCGTAATCATATATCCAGCTGTTAAAATCTTTCGCAAACTCCTTAAATTCCGCAAATACACCACTAAGTTGCTAAGCTGCATTCTAATAAATATAACAAATACATAAACAGTGTACTGTTTCTTGCCATTTACTAGTTAATTTGCCATTGCAGCATCTTGATTCATAAGAATGGTTTTTGGCATTTTCCCACTCATTGGCCATTGCCATAGAAAACGTATCAAATAACCAACAAAAAGTCTCGGCGGTTTCATCATACAATAATGCAACTCCAAAAACATTAGTTTGTTTGAGATGGTTTAGGGCCGACCTTCTTTATTTTTCCTATATGTAGTATCAAAACATACCACATCTCCAAAATTGGTATAGTCTGCCATCATCTTTTCATACAGAAGATCTTTGTTATCAAATTAAACAAATACTTGAATAATTAACTAATTTATCTTAGTAGTGTGTAATTGAAACTAACATCAAGAAATCATATGGCCATGTTCGTTTCCCAGTTTAATTTTAGTTTTAGTTTTGATGACATCATCATTTCCCTCATTTCTCTCTCTATCTCTCTCTACTCATTACACCTGATGACATCATCAAAACTAAACTAAACTATCTAACCAAACACAGTCATTAATGCACGCAAACTTGCATATTGCAATTGTACTCCATTTACTTTTGAACAGGTACCCCATTTACTTGACTTGATCCCTTTTTCACATTTTTTGCCGCGTGGACTTGGATATAGCTAATGGTGGAAGTTTAGGCTTAGTTTTTCATCAGATGTTAGATTTTAACAAATGAAAAATTAATATCAGATGTTAGATTTTAACAAATGGAAAACTGGGTGTGTTCCGCTAAGGGTATTTTTAGAATAAACTGACTTTTCACGATTTTTTATGTGATATATTGTAAGAGAATGATTTATCTTGATTTTTTTTTAAAAACTGTTTTTTGTTGGTAGAACACCCTTATGCCTAAAGGTAGACTAGCAATAGAACAATGATACATACACACCCACTCGGACACACTCTGCCACACCCCCTCTCACATGTGGGGTGGGTCCCCCCCGGGTGGGTCCCCTCACATGTGAGAGGGGGTGTGGTAGAGTGTGTCCGGGTGGGTGTGTATGTATCATTTTTGCTAGCAATATGCCAATATAGTACCACAAACATGCGTGCACATAGATGAATGAGGCTATTTGCGTAAAACAACATGTTTTTCAAACTGAAAGAGGCGGTCTCTCTCTCTCTCTCTCTCTCGCTAGTGCTGCAGATTGAATCAGGTAACAGAGATCTCTCAGGAGTCATCCATCTCTCTTCTCTCTGACTCTAACCTAGTTGTTCTTTGATACAAATGTTTTGTTCTCTTGGAACGCCGTCACGTCGTAAACCTACCTTTCTTGTACGTCAATTAGAAAAGGCCTTTAAAGATCTTGAAATGAAATGACCTCTTATTCGAATACGCAGGGAGTATTTCTTGATCACTGGAGAAATCCAAGAAGAATTAGAGCTTAAAGAATCTAAAGAAATGGTTACTGTCAAGGTATGCAGAAACCCTAATTGTTATTTATCCAGTCAATTCGTTGCTCTTGGCTATCATCTGCAACTTAAAAAAACTTGTTGATTACCCTTTAAATTTAGGGAAAATCGAGTACGTTCTTGAGTCGAGTAGAGAATCATGGATTGAACAAGAGTGGTACGTTATTCATTGTTTTAATATATCATTTTAGGATATATATTCTTTTCATCTCTTCTATTAATCAGCTCAATTTCTCTGGGGGAAACAGTTGGAACGAAAAGTTTCAAGATCTACACCGAAAACAATGGGGTTAAAGCTCATCAAGGTGATTCCACCAATGCTCAACGCAAGTAAGTAGAGTTCATTATGTCTTTTGTATTCAATTCAAGTTGATGGGTGTTGAATATGGATGCTAATATTTCTTCTCTTCAGTGGAACTTCAAGCGAATCCCTTATGGCGGCAGGGTATGTGATACGGCTGACTTTACTTTTGAAATAACTGTTAGGAAAATTACTCAGAAATTAGAAGTTTGGATTTAGCTTCCAGCTTTCTGATCCAAGTCCAAATTTTTTCTTGAGCACTTAGGTGTAGCTTTTATTCCCTCAATTCCAAAATAAACAAACATTAAGGATTCTATATAGATGTCTCTAGTCTACTGTGCCTTTCAATTACTTGGCTTACCTTTCCATGTAACACAATAGTACAGAATGTAAGATACTATCGTATTTCTTTGGCTTTTGTCCGTTGTTTGGTAAAAAATGGATGATAAGGGTAGTGATAATGTGTTACTTCTTATAGTAAAACCATTTTTTTTTTTGACGTTTGTGATTCTTCGTAATGTTTTCATGCACAGAAGGAAATCTTGTTCGTCTATTAAAGGGATTGCTCAGACAAATGCAAGTGATTCTACGGTTTTGCAACTTCATCTCTTTCTTTATTACTTGCATAAATGGTTATTGTTGGGTAATAGTTTGGGAATGTTTTGGATAATCA
The DNA here is from genome assembly GCA_963854785.1 of Vaccinium vitis-idaea. Lineage (NCBI taxonomy): Eukaryota > Viridiplantae > Streptophyta > Magnoliopsida > Ericales > Ericaceae > Vaccinium > Vaccinium vitis-idaea. The sequence continues at coordinate 43,098,723 of OY978218.1, read as the reverse complement.
AGGGCTTTTTACACACCTTTTTTTTTTTTTTTTTTAACACTTGAAGGGTGGTCCCAAGACTTTGGAGAAGAGTAAAGTCAAACGTGATATTTATCGTAAGCCCAGTCTAGACTAGTCTTTCATTACAACTCATTGTGCTGCTTTTCTAGGAAATCTTTCGATATTTCCCTATCTTTCTTTAGACAGAGGAAACGTTGGAAGAAAAGTTTTGGCAGATGTGAGCAATCTCCGGAGCAACTTTCCAACGACTGAAGTTCCCGATGGCCCCAAATTAATGTAGGTGATACTTGTGTCTTTGCAGCTTGAAGCAAGTTTTTGTTAACAGAACCTAGGGTTTCTATAAGTTTGAAGTTCTCTAGACTTTCTAGGGCGCCTCTTTATATTATGTTGGTATCCCCGTGCCCTCTCAGCCAACCAAAAAGACATAAAGCAAATATGTTTGCCATAAACGGATTTAAATTCCTACATCTCTTAGTTTTTACTCGAGAGAGGAAACTGTAACACCCAGCAAAGTTTGTACCAGTTTATTGTTCTAGAAGTTGTGGTCCTACTTATAAAGAACATGCTTTGTCAAATTGCAGGAAGAGTCAAAGTGAGAGGATTCTATGTTATGCTGCTGAATTTGTAGAATGAGATATGTGATATACTAAAACAATGTAGAGAATTCATGTACATCTCCCCCGCCCCTTCTCTTTTTCCAAGCTAAAAGGAAGTTATTGTTTCAATTGATTATCACATGAAGGGAAACTTGTTAGTTAATGAATGGAATTATTGTTTTTTGAAATTATTGTTTTTTGTATTTCCTTTTCTTGTAAAGAGCTGGTTGTCCAAAAGGTCTAGTTAGTCTCAGTCACAACACATAATTGTTTAATTATTTTTCTTGCTTCCTTTTTTAAATTTATTATGCAGTTATGATTTCACTGTTTGCCAACAACTTCTTAGGGTATCAACAGATTTAGGCGCTAGCAATCCAAGTGCCTCATCAATTCGCCATATCATGGTATGCCAAGTGAATCTTAGCTGATTTTGTCCACTTGCTTATTTTTTATTTACGTGATTATTTTAAAACTTACTCTGTCTTAATAGTTTTTTTTTTTTTTTTTTGGGTTACATGGAACTGAAAACGACAAACCCGAGGAAAACTAGATCCGCCTCTCATGTTTGCTAGCTAGCTAGCCAGCGCATTTGCTAGCCACAGAGTCACCAAAAATTCATACAGCAATTACAAGCTTATTAGTATTGTATACATAATTTTAATTAAGACCATCTTCTTGCAAGGAGAACGTGCTAAAAGGAGAATAGTTTATCTACATAAAAGGAATAGTAGTGCAGTAAATTTCAATTTGATTCTCATTCAAAACGTGCTCAAAGGGTTTCAAAAAACACACAGGCCTGCTTGTCTTAAAAGCAGTCTAGGCATGGAGTATTGAAATCAGAAAAGGAGAACTTCTGGGATGGTACTGAGATATTTTTCTTTTGTTTTAACCCAAAAATTTGTTATGAAGAAATAATTAATGTTGGATGGGGAAAGTTTCACGCATATGTCGGATCAAAGGGGAAGAAAATATTTGCACTCCAATTTTATAATTTCCTATACTCTGCATACATTGTAATAGGGAAAAGCAAGGGAAAACCAAAGACAAGCTGTTGTTGGCTATCCTACTGTAAAGAGAGGTACTATCTGTAATTTATATAATAGAATTTTTCATGGGGAAGTGCATTATGTACTTTTTTTTGTTCTCTTACAACTATAGGGACTAAAGATGTGAAAGTCTCGAGCAGTAAGGGTCAGGTTCTTGGCTCTATTAATACTGATAACCGGTATGTGAAGCTTTGTTTAATTTTGTCCGTTTATTTTATTAATTTAATGTTGCAAAGAAAATTTGATTTTTTTTTTTTATTCTATGGTGTTAGGAAAACTGGAAGGATTCCTTTACCGCCTACAAGGTATTTGGGTTCACAACATGTTTCTTTGATGTATGTGAAAAGATTTATTATCCACTAATGGAAGCTTTTGTTTATTTGTGTGAAGGAAGTCTTTACCGGCATCAAAATGGGTTAAGCAGGCTGATAAAAGTGATGGAAAGAAGGTTGTGCTATGTTATGTTTTAGTAATCCGTATATTGTGAATCATTTTCCATCTTCCATCTTCCCTCTTCCATCTTCCTTTTACTGGTACATAAATATTTCCTGCTTGTAGGAAACTGATGAAAAGATGGGAAAGGGTGGTGGAATTTATGGTTTTTCTGGTGAGATACTACGCTTTAAGAATGTACTAAATTTGAAGAGTGCATGGTAGAAAACAGCGTGATCAAATTTATGTTTGTCACTTTTTTGTGCCTTCAGTTAAGCCAAAAGTTGGAAGGAAAGTGACTCCCCAATTTAGCAATGCCAGAAGTAATCTTTGGAGAAATCGAGTTAGTGATGGCTTTGTTTTAATGTGAGCACAATTGCCTTTACAGTGAAGTTTATTTTGATAGCTTATGTAACAGCGGCACAGCCAATTGAATGCACTCATAATGTTCTTTTAACTCTCATTAAATTCATTTTGGATGAAATGGCTACTTATTTCATGTATTTTGATCTTAAATTGGATTAGTAGTTTACGATCTTGCACGTTATGAGCTCTATAGTTTGATACTTGGCAACATATGGCATTGCAAATTATTAGAGTGCATCTGTCTAATTATTTTTTTTATAGCGGCTGAGCTAGGAAATCAATTCAAGAGAGGCAAAAGTAGAGAGTGCCAATATAAAATCATAAGACAAAAAACCCTTATTGCACTTGATATAGCCTAATTATACAAGAAAATGTAAAACTAACCAAGATTGATACTGGTAGATACAACTAAAATGTCTAATACATGCGGGAGAAGATCCCTTGGTGCAAAGACGGATAAGTAGAGGCAAAACAATAGATTTAGAGAAGACTGAGAGCAAAATGAAACGACAGAGTATCTATGTAAGGGGATATTTTTAGCTAATAAACTCTTGGAAGGAGTAATTTGTATAGCTTTTATTGGGAATGAAAACAAAACTGGGCCTTTGCACTGTCTTTGTTGCCAAAAACAAAAATGGGCCTGCCACCATTGTCTTATCCACAACAACTAAAGCCATGTTCGGCTGGCAAGGATGGATAGACGAAAGGGAAATCCCATTTTTATTTTTTAGATACTTCTGAAACATGGAATGTCACACATGTTAAAGGCAGAAGAGATGCCACATTACAAAACTAGAACGTAACATTCTGAACTGGTGCCAAAGATCTTGACTAGGCTTTTTCTTGCTCTCAAAAAGCAAGAGTTGTCGTTATAATGAATTGCTGGCTGGTTTTTTCCAACCAAGAGAGACATGGGGGATTTGGTTAAAAAAGAATTGGAATTGAAAATGTGGCTTTTATCATTTTAAAGGGGACTCCTGGCATCACCGAAAGGAGCAAAATGACATTTGAAAGAGCATGACTCTAGGTTTAAAAGCAGTGTGTGGTCTGTCTCCACTCTCCACCATATTATGGAGGTAAACCACCAGCCCACTCTCTTCTTTTGGTGATGGTTTCCCTTACTAAAGCAGCTATCCCTGACATTATCCCAGCGTAACCTTGAAGAGTAACAACTAAAAGTGAAGCTGCACCATTTTTTAAAAGTTTCATTGATTTGCCAGATGTTTATGTCTAATCCAAACAATTGAATGACATTAGCATGGATTCTAATTAATAGTAATGGATTGCGTATTACCTTGTCTTTGATTTCTGACATCAAAACATGTTCTAAGGGAGGAAGCGTTTAGATAAAGGAAGTGTGAGCACATTTGAAACTCTTATTGATCTGATGAGTTGTATGACGCACTGAAGAAGCATTCTTGTCTTAGATTTGTGCCTCTTTTGAGCGTAGTTATTCATGTTAAAACTGTTAAACATGCTTTCTTGGCTTTGTATCATGCTTGACACAATTATGGATATATTTCACCATGCCATGTTATTGTAACAGAATTGTGGATTGTACGTATGAGTAACTGTAACAGTCCTGTCAAGTAATTTTGTTTGAATCATTACTCTTCCACGCGTGAAGTTTCTCCAGTCCTCATGTTGTTCCGTGTTTAAGGTTTTCATTTTTATTTATTGTCTACTAATTAGTACTGAACAGGATTGGGACTGTCATGGTCTAACCTGATAGTGAAGTCCTGGCAAAAGGAAATGAAAATCAAGCTGCATGTTTACGCTAGTATATGATGTTTTGCTCTCTTGTTCACTCCTCAGTCTTCACACAAGTATGCCAATGTTGCCTGTCTCCTTTAAATATGCCAATTTTGCATGTCTCCTTTAATATATTATTTTCTCTAGCAATTTATTGCTTGTGCTCCAAATACATTAGGAATGTGTTTCGACCGCACGATTTCACACATGACATGGTTTTACAGACTGTGGCCGTAATTCTATGTGAAGGTATCAGTGTTGTTTAACAGATATAGGGTGGTAATTAAGTCAATAATAAATCATTGACAAAGATGATTGTTCGTTTTAGTTAAAATCTAAAAGTATAATTTGGATGTTTGTTTGTAGGGATTCAAAAAGTCAAGCTAAGGTGGACACCCACGTTTTTTCAAGAAAATCTGTCAAGGTATCTTACATATTTTATGCAACTCTGTGTTGTTGGTGGGGTGTGTGTGTGTGCACACTCTTATGCTTTTCGGATGCATTTTACAGCCAAAATCAAAATCCTTTAATCCTCTAACTGTGATGATATAGCCCCTTCATTCCCAACAATGGGGTAACCCTGCTAACTTCAAATAGGCAACCACTGCTATCTTGATTGGAATGATAAAGAGTGACTTAAGGACAAGGCGTGAAAGCTCGATCCAGCTATACAAGTCTCTTGCAAATAAGAGTGTCTCTTTCTGAGGTCACTCTCACTAGAAGTGGGAGCAGTAGGACACCACAGCGATCAACCGATTCTGTTATGCAATAGTTAAAAATGGAGACTGATCAGAAAGAGGTTCCATCCCTTTTTAAACATTTCAATACTCTCAAATTGCACCTATATGACTGAGGTGCGACGAACAGTGTTCTAAAAGAAGGTCTAGAAGGCTGAGTACTCGCCGCCTAGGCACTAGAAGGACCCTCGCCGACTAGCCCGACTAGACTGACCATCCCGACTAATTGCCCGACTAGGCGCCGCTAGAAGGTGCCCGGCCGCCCTGGGAGCGCCTAGCGAGTTTTAGAACCTTGGCGACGAATACATTCTTCCAGCAGAAAGAAAGGAGTCAGACGCATATGGGGAAGAAGAAGTAAGCATCCCCTGGAACAAGAGAAGTCTTTCGACTTAGGAACAACTCCCAGCTTTGTTTGTGCGTGCCCATTCCTACTGAATTTTAACTGCCACCTCAGCCAAATCAGTCCTCCTGTCTTGAATCTTGGCGGCAAGTGGTGTAAGAATTCCTGATGGAAGGAGGAAATGTCCTTAATATGATTTAGCTTGATTGAAAGAGTCTATTTTGTCTTTTCCCTAGGGAGCAAAAGCTATCAAAATTTGGTCAATGGTGTCGAACTGTATATGGATTTCTGACCATTCTCCTTAGACTTTGGCTATAGTTGCCTAACCGAAAAAGCCAATTCCTCCCTAGGGACATTGAAATCTTTGCAGAACAACATTATGTGTACTCTTTGCAGAACAACATTATGTGTACTCTTAGTTCCCTAGGGTCCTTGAGACCTTTGCAGAACAACATTATGTGTACTCTTTCCATCAGAGAGCAAACTACCTTCTTCCACGGATATGATTAAATGCTTCCCTCTTTTCTGGGGTAAAAATAGGCTATACATGGTACTAAGAAGTCGATGGGGTCTCAGTCTCTTAAAGACCGGGCTACTTGTAATGAAAGATATTGCTCCCTGTGGCTGCTGCCCTTCAGTGGTTTTAAGTCTGACTTCAGGGCAGCCGCTGCATACTTCTTCTTGGGGTTTATGAAGAAGCTACCTTAAGTTTTTCAGCCTTCCTGTCGTTATGTTTGATACTTGGCTTAGCTTTATGGCTTTGAGCGGTTGAACTCTACTGTTTGTATTGAGGGAAGTGTCTATTACAACATAAGAAAATGGTTAGTGAAAGATTAAAATCCTACTGGTGTACACCTGTAACTGCTGAGTGCAGATACATTTCTTTGTCTTATGAACCTAGTTATGTTAAAGCCATTTATTTATAGTTGATATTTACCATTCTGTGTATGCGGATACCTTTTTTTTCTTTTGGTGTTCATTGATGTATGCTCTCTTCCAATATGCTCTGGCGCTTTCTCTAATTCGGTAATTCCATCAGTGGATTGTAATTTAACTTAGTTTTGCTACCGAGCATTATACGTGTTTGTTAGTATGGCAAAATATATTCTATATTTTCCAACAACTGTGGCAAATAACTCATTTCAATTGATGATCCAGCCAAATCTGATAACCACACTCACAGTTCCCAGTACTAAACTGACTAAGCAATCCAATTGCACGTCTGGTTGGAAAAAAACAAATTCGCTTGCTGCAATCTCCTACAGAAGAAAGGACGAAGTTGTGACATCTGTATCCAAAAATAGTGTATTAATTGTTCCACGTGGTCAACCAGCTCAGAGGGGTGTTTCATCTGATAGCAGCAGCAACATAGTCACAGATGTGTCAGACAGCAATGGCGGATGGAAATCTAACCGCAGGAAATCTTTCACCTCGTTGTTGATGGCAAAATCACAGGTTGAGGCATTTTCTTTCTTCCTTTCTACACCTCTCCTTTTCAGGGGATTCCAAATACCTTTTTTTCTTGTTGCAGCTACTAGAAGAACATGTTGGGTTTATGAAACAAGAAAGTTTGCCGAGTATTTATGATGATGGCAATCACCTTGAAGTTGCTGAATATGTTGATGAGATCTATCAGTATTATTGGATTTTGGAGGTCATTTTATATCCCACTCTGATAGTTTATGGTTGTTTCATAGTGTAGTGCTTTCATACGGTTGATAACTTTTTTACGAACACCGTGTTTACAAAAGCCCTTTAATATTTTATCATTAATTTCCAGAATTCCATAATGCAATCTTTCAGATCAATAGTGAAAGATTGCATAGGTGGGATTTTAATCAAAATCAACGCCTTTGATCTTAGGAGCCTACGCCATTGTGTTTGTCTCATATTTGCTTTCAGTGGATCGTCGAACTAGGATTAACTCTTTTTTTTTTTTAATAGTAGTATTGTCAAATAGAAGAAGCTAGACACAGAGATACTAGTCAGATAGGCAGACTAGATACTTAGAATAACGTAAATATCTATTGTACATCTTACCGGAAATAACATTTTGAGAATTTTCATTCAAAGAAATAACCACTGTATTTGGTTGTCAATTTTGAGAAAACAATTTGGAGATATATTTTTGGGATATTGTTTGGTTTGGTTTTTGGAAATGGCTTTTGGGTTAATGATTGGAAAGAGAAATGAGTAATAAGTGGAGAGAGATAGAGAGAGAAATGAGAATAATTTGGAGGGAGGGGTAATGAGTAGAGAGAGAAATGTGACTAATGATTGGAGAGAGGAGTAATTAATGGAGAGAGGAGTAAAGTAGGGGAAAATCTGTTTTGGAAATTTTTTCAAAAATGTGAACCAAACAAGTGAATGTCATTAATGCAATAATTGGAAGGAGATATTGTTACAACAAGAGTAATTTAGACCATTGCCAGTAGGTGCATAGATTCTAGGAATTACTCAATCGTATTTGCATTCCTGCTAGGCTGCTAGCATATTCAAAAAGGTCAATGTTAGAAGTGCATTCCTGATAGCATGTTCAAAAAGGTCCATGTTTGCCAAAAACGTTAGGATTGGGAAACAGAAATATGGTTGTGCGATACAGACTGATTGTGCATGTTTTTTTCCCCCACCGCTTAGTGCTTCCTTCTTGACTGGTTTCCATCACTGCATGTACCCCAAATTTCGACCTTTCTGTGCATGGGTTGGAATCGGTCTTCAAAAAACAAGAATTATGATATTCACCTTGATTCTATTGGCATCGAACTTCAGGCACAAAATCCATCCCTGGGGAATTATATGGCGATGCAGACAGAGGTTACACCTCATATGCGAAGCATATTGATCAACTGGCTAATCGAGGTACACTTTTTCACCCATTTCTTATGATCTTTTATTACCAGGTTTGAACAAGAGCGACCAATATGCGCCTTCTTTTTTCTCGCTTTGAAGTTGCTTTCTATCACCTTGTTCCAGGTTCACTTAAAATATGATTTGATGCAAGAAACACTATACCTCACAATCACACTGTTGGACCAATATCTATCCTTGGTTACAATAAAGAAAAATGAAATGCAGTTGGTTGGCCTTACTGCACTCTTACTGGCATCAAAATATGAGGACTTCTGGCATCCAAGGGTAAGTGTCTTGCATGTCCAATTCGCTTTGTTGCTTAGGAATCGCAAATCTTTACTTGATTCCCATCTAATCTTTACTTGATTAGATGGAATTATTTTTTTAGGCTTTCTCATTTTCTCAATCTATGTTCACCTGTGGCTGCAGGTTTTAGACTTGATTAGCATCTCAGCAGAGTCATATACAAGAAATCAAATGCTTGGAATGGTGAGCATGTGCAGTTTCTTATATCCTTTTTGCCAACAATGTGAATTCTGCTTCCATTGTATGAGATTCTTGCGATTTATGACATTATTGACAACTTGCCTTCTTGCTTTTTATGGTTACTAGTTTGCGACTATGTGCATGGTCAACCATTTCATAGTCCTGCGTGTAATTCAATCTTGGACATTGCTTTCAAGTTTTGGCTTTTCTTGGCGTCACTAACGCTAGGCAATGGCTTCTGTTTTCCAGGAGAAAGATATTCTGAAGAAGTTGAAATTTCGGTTGAATGCTCCTACTCTTTACGTGTTCATGCTGAAGTTTCTCAGGGCTGCTCAATCTGACGCCAAGGTATGTGGTGAACTTAATATTCAAGTACCCTCACGAGGCCTTGCTTTCTGATCACTAAGTTGAGATTTCTTAAGGAAGTGATTCTTTTATACTTAATGGACAATATTTTGTGGATACTCAAAATATACTTAGGTTCTAGATTCTAGGATCAATTTATGCTGCAAAATATTTTGGAAGGTATGTCTCTAATCATATCCAAACCCCTATTTGGAAATCCAGTCTGATTATTCTAGTTGCAGTTCTAGATTCACTAATGCGGTTGTGTTTTGAGAACTGCCAGCTGGAACATCTAGCGTTCTACCTCATTGAGCTTTGCCTAGTTGAATATGAAGCCTTGAAGTTCAAGCCCTCATTGCTGTGTGCATCAGCTATCTATGTTGCACAATGCACATTTCAAAAGACTCCAGCTTGGACCCCACTGCTAGGCAAACATGCACGCTATGAAGAATCCCAAATAAGGCACGTCTTTTTGAGATAAACTCTAGCAAGTACAAGTTTGATCGTAAATTTGACTTTCTGTTTTATTATTGCCAGGGACTGTGCGGAGATGGTATTAGAATTCCACAAGGCTGCTAAAACAGCAATGTTGAAAGTGACTTTCGAGAAATATACAAGGCTTGATTACGGGGGAGTTGCTAATATTAAACCCTTGAGTAGGCTTCCACCTCTGAGTACAATACGGCTGTAGATGCATATGCCACAATATTTGAACGAGGCGACTTCCCTTTGTCTTTTTATCTTCCAGAGAGTTTCGGCCTAAGACAAACATTACTATTTTGAAGGAAGTTTTTGTACCAGTTTTGGCCCTTGACTTGGGTTTGTTTAACATTTGAGATACTACAAAGATCTTCCTGTCTTGGTTGATAAAACTGACGTTCTAAGTGGAACCCCTAGTGTTGTTTGCATCAGTTGAGAATCAATGAATTTGTAAATAAGAAACTACTAATTGAATGTCAGTACATATGGTTAGTATCTCAATGACATCAAACCACGATGTCCAAAGTCTATGTTGTATCTTTCTCTGTTGTTGCCGTATGGTAGTATCACCCATGGTATCTTTTCTGATCTCTTGATTGTATGGTTGAAGTCTGGATCAGAGATCGAAAGTCTTTGATGCTGCCTTATATTTAAGAATCTTTGATTAAGATGCTGGTGTACTATTTCATATCACTATTACTCTTAGCACAAAATGGTGTACTGTTTCATTTCACTAAAACCATTCTATGAAAGATGCCTCCAATTATTCTTCAAGATTACAAGGAAAATAATGTCATTACTTGAAGAGTCTAAATAAGTGATAGCAGGTGAAGTCATCATCAATTATTCAAATGTTATAGATGTCATTCAAAATTCTCATTGCGAGAATTGTAGTTGTATTGTAAAATATGTGGGCTCGTGTATCTGGACAATTGCTGATTGAGTTGTGTTGGCTGCTGATTAGGGTGCGATTCAGTTAGTTGTTATAGTCGTCGTGTTTGTCTTTGTTAGTCCCTCCGTCCCTAAGTAAAAGTAGAGTACTTCATTTTGGGATGTTCTTTAATAAGTGTGTTTTAAAAAATTAATGAGTAAAAATTTGAACAATTATTATTTTATCATTTTAAAAAGTTAATGGATAAAGAGTTAATAGGTAAAAGTATAGGATAATTTTGGAAATTTGAGGTAAAAGTTGATGTGAAAGGTTTAATGATGATATTTATTTAATACTCCCTCCGTTCCTATTTGTTGGTGATAAGCCCCAAATGTTGTATATATCCGGGCTTATCTCGCTCGTTGTGATCACACACACGTGCATTTTGCGCCTTTATACGATTGATTTTGCGCGAGGTTGCTTTTTGTTAGTTTCAGGTAAAAATGGAGAAATAAGGCGTGTTTTGACGCCATTGTTAAACCAACGGATGCCTGAGCACCGGAGGCCACATGGCACCCCGCCACCGAGTTCCGGGAGACAAGTAATGAAGTTTTGAACAAGACTCGGGAAGCCTAGAGGTCATGATGACAAGCCGGAAGGTCAAGGGATCAAGACAATTCTCAGTTTTTACATGTTCAACCGGTAGAAGAAAACCAGTGAGTTTTTCAACCGGTAGAGCACTTTTGTTCTACCGGTTGAAGCTGCACTTTTCTTCAACTTTTGAGCCCGATCAAGAAATATCTAATGGCATATTTGTAATAATCTAGCACGACTTTTGGGGCCTATAAAGGGTCATCAACCTCATATTTTTAGGGTTAGAGTTGTTTTTACCTTCTCTCTCTACCTCCCTTAGTTGGTACTTAGATTTGCTCTACCTTCTCTCTAGGATTTGAAGTTCTTCCATTTAGTTTCAAGGTAATTCTTCTTCTTTAATGTTGTAGTATGTGTTGAGACCTTTATATAAATCTATTTTGTTTCCGTTTTTATCGGTTAATTCATTTTCTTATTTTTCTAGCTATTTCCTTTGAAAACTCTTGTTCTTATTAGTTGTTTGATTAATTCTCAAGTGTTAATGTTGTAGGCAAACCTAGGATTAATCATAAAAATCAGTTTTAGAGTTATTAAACATGTTTTTAGTTTTCTTCCAATTCATAGGCTTAATTTCTAGCACAATGTGTGAGTAGTTTTAATAGGCTTACTCATGGGGTAATTAACACTCCATGACTTGGGTTTAATCCGTCCATCTCGTGTATAAGGCATACATCGCTTGTTTACCGAAAATTTGGGGTTTCACTTTTATGTACCAAAGAGTGGGTTTGTTAATCCTTTTGATCACCCGTAGCCAAGAGCTTGGCTACTTGGCACGTGTGATGCTTTGGGCGATGTCAACCCATCCATTTGCAAAATTTACCGAAAATTCCTAATCTTTGGTAAACACATTTTCTTGTAAAATGTTTTAAAATCTAAATCTTTCGTTCGGGGGCATTTAACGATGCCCCGAGCCGGTTATCAAGAGAGGATGGATTAACCCGAGTCATGGTAGTTAACTACCCCTAGACTTCGCCTTAGCTTATATTAGTCTTTTTAATTCCGAGTCGTTCTCGAAGTCGAGAGAATTCCACCAAACAAATCACAAAACCACAGTTTGCCGCTTTAAGGCTGAAAACCTACACTTGCAAGACAACTCTCACGCCGGGTGCGTTCGGTCCCTATAGATTCGACCCGGTCTTACCGGTTTTGATGCTATCGCCGGCCTAAACCCTACGCTTGGGGAATTAATATTGGAACACAATCCAAGGGCGCAAGCATTTTTGGCGCCGTTGCCGGGGACCCAATGGTCCATCTAGCGTGAGTTTTTCCTTGCTCCACTGTAAGTATCCCCACTCTTTTGTATAGTTTTTCTTATTTTTTGTACATTACTTGTTTTATTAACGAGGCGACAGACTAGCCCCTCGGTACTGTTCTTGTGGTGAGGCGGTTGCATAACCCCTCCGTTCTGCTAGTCCTAAAAATCCTATAAAAAAATATGGCTGATTTTGGAAGTTGCTATAAAGGGCTTTTTCTAGACATCACCAATTTCTATCAACAAGATGATGAGTCTTTTCTATAGTATTGGGGGTGATTTAAATGTTCCATATTCTCTTGGGCAATTTATATTTATGGCTATCTTTTGCCGAGGTTTAAATTCTATGACATGTCAATTAGATTTGTTGTCCGATGAAGAATTCCTGAGTAAAAATGCCAAGTATAGGCTTGCCAGAAGGCATTAGCTTTTTGTGGGTGTTCTGCAGATCGGTGTTTGTGGGGTTGTTTGGGGCATGGTTAGGGTTTGGCTTGGCCTTGGATTGTTGGTTTTATGTAGGGGGTTTGTTGGTCGTGGTTCAAGGTTTGGGGGTGGAGTATTTTAATGGTTTTAATTTTTTTAGTAATTATGGTTGCATCTTTTTTTCATTTTCTCTACCGAATTATGCGTTGTAGTTGGTTTCTCGGCGTCTGGCTCAAATCAACATCCAGTTGCAGGAAATGTTTTCCACGCTCTCAGCGTCACTTGTTTGGTTATCGATCAATTTATGTAGTAAACCTCATCAATAGTGGATTCATCATCAATAGTGGATTCATCGACATTTTGCATGTGTTTTATCCGACATCTAATTGTCTTATCAATTGTTCATTGGTATATCCTTAGTCCTTTATTGTAAAACACATGTGAAACCAAAGGAAAGAGGATAAAAAAGAAGTGTGTGGTGTTAAGGGCAGCGGTGGCATCTGCTGCCCTATCTACTTCGATTTCATCAGGGGACATTAACAACAGGAACAGAATGTTGTTAGATGAAGCTCAAGCCATATGGGAAGTTGATAAGCTTTTTGGAATTAGCTACAATGGTGATGAGAGTGAGGTCATAAGTAAGATTGCTGAGATGGAAGCCCTCAATAAGGTAAGGGCTGACATTAATCTCTAATCTTGGCTTGTTTTGTTTTAGCTTGGATGTTTTAGGTTTTTTTTGGTTTCTTGGATGTTTGCTTTCGTTTGGTGTTGATCTTTTGGTTTTTTTGTTGTCTGGTGTTTAGGTGTTGATGGTTTGGTCTTCTTCTGTTTGTTTGGCTGTTTCATTGTCAGCCTTTCAAGCTTTTGAGTCTCGAGAGGCTTCTTTGCTTTCTCTTGCCCCGTTTAATCTTATATCTCTGATATTTAATTAATAAAATCTTTTTTGCCGTGCAAAAAAAACTTTTGTTTTATTCATCATGTTTCCTTTTGATATAGATGTGTTATTTGTTTGTTCTCTCATTCATGAGCATTAGGCAGGGACAGAGCCAATATGTGGGGGGAGTAGAATGAGCCACCCATGGATCCGACAAAAACAACATTACATATCGAACACATGTATTTTTTTTTTTTGTGTGGATATTATTAGTAAGTACGCTTAGAACATGCATATTTTTTCGGACATTAAATATGTTGTTGGATGTTTAACTTATCAAAATGCGTTTTTTTTGTATTGCTAAAATTAATTTTAGAAGACATGTACTTGGTTTAATATGAATTATATTTATTTTGGGTGCCACATCCAAATTAAAATCCTGGCTCCATCATGTTAAAGGCACACGGTGGTTTGTTGTCCTTATTATCAATAAAGTTTTTCTCTCTTTTCAAATTTCCAAAGTTTATGCAGCAGAAATAGGGGCGCAGTTCAGCCAAACTTGCCCTTTTTCACTGGCAATAGTCTCTACTTAAGGGGGCAGTTCAGCCGACCCACAGTCAGGCACTGATATTGAAGTAAAAAATACAGTTAGAGACAACTGCAACTACACTATTGAATTCTATACAACCGAATTTACATTATTCAGGCTGTGTTTAGTTAAATAGTTTAGTTTAATTTTGATAATATCAGCAAGTGTAATGAGTGGAGAGATATAGATAGAGAAATGATAATGTTATCAAAATTAAAACTAAAACTAAACAGGAAAACGAATAAGGCCTAGTGACTTCAGTCACCATTTAGAATGAAAAGAATGATTTTGAAAAAGAGTAACATTCTCCATTTAGAAAACGAATCAATTCATTTTTTCTGGTTTAATTTTAAAACTAGATCAAAATTGTGCCATATTGCCATGCCTTCAACCTTTGGATACACCATAGCAAGTTGATAATCCTATGATGTTCCATAAAACAATCTGTTGAATCGGCAGAGAGCTGGATGCTAAGAATGGAACGTACATAACCACAAGGAGGCGGTATTTTAACAAAATATTTATGAGAGGTATTTACACTTTACTTTCTCAAAAGGGAGGTTTATAACCACCCTTTATGAAAGATTCAATGTTGGGCTTCAACATCCAGATACGTTTCGGAAATTATGCTAAAAGAGAAATCTGGATTCAGTTAATTGACCTTTAAAACAAATAACCATTCACAAAAAAGCCAGAACTAGTCAACCCAACTGCAATCACTCGTGGTAGGAGTAGATTTCTATCACCTCGCGGAATGACGATTAAAATGTGTTTTTGGATCACAAAAGGAAGAAATCACAAGTAATTTAGCAGTGATACATGAATATATATATATATATATATATATATATAGGAGAAAATGTATGGGGGCATCTGAATGCATACAAGCCGTTAAAAGCAACAAGGCCAATGCCAGAATCTCCGCCCCTAACTTTTTTATCGGCAACGTACAGCGCTGAAAACACTATTTATATAATCGATTAGTGCATCAGAGACTCTATTTTATTGCCTTCGTTTCTTTCTTTCTCCTATTTGATTTGATGCCATAATTTTTATCAAATCGTCACTGGCTTTCTTTAAGAAAATCTCCATTACTACTACTACTATTTGCAACCAATCTATTACTACAACTAAGTAAAATCTCCTTACACAACACACACACACATAGAACAGTTGAAAATATAAATCGGAGAAGAGTAAAAAAAACGAAAACAAAGAAGAGGCCTCAGAGAGCTGGGATTAGATTGCGTAATCAGAAGAGCCTTTTGGAAAAAGACTCTCTCAGATGGTTCGAACAATATCTATCATCACTGGCCCCGATCTTCTTTCTTTCTTAGAGTAATAATTTCAAAAACGAAAATCTGGGGACATACAACACAGGAGAAGGTGGAGGGAGAGGGAGAGGGAAGAGGAGAGATTCTGATGCGAATGCAATGGGCGGAACGGAAGTGAGAGGGATGGAGAGATTATGCGAAAATCCATAGAGAAAGCGGCATATATATAGTATTTACAGAACGGAGTTGAGAAGGAGCCCTAATTTCCTTATGCGACTTGAAACTACAAAAATGCCCATCACTTGTTCAACAATTTCCCGAATGCCCAATGGCCAAATGCTAGGGGTACAGCCAGGAGTTGGGGCCTCGGGGTACAGACAACCACCTACAACAGACCAATCATTCACGGGGCACATTTAAAGTAAATAAATACAAAATCCATATGAACTAAACTCACAATAATTATTGATGCAAAAATGATATGGACACACCTCACCTGCACCCCGCATGCACACCAAAGTGATGTGGCAGATAAGGAGAAATCCACCTGAAATGACGAGCTTCTCCTTGTCTCACCTTGATGTGTCTGTGATGTGCAAGTTAAGTGTACCCATAACATTATTGTAAATGAAAACTGATTTGAGTACTCCGTCCTATCTATTGGATCCTTTTTTGGGTCTGTATCAATATAATTATATAAAGCTACAAAAGCCTTCTTTTATTCATCTATTTTACTCGTATAAAAAGAATATTCTACAACTACACATAAATAAATAGTATAAACAAAAACGGAGTGCAATAGAAGGTAAGAAAGGGTTTTTTCATGGGAGCAATGTTAAATTCTTAACTATTTTAAAACTATTTATAAAAAACAAGAAATTTATATGTTCAAAGTGCGACTATTTTATATTGCATTTAAAAAACGCGAGTTCATTGAACCCACCTGGACACTTGTGTGTCCAATGTGACAGCTCGCATTTTCTCGGATTTGAGTCATTTGACAAGAAAATTTTTATCGACAGTATCAACTGGAATATATTCAAGATTCATATTTATCGGATTTGATGAATGCAATAATTAAGCAATTAAGGCTCTGTTTAGAAGTTGGGGAAAGAAGTGGAAAAGAAGAGAAAATAAAAAGGGGAAATGAGAAAGAAATCCTCTCGGTTTATTTTTTTTTATTATGTGAAGGAAAATATGCATTCATTGGACAATGGAGAGAGACAAGAAGAGGGGGAAAAAAATACTTAACTTTCACTTTGTTTTCCTCCTTCCTCCTTCCTCCTTCCTCCTTCCTCCTACTTGGAAATCAAACAAATGAGAGGAATTTTTTAAAATTTCTCTTCTCTTCCACTTCTTTTCCTAACTTCCAAACATAGCCTTAATGTACTTTTATGAATAGTAATTAGAAATGCGTGCAAAATATCGAATGAAATATTCCACTCGTGTGTGAAAATTGGTCGCCCTAAAAACTGCTCTCTCTCTCTACTCTTTCACTAAATATTTATGTGTTTTCTTTGGGATATTATTTATATTTTATTAGAGTTCATTTATAAGTCTAAATTTGATTCTTTTTTATCCGCAAACTCTCTATAGACAGAAATAAGAGAAAGTCCACTGGGGTTATGCTAGTTCGTTACCTTCAAGGCTCCGGAATTAATCGAGGTACACGCAAATATCCGGTTTAAAAAAAAAATTGGCTTAATTTTTGCATAATTTATTCCATTCACATTCCTTAAGTAACTCGCCAAATCTTAGGAATATCAGACATCACATCCGATCAATTGAATTAAGATTACAGAGAGTTTTTTTATAAAACAAATATTCAACTCCCATTTTGAAAATGTAATTTTTACCAACATGCAAGTTAGTGCGCCCTTAAGATCGTGTTTTGAACATACGAGGTCTACCAATCTACCATGTTGGATACACAAATGACACACTGCACATGGACTTGAAAGAAAGGTGTAAAATCACATTTTTGCATTTTTTTTAAAAGAAAGGTGTAAAATCACATTTTGGACACATAAATTAATTTTTTCATAAATAGTTTGGAAATCGCATTATTTTAATAAATAAACCCCGTAAGAGAAAGGCGAAATTAAAGGGGAATATCAGTAATTAGAAATGTGGAAGATACCTCGAATGAAATATTCCGCTTATGTGTGAAAATTCATCACCCTAAAAAACGGCTCCGGATCAGCTGTCCCGCCCTGTCCCAAAGCCAAAACGGCAACGTTTTGGTGTAAAACCAAACCTTTTGCAAAATGTAATTTTGTGGGGCCCACTTTTGGGTCCCGCACAAACGATCCAAACCGTTAAATAATTTTAAAATAATTATTAAGGTGGTCTCGGAGAAAATCAAGCCCATTGAATTTTTTTACGTTATTCATCTAATTCTTTGATTTTCATTCAGAATTTATGACCCTACCAGTTTGAAGAACCTTTGGGAAAAGTTATAAAATTATAGATTCGGAAACTCATTGATCTGAACTATAAGAGTCGTAGGGCTCATTGAGAAGAGCATCCAGTAAAAAAATTATCTTGTTCGGACATCGATACGTATAAAAAAACCTCATATTTTTAGTGTTTTGACACCAATCGATGTCTGAACAAGATAATTTTTTTACTGGATGCTCTTCTCAATGAGCCCTACGACTCTTATAGTTCAGATCAATGACTTTCCAAACCTATAATTTTATAACTTTTTCCGAAGGTTCTTTCAAACTGGTAGGGTCCTAAATTCTGAATGAAATTCAAAGAATTAGATGAATAACGTAAAAAAATCCAATGGGCTTGATTTTCTCCGAGACCACCTTAATAATTATTTTAAAATTATTTAACGGTTTGGATCGTTTGTGCGGGACCCGAAAGTGGGCCCCACAAAATTACATTTTGCAAAAGGTTTGGTTTTACACCAAAACGTTGCCGTTTTGGCTTTGGGACAGGGCGGGACACCATTTTCCCGAGCAAAAATGATTGTGACACAAACTTTGTGCCACAAACAACCACAACCCCACTCACATGGGGTGTGGGTCCCACATGGGCCCCACGTGCGGGCTCCACACCCCATGTGAGTGGGGTTGTGGTTGGTTGTGGCACAAAGTTTGTGTCACTATCATTATTCTTTCCCGAGACAGCTGATCCGGAGCCCTAAAAAACTGCTAAACTAGGTTAGCGACGGAAAAAGAATAATACTGTACATCTGTGGCTTTATGGGAAGAGAGAGAAAGAGAGTGGGGTAGGGTCCGTAGGGAGAAGAGAGGGAGACACTAGTCTCTCTCTAGATATACTCTCGTAGGAAGAAGAATCGTGGGATTCATCATCGGATTGAAAATGGTCAGTTAACATATGTCGACTTCATAACAATCTAATTACAGTACTTCACTTAGCTGAGCTTTCAGTTGCTTTCGACGTTGTTGTCGATCGAGTCCATTTCATGCATCCGATTTTGTACTTGTAGATAGATGACGTGTCTAATTCTTATCCCAATTGATTACTACTCTCATATCAATCTTCATGTAATCTCTTCTTCTCCGTCCCGGAAAATCACTAATTTTAGCTCTGGTTTGGGCTAATTCCGCTCGTTCATGCAATTCTGAAGTTGTTTGGATGCGTGTCTTTTGCTTAGTGTCAATAATTTGCAATGTCCATTTTTTCTTTCTGCATATTCTTTATTCACAATTGCATTTTCGCTCTACAGAATAAGCTGGTAAGAGGGCACCGAGACAAAGTTCAGCAGTTCTTGACAATAACTGGATCGAGGTAACTTGACATTCCTTGGACTTTGGTCCTGATTTTTTGGTTTGTGATTGTCATAATCTAGATTTGTATTTAATTTTGAATTTACCACTAGAGAGGTTTAGGTGGTTGAAATATTTATGTCTTTTGGAGCTTACCACTACAGAGGTTTAGGTGGTTGAAATATTTATGTCTTTTGGAGCGCACAGAGACTGAGTTTGTGTTTGACATAGAAATCCAACGCATGATAGAAAACAAACCAGTATCCGTAGGTACTATGCTGCCAAACCTACTTTGTTGTACTAGTTCTAGAGCCGGTCAAGGCACACACAGCCTCAACTGAATTTCCTTGGCACCTGACTTATGAGAAAATCTCATTTATTCATTTCTACAACGTCATTCTTCAGATGATATTTGCTGATTTCTGTATCTGGTATTGTGTTCCAATATATTTTTGATCGGCTTGTGTTGCAATATATTGTTGAGAGCTTTTAGACTGTATTATAGGTTTAACTATCCTTGATGAGCTGCGTAATTTTTTCTTGACTAAATGATTAACCGTTGGCTATTTGCAGTTGTAGATGACAATTAATTCTAAGAATTGTTATTTGGTAATACTTGTGGGTTTCAAAGCTGACAGCGATGTTACATCTGTTACTATTTATGGGGCTATTTGTGGATATGGGATGATAGCCCATGTTAAAAGGGCATCACGTTGGAAGGGTCCTTTTGGCATACACAACATCTGTAACACATGCTTGTTTATGCATCTTGGATGGGGAGCATTTGGCTTTTCTAAGGAACTGCTTCGGTAACAGCAGCAGTGATTTGAAGAGTAAATTGTTTGATGTCTACTGATACGTGTCAATGTGGTCTTTGTGCTTCTATGCAATACCACAATCCATCATTTCCGAAGCATCTAGGATTCTCCTTGGCTTGCATGCCCTTTTATTTGCTTCCTTATTTATGATGTTTATTTAAGCCATTTGTTCTTACTTATAAAGAAAAGATAAAAATTCTTCCATTTGTTCTTCAAGATCCAAAAGTTTGAGATGATTACTCCATGCTTTACCAAGTTTTCTTATTGCGGATTATTTAATGAAATATCATTTGTCAATCTAAATTTTCCTTAAATCTTGTGGATTGCCGGTTTTGATTAGTTTGTAGATGTTATTACAGGAGCTTTTCTTTTTCCTATTTTCTTTATGAATTGCAGTGAAAAACTTGCCCTTCAGGCCTTGAAATCCTCCGATTGGCATCTTGAAGGAGCATTTGATGTTTTCTACAGTCAGCCCCAGGTCAAATCATATGCCGATACTAGACTATTAGAGGAACTTTTCAAAAGATATAAAGGCAAGCGCTGCAATTCCGTTGGATTCTGCTCTCCTCATCCCCTAGTGAAGTCTTTATGTGTTTGTTTTGTTTGCATGATGGTGTCATTAGGTTTAGCGATTCTCTTGTTGCGGTATGCACCTGTAATGAGCTCGCTTCTTTATCAGACAACATTGTTTGCAGATAAAGTAGTCGATGTCTTTTATCACGAGTTGGCGATAGACATTTTGGCTGAGAGAACCTTCAGTTCATGTTTGTTAGTTGTTACTTATTGTTATGGAAATTTACCTTCGAGTATCTAAAAGCACCTTAACTGGTTGTAAGAATAACATGGGTTCCATTTTTTTGAAGTTTTGAAGAGAACCCTCTTGTTTTGCAGATCCATATGTTGACATGATTTTGGCTGATGGTATCACACTACTTTGCAATGACCTTCAGGTAGATCTACTTGTTTCAAACTACCTATAAAGTGGTTGGTTGATAAGAATAATCAAGTAAGATGGTTTGATGACATTTGAATCTTTGTTCTCTTGGCAGGTGGATCCCCAAGATATTGTTATGGTATGTGGATGTGTTGGGATACTCTGTACCTGTTTCAAAACAATATATTCTATAACATTTTGTTTCAGAGATTACATTTCAGGGCATTGGAAATCCTACTTCTTTTATCAGTGATAAACTAGAAAATCGCAACAAATTTCCAATATTCTTTGGGAAGATTGGGCTTGAAGAAGAAATTTTCGCCTCGACTTTAATTCACTTCTGTGTTTGAGCTTAATAGAAATCACCTCTTGCGCTGCCATTTTGACTGGCCTTAATTGCTCTTGATAGGAACGCATCTCGTCTAGGAGTTACATATAAACCGGGTGTTTTCTCTGCATAATGGCCTGAGATAATTGTTACTTTTCCAAATTGGCAGTTTCAGAAGAGATGGATTTTATTGGTGATTGAATATTGAACTGATGATCTTCTTAGTGATTGTATTAGCCTTTCACATTTTCTCATTGCCTCATCGGTGATTGCGTGCTGGGCTACTTTTCAGGATTATGGAGCCCCTTTCCCATTAGTACATATATATCTTATTTTTTTCTCTCATGCTAATAGATCTGAGTCTTTTGTTCCAGTGCTAGATGTTATATTGCTGAGTATACTCTAGACGATCATCAGTTTGTTGGTTCATTGTACTAGATTAAGAAAATTTTCAACAACTTTTAAGCATTGTGTTAAGAGATATTGTCCCACATTGCTTAGGAGTGGAATGAGTGATCACTTAATATATGCTGGGACCTCTCCACTCATTGCCAATTGGTTTTGAAATGGATATAAAGTTTTCACATGGTATCAGAGCGGGCTCCATCCCACTCCACATTTATAAAAAAAAATCACAATCCACACACCACGATGACAGACCAGCAAAAAAAAGGTTGCACGATGATAGGACCCAAAACGTGGTAACACGTGACAGACCTCAAATGCGGCTGCACGTGAGGGGGGATGTTAAGAAATATTGTCCCACATTGCTTAGGAGTGGAATGAGTGATCACTTAATATATGCTGGGACCTCTCTACCCGTGTTCTAAAAGTCGGCCTAGTCGGCGACTAGGTCGGGGTCGGGGGCTCTCCGACTCGACTAGGGCCTAGTCGATTCATTTAGTCGCCGGCCGACTTAGTCGGGCTCAAGTCGGCGACTAATCGAACAGTCAACTAATCGGAAAAGTCGCGAATCGAAAAACAATCGGACAAGTCGGGGCAAGTCGGCGACGAATCGGAAAATCGGGGTAAAAAAACAGAATTTGCTAAATTTTTGGGGCTGCACAATGTAATTTTTTTGAATGTTATTAACTTTTTACCCTAAATCCCCAAATAGTTCTCTCACCTCTTCAAACTACTGCTGCTGGTGAACGCCGACACAGTCAAATCGCCAATCGGTTAGCTCTTCTCTTCTCTTCTCTCTCGGTTTACTCTCTCTCTTCTCTTCTTCTCATCTCGTCGGCATCGGAACTCTGTCTATACTTGTGGGTGTATGTACACTGTAGTGTTGTACAGTTTCTCTCTCTCTCTCTGTCTGTGTATGCATGTATGTATGAGTAGTTTTTCGTAAATTTTTCTGATTCGATTTTCTTCTTCCTTGAAATGGGTTCAACACTTGCTCAACACCTGTTCTACACTTGTATATACGTGGTCCCCTTGTTCAACACTTGTTCTGTATTGATAAATCAATAAATTATCAATAAATTAATAAATCAATAAATGGCACAAGGCACGTGGTCCCCATGTTCAACAGATGGCACTCTACCTTGTGTATCAATAAATTAATAAATCAATAAATCAACTCACTCCAAGGAAAATATATATTTAAAAATATATATATGAGGGATGAAGGAAATATATATTTAAAAATAAAATAAAATCTAGCCGACTAGTCCCCTAGTCGCTAGTCGGCAGCCATCCGACCTGGGAGCGACTAGCGACTTTTAGAACACTGCTCTCTACTCATTGCCAATTGGTTTTGAGATGAATATAAAGTTTCCACATTATGCCAGAAAGAACAACTCATGATAAGAAGTTTGGCCCATTTGCAGTAGATTTCAGCACTCGTTTCATTTCTCTGATCAAATAACTGAAGCAGTAATAACAAGCAAAATTTAGCTTACCTGATTTTTTTCTTTAATGTAGTTAGTTCTTTCTTGGCACATGAAGGCTGCCACCATGTGTGAATTTTCTAAGCAGGAGTTCATTGGCAGTTTACAAGCTCTTGGGTAAGCTTTGGATTAGTTCTATTTGTGTCTGTTGTTTCTTCTTAATTTGACATCAGACTCACAAAGTCGATATACTTAATATCAGGATAGATTCACTTGAGAAGTTCCGCGACAGGATGCAGTTTATGCGCTCTGAGCTAAAAGATGATCGTATGTCTATGCAACATGTTTATTTTCTTATAAAAAAAATTGTTTTTCCTCATTATTGAAGTAGTTATATTATACTAGGTATATTGCTCATGACAAATTCAGTTC
>OY978218.1:43067055-43075072 GCA_963854785.1 Vaccinium vitis-idaea | reverse complement strand
ATCCACTTCACTGCCTGCCAGCGACCCTTCCCCGGATCATGCATATATCTGCTCACCATGCTGACCGCGTGTGAAATGTCCGGTCTGGTCTAACGCGCGTAACACGCGCCGGCTTTTGGTGGCGCGTGAGGGCTCTGTAGACCTCCGATTGAGGTGATCCCAGCAGCGTTGAATTCGTCTCGTCACGGGATACTCGATTCTATGCTCAAACTATTTTCGAGCTCGTTTGTGTCACTGCCAACTTCAAACAGAACATGAACCAGAGAAGAAAGCTGGGTTTGTGTTTTGGGCTCCCACTACACACGCTCTGGTACCATTTATAGTGCTAATTGGTACCGTATCAAACACACACAAACCACGCACACATAACACAGATTTACGTGGTTCCCCAAAATCTGGGTATGTCCACGGGGGCAGCGGATTCACTATATTGGAGGAAGATTACAATCACTCACTCTCTCAATTACAGCCTCACTTCTCTCGTGTATCTCTCTGTTTTCTGATGCAAATACAATAGCAAGAAGAACAGATATATAGGCAAACATTAGCCACTGCCTTCACTCCAAATACTTTTCCAACGCCAGACAACTCAATAACTGAGTTGGTTGTAGTGAGGGTGTCGGCAACCAGAATAGGATAGGATTGAGCCAATCCAACTGGTTCAATCTACCCGTCAACACATACTTTGGTTAAATTTGGATATACATTTTTCGTTTTGCTTCTCGCTGGTTAAATCTTTTTGGTTGGTTTCTAATTCTGAGGTAGCTAGAAATTTCCACCTTGAGATAATATTGGGTGGCGAAATGTTGGTGTATCATGTTGAAATTGAGTATTGCTGGGGTTCAACAGATGGTGGCACCAGCTGTTCAGTTCATCATTCTTGTCTTGGTGGATAGCTTCCTTCATGAAGTTTCTGATGCAATCTGCATCTACAAAGATCGTCTGATATGTAGTTTTGATTTTTGTAGTAGGGTTACTTTTTTAATTTTGTATTTTAGGGCTTTAAGGAGTCTATATATAGGAGTAAAGTCTTCTTATTTTGTGAGGCCAAGATGTGAAAAAACCATAGTGTTTGTTTGGGGGCTGTGGCTCCATGTATCCTTCCCCTATCCTCCTCCCCTCTCTCTTCCTCTCCTTGTGTGATTCAAGGCCCCCTTTCTCCCGCTTCTCCTTGAGGTTTCAAGGCCCCTAGCTCACACTAGGTTTCTCCCCTTTCTTCATCTTCTATCTATCCTTTCTCTACGTAATTATGTAATTTGAGAGTATTTTGTGAAATAGAAAAGCTGCAGTTTCTACTTGATTTTCAGTTTTTGTGCTATTTTCCATGTTGTGTGGTTTGGCTTGGGGATCTCCAGGTTACATCAGTTTCTTTTCTGATATCTCAGGAGGTAATTTTTTAAAATTAATTTCTGGTAGTGGCAATTAGACATGGGCTATCTTGTATCTTCAAGCCAGTGTTCTACTCATTCATCTAGTTCAGGTGTTAATGCTACTAGTGAAACTAGTTCTCAGACATGACCCACCATACTAAGAGCGAGAGTGAAGCAGCTATTTCTAGATTTGTCAAAGTTGAAATCTTCGTTGTGAGTCTTGTGACGGTGTTTTCGTATCAATTGTTGAATTTGAATATAGGCATATGTAAGCACAGAATTGACAATCAAAATTATTCTAGCTCAATGGATCCTTTTTAGATGATTCAGAGTTAATTGGATTTTTAAGCCACCCCTGGTGAAAGACAGTTTAATTTTTACCAAGAGAGTAGAAGGCACATGCATGGTGAAACATGTGTCACTTCGGGTTTTCTACTGGATTTGCTTCAGAGTTGTCAGGGTTTGAACCCCTTTAGCAATAACTTCTTAACTGTTATCTACGAAGTAAAAGACGAGCTCTGCATTTAGTTTTGCAGAAACTTGAAGGCGTCGCCAAGTATTTAACTGAGTCAAAATTCAAATTAGCGATAATCGACAGGAGACAAATAAAATGTTGAAATTCCTTAACTGGTAGGCTGTTTTCTGCACAGATTAGGTCTTCAAGGACCGAGGGAGAAGACTGCAAAGATATTATTCTTTGCAAGAAAGTGAAAGCCATGAATTTTTGCACTGGTTAAATCTCAGTAGTACGAAGATTGTGTACCAATGGTTTTCATGATGACAATAACATTTTATTTATTTATGCCGCACTTCATGCCAAATTATGAATGTTTTTGTGGCAACTGGCAATACATTCTGTCATCGGTCATATACTTAAGTTACTTTACGTGTCTCTTTTAACCGCAGTTGCTGATATTTTGGTTCACTTGTAGGGTCAGAAGTCTTTGGCATTGGACACTGCAATCGGGATGTGGCAGTTGCTTTTTGCAGAAAAGCAGTGGCCATTGGTTGATCACTGGTGTCAGTTCTTGCAGGTAGCTTAATGAAACTTTTACCATCAAGTAGATAGCTTGATGAAAAATACAATGTCATACTTTTCAAGATTTGCAAGCAAGTTGGACGAGAGCGGCCAGTGTACTGTCGTAACTTCCTATTTGCTTTTAGTTCCCCTTTTATAGCTTGGTTTTTGAGTAATAATATGCATTGATATCGTGCACATTTGACATCCATGAGCTTCGTGAAGGGTCAGGGTGTTGGGGTAGTTGGATTGGGAAGGTTTCATTTTCCTCTCTCAAGTAAATTTTTCTTTCTTTGGAGAACTGGCAAAGTCAAACTCCCCTCGATGTTGAAGTATTGTGGGTTTTTTCCTACCAATTGGGGCCTCACTAAGATTACGAAACCATAATATTAAAGGAAAGCCTTTTAATTTATAGGAAATTAGCTACAGTTGAGTTGGAGAAGTTACGAATACTGGACTGGAGAAGCTAAAATAGCTGTGTGGTGTAGAAGGTTACTGAGTTTGTGGCCAAATATCTACAGATCAGCTCCTCCATGAGATTTGATTCCCTTTGCCTGCGCGGTTAGGTGAAACCTCAATCACTTAGGCATCACTGCAGGCTCGGGCCAAGGTACTTGGATCTATCTCCTGCAAATCCACAAGCACATTCGGGTCTCCCTCTTTCACATGATCTGTGACTTAATATGTCTTAGAGAAAGAGAGAGATCCTAGAAGATAACTCCAAGCTGTGACAAGACATATCATGGGCATGGAGTCTGTACCCGCTCCACTATCCGAACTTGACAGTTTGTCCACCAAAAGAGGTTGGCAACTTATCCGGGTCCTAACCTCCATGCCAACTTCCGTATGATAGGACTTGTACCTGAATTGTATGAAGAATGTTTTTCATCGCGGCTGTCTCTCAACTAGCCCGTCTCTGATCACCATTGTCAAACGCTCCCATGCTTCCCAACACCAGCCTTCTTCTCGATAACCTCACCACGAGGACGTTTGTGATTATGCAGTTTATACTTGATTGTAATTGCGCCCTTTTTCCGTATTTTTAGAGATGATAACTAGGAAATTAGGATATTGATAACAGTTATTTATTTCAAAAAGCTCAGGAACGAATATGTACTCCTAACTTTTTTATTGAGTTCTCTAAATATGGATTTAAAAAAGAGAACTAGAAAAATGATGTCGCATTTGGTCAGCATTTTTTCTGTTTGATGGTGTGTAGACAGAACTTTTGTTTTTCTTGGTTGGTAGGGAACTTGTCATGATTTCATTCATGGTTTTGTTTGTGGTATTAGGTTTGCGAACACGTTCACGTGGTGGTGCTAAAGTTTGATTTTATAGTATGAACTCCTTGGATACTGCACTCATTTATTTATTCTGTAGTAGTGTTTAACCTATATGTCATCTTTTGTATTTTTGTTGGAAAATCCAGGCCCGGCATAACAAAGCAATCTCTAGGGACACCTGGTCTCAACTACTGGAATTTGCAAGGGTAAGAAGAAATAGCTTGCTTGGCCAAACCTGATGTACACTTCAACGAATGTGGTGCCTTTCCTTTTTGTTTTCATCTGCTCACATCCACGGGTTGGATAATCCCTAGGTCACTGCCTCCATCCTGGCACTCCAACATAGGTCCACAAGTGGCTAGAAAAGAGTGCTTTGGGAACGCGTGTTTGTGTGTTGTGCATCTCATCTCTCTTTCCTGATCAGAATCTAATGTATAAGATGTCAAAGTGCATTCCTTGCATTAAAAAAAAGGGTGGGGAAATGCTAGTATAATATTGAAGAGCATCCTCTCTAAGGGGACCCAGGGAGAAATGTGATATATATGTGTGCGTGGGCGTGGGTGTGTGTGTTGTGTGTGTATTGGAAGTGTTGTATGACGTTTTGAACTCTTTAAATTTTTTATTTTTGGGTTTAGGAATCACCATAAGCATTAAATTCTTTTCCCAACTATGGGTGGACTAGTTCAAGTAGAGGATGATGCCCCAGCGATGTCACTAATATCTATGATGTTGACTGTTGTTACAGATGGTGGACCCAACGCTATCAAATTACGACGCAGAAGGCGCTTGGCCATATCTCATTGACGAATTTGTTGAATACTTGAACGAGAATGGCATCATTCAAAAAGGTCAGTTGAATAGTTGGAGCCAGAAATACTGAGAAGGAATTGCTGTGGTGATGTATGTTGTAGAATGTCTCTGTGAGTATGATTGAGTATTCGTATGCCCCCATCCCAATGATTGAATCCTCTCTCTATCTTTATGTAATACAGAAGAAAGACAACTTGGAATTTAGATAATGTTATTCTACGGATTGGCTGTTGGTAATTTACATATTCAGTAATGGGATTGTGATATGGTAAATGAGTTTCCTGAAGAAATAAATACATAGATCTACCGACATACCTCCTCTCATCTTTTGAATACGCTTCAGATTTTCTTCTCTTTCAGTTCGTGCAGCTAGGAGCTGCCTTCTACTTGTGACTGACTGAGCAACATCTATTGATAATCCTTGGTTCTGTGCGTGTTGCTGAAGCTCTCAGCTTTTTGTTCATTGGTTAGGAAAAGGGAAGGGAATCAAGGTTACTAGTAGGGATAGCAAAATGCCCTGCCCCGCCCTTAACATGCCCGCCAGCCGGGTCGGGTCAGATTGATATTATCCGGCCCTGTTACCCGCCCTGAAATATTTTTTTTTGTATAATTATACTTTTACCTTAATCTAATAATCATTATATTGAAGCTATTGTATTTTTATCCTTATTTTATTATACTAAAAAAAATTTCATTCTTACCTTAATATTTTAACCATTACCGTTATTTGAGAGAGAGAGAAGTGTATAGAGTGTTAATTAACCCAAAACACAAGACCGTTATTTATATTATTGTGTAGCACGTTACACAACTTAGATAAGCAATGTGGGACAAAACACACTATTCTCAAACACATGAAATCACTTTGTTCACTTCACATTTCCAAAAAAATTTCCAAAAAGATTCTTTTTTCATCTCTCATCTCTCCAATCATTAATCACATTTCTCTCTACTCATACCTCTCTTTCCAATCATTATTCTCATTTCTCTCTCCATCTCTCTCCAATTATTACATCTCTCTCTAATTATTACTTTTTTCCAAAAACTCATCCAAACACTATCTCAAAAATATTTCTCAAAATATTCTTCTCAAAATTATCAACCAAACACAGCTATTTTTCACTCTCCCTCAAGCTGGAAAATAAATATCGTAAAGTCCAAGTTTGTTACATAACAACTCTAACTATGGCTTGAACAACGATTTAGTAAGCATGTCAGCCAATTGAGCACCCGTAGACACATACGGGGTCGCTATCACACCACTACCCAACTTCTCACGCACGAGATGGCAATCAACTTCAATGTGCTTAGTCCTCACATGAAATATTGGATTAGAGGCAATGTGAATAACCGCTTGCTAATCACAATACAACGGCATGGGCAATTGCACACTAAATCCTATCTCCTTAAGAAACGATCGTAATCATACAACCTCACATGTCGTGTGTGCCATTGCTCTATACTCTGCTTCTGCACTAGATTGGGCTACCACTGTCTACTTCTTGTCTTTTCAATTAACAAGATTTCCACCAAAAAAAGATGCAATACCCAATAGTTGATCTCCTATTAGATGGTCCTCCTGCCCAATCAGAATCAATGAATGCCTCAACGCGCAAGTGTTCACTGGCATGCCTCAACGCGCAAGTGTTCACTGGCTCGGTACATCAAACCCGGTCTTGGATGTAGCTTAAGATACTTAACTATTCTAAGGACAGCCTCCCAATGTAGATGGCAAGGAGCTGACATAAACTGACTCACCAAACTAACTGCAAACGAGATATCCAGATGTGTAATCGTAAGATAATTTAACTTACCAACCAACCAGCTATACTAATCAAGATTGTGAAGCAACTCCCCCTGGTCCACACATAGTTTAACATTGGGATCCATAGGAGTCTCAACAAGCCTAGCTCCCAACAATCTTGTATCCTCAAGATATCCAGCACATACTTCCTCTGTGATAAGCTAATACCTTCTTTGGAACGGGCCACTTCAATATCTATAAAGTACTGAAGTTTTTATTTGTAAAATTATACTTTACCTTTATCTAATAATCATTATACTGAAGCTATTGTATCTCTATCCTAATTTTATTATCATTCTACTAAAAAAACTTCCATTCTGACCTTAATATTTTAACAATTACAATAAAATATCATTTTATTTATAAATATTTACTTTTATTTTGCTTCTAAATTAACAAAATTTTAAAATTTCTAATGAAGCGGGCGGGTAAACCCGTCCCCCAATCGGGACGGGAACGGGGGTACCCACAAAAATACCCGATAGGGGTTGGGTTCGGGTCCATGTGATAATTTTCAAATCGAGTATGCCAAAAACCTGCCCTGCCCCATTGCCATTCCTATTACTACAGTTTATTACTAGGGGGAGAATGACATGTTCAAGTGGGGCCTGGGAAGTGAGATGATTTCTTGGATGTGTACCTATGTTGCAACTAATGGATGGGCATCGCTCTAGTCCAATGGAGAGCAGCATGGGATACTGTGGGTAATCCCTAAAACGCCTGCCTTGCAGCGTGTAGATTGGACCATCACGTCCTCTCCTTTTTTTCTCATTGTTTATTTTTCAAGTTTAATCTTTTTGTACTTTATACAGCATGGGATCTTGTGGGTAATTCCTAAAACGCCTGCCCTGCAACCTGTGAATTGGACCATCCCGTCCTCTCCTTTTTTCTCTTTGTTTATTTTTCAAGCTTAAGCTTTTTGTACTTTATACAAAAAGTGAACTGTCTAAGTAATAAGAATACACAAACCATAGGTACACGCTCAACAACCACAACCCTTTCACAGGTATGTGGGCCACACTCTGTGTGAGCCCCATCTGTCTAGGTGTAGGTCCAGTGGCAGAGCAAACATTTTGTATTAGGGGGTGCCAAAAACTAACCTCATCTAAGAATCTTACTACACTAGTGCATATATGGGGTTTGGACCTTGTTGTGGTGCCAGTATATTAAAATCTTACTCCGCATGGACGTGACATGGTTGTGGTTGGTGGGTGTGTACGCCAATAGAAAGTGGGTTGGGGTTGTCCATGGACGTCGGACTTGTTTTATCTGTTTTGGCCTTTGTTTGCATTTTCTTTCTTTCTCTCTCTCTCTCTCTCTCTCTCTCTCTCTCTTTTTTGAGGTATTCTTAGTTCCTTTTAAATACAAAAGGTTAAAATCAAACAAATACACCAACGCAGGCTTCTACATAGCATCATGGAAGAATGTGAATGTGGGGTCCACTAACACGGGCTGTACATTCGTAATTCGCATCAGACTTGTAGCAAGCATGGGATGATTTCCGAAGTATTTGGAAAGAAAGAAAGTATACTATGAAGAAAAGGCTGGCAATTTAATACGTATCATTATGTTCATAC
Organism: Vaccinium vitis-idaea; assembly: GCA_963854785.1. Taxonomy (NCBI): domain Eukaryota; kingdom Viridiplantae; phylum Streptophyta; class Magnoliopsida; order Ericales; family Ericaceae; genus Vaccinium; species Vaccinium vitis-idaea. Next base: position 43,067,210 of record OY978218.1, on the reverse strand, counting down.
AAAACAGATAAGGTCCTGAAAAGAGCTCAAAATACCCGTTGAGCTTATTATATCTTAGGTCCCATCACGTAAGTTGTTACCTCACATGACGACAACAAAAATGACCCTATCGAATTCATACAACCCGTTTGAACAGCAAACTCATCTAAGCCTCC
>OY978218.1:42857055-43064555 GCA_963854785.1 Vaccinium vitis-idaea | reverse complement strand
CCATGCATGCTGGTAAGCATTCACAACAGCTGTATCATATTTTCAGAAATAAATCAGGGTTCGGCAGTGATACCTTTTGCTTGAAATCTTAACCTGCTTCCCATTGATCTCCAAAGTGGACTCATCCAGGACCTTGATGGTTCCCTTGAAGACTCCATGCGTAGAGTCATACTTAAACATGTAAGCCTGAGAGAAGGGATACCATTAACTAACAAAATAGAAACTTAGTCATCATTGTATTACGTTCCTGTACAAAAGAATTAACAGTCCAGGGAAAAAAGAGCATAAAAATTACCCAAAAAAAAAAAAAGAGTATAAAAGATGCAAGTAAGTGCATCAAATGAAGTTACAAGGGGTCTAAGGATAAGGCAGATCTGGCATAAGTTTGCTAAAATGGTGAAATTGCCGTACAACAACATCACCTTCTTATCTTTAGCGGGCATTTAATCATTCTAAGATTTCTTAGAAAATTTTATGGAGATAGAGGATATTAATTCATAACTCCAGTGACTTAGGACATAATAAATGGCTGCTTGCGCAGGTTATTCCTTCAATTGGAGCCCAATTTCTTCTAAAAGGAGGTCATTTGGAAGCCCCTTGGGCCAGAACCATTTCCCACGAGGCCCAACCACATTTATCCCTGTGACCTTGAATACACACTTCTTATATTCAACACAGTGGCTATCAATTTTCACTATAAACATCCCAATTCCCAACAATTGTTTGGAACAAATACTTATGGACTCGAGCTTGAACCTATAAATGAGATATTGCAGCACAAAACAAAAGGCACTCCACAACTTTGCAAGATGAAGATCACATGCTCAAGAATCAATACAAGTTGAGTAATAAGATGCTCATCACCCTTGACTTATAATGTAATCAATTTTCTATTGCGAGCAACTCTAGTTCGCATTGGTGCTCAATTATTTTTATTTTAGCTAAAAAGTTAAACATAAATTACAACTGCAATGATTTCTCAATCTTCGCCAGGTTAAGGCGTAAAATTGTTTTCTCTGTACTTCAAAAAATCTTATTCAGGAGGTGTCAAATGGTGCCGCACTTTTGTGTGGTACGACAGGAAAATTCATTTACAACTCAGGTTCAAACTAGCCGCATCAAACGAACAAAAATTAGCTTTAATACACATATGCTAGCCTTGTTCAAGAATTGCTCTGTCAGCTTGCATCTGAAATTAAAACTAGGCCATGTTCCTCTTTAGACATAAGCAACTTATAAACCATTTCAAGATATTGACACAGGAACCGAGACAATGCAGCAAAGCATGTTTCTTACTATTAGATTGTTAACCACCAACTCATCTAGAAGCTTAAGCTGTTAGAGAGCAGGTAACTTATTTTAGTTATTTATATCCTCAAAACACCCCATATGAGTAGCCAGGCCCTCATCTATAAGCGGCTAAACACGTGCAAATATTTTAACTATCGGGTAGGGAGTGAGGTTCGAACCTTAGTTGCACGAAGCGGGAGTGGGGATAGGGACGGGGGCGGGAGCGGGTGTGGGGGAGCGGGGGTATGTAGAAGCTCCCTAGGTTGGGAGCGGCGAGGGAATATTTAATAAATGAATACTCCCTCCGTCCCACAAAGTTAGACACTTTTGGGAGTTCTAACTTTTAAGGAGGAAATATTATTCTATTGTGAAAATCCCAAGTGTCCATCTTACCCTCCTAGTGTGCTTTAACTTGTGCTTCAAAATTTGAATTTCAAATTTTGTGCTCAAAAGAAAAGGGTAAAATGGGAAGTTTGTCATATTTTGCTTTTGACTTTTCAAAGTGGACAAATTATATGGGACAACAAAAAGCATGAAAGTGTCAAACTTTTGGGGATGGAGGGAGTATATATTTGAATAAACTTATATATATTTTTATGCATTGTACATATGTTTTATAGTTGCAAAGGGAGCGCGTAAATAAGAATTGTACCTATATAAACATGAGTGAGAAATGACATCTCAATAGATTATTTTATGCCAAATATATGGACTAAATACGTAGATAAGTAGTAGAATATGAGACTAGAAAGAGAGAGTCCTAAATCTTTCCTACTTCTTTTTTCTTTTTCTTTTTCCTTACATATAGTATTTGGAAAAAGAAGTGAAAATTTCGTCCTTAAGAGTTGTTTGTTAGCTCCCATTCAATTTAGGAGTGGGTTCCCGTCTGGATGGGAGCGAGCTCCTGTCGAGCTCACGTCTCGGGAGCGCAGATTCGAGTTCCCGTCTAAGGAGCGCACCCATTTTAGAAGGATCCTACAACTAAGGTTCGAATACAAGATACCATATTATTATTATTTTTTTCCTGATACCATATTATATTGTTAACAGCGAACTCGTCCAAAAGCTTAAGTTGTTGGAGAGAGGGTAACTTAAGTTTTAATATTCACAACACTTACCATGTAGTTGGCATCAACAAAAGGATCATTGACGGCAACAACATCAATGTCATCCCTAGATGTGGCTATTCTTAAAACCAACCTTCCAATACGACCAAAACCTGCAATGCCAGATATCGGAAACAACCAAATCATGCACAGCCATGGGAAAAAAAAAGACCATTTGTTAGTAATCTGAGAGAGTGCAGCTTCTAATTGAGTAAATCGATCTGCATCATCAGAGCAAGGTTTGCATATTGAGTTTCCAATTATTTTAAAAACTTCACAACTCTATCATCTGACTCCCGTTATGTATAGATAAAAAAACCTCATATCAGTGCACTAAGACTGTTGCCACCACATCTCCCCATACCGTGATACTAAGCTCAAAGTAGTGCAAATGTCTTTTCCCAGCACGAACACAGTGCTTTGCAGTCTAAGCATGATTCAAAAGAATTTGAAAAAGTCTCATAACTGAAGAAAACCAGGTCCAAGAACGTATTGACCATAATAGAAGTCATCAGGACACATACCATTTATTCCAACCTTCGTCTTCACAATGCTCTGTGATTCTAAACAAAGCAAAACAAAATAAGTCAACCAATACAGCACCTCAATTAGCCAAACTGACTTAGTATCATGGATTAATGATGTAAATGTGAATGTTTGATTTTACTCTGAGTTTTAGGAGGCATTTCTGTAGCAGTGGCTTTGACAGGCTGAATAGTCCTAGAACCACAATTTCTGCGTTGTTTGGACAACAGGTTCAGTCAACAACACTAAGCGAACACAAACACACTCACGCACACGCACAAATTGAGGACACAATGGATTACTCAACTGTAAGGAGGATGACGTTGAAGGAACAACAAAACCGAATATGCTAGACTGAAACTTTGCGGAACTCAGATTGCGATTGAAACCAACAGTCGACATCTGAAAGGAAAGAAAACAGTAAAGAGGGCAACTCCACATTGTGCATTACTATTCATTTGTATTGAAAACTAAAGGCCATGTCAAGCAACCAAGATTGAACACCAAACCAATTCATCAATACTGCATTATAAAGGAATCTAGTTATGTAGAGTCAAAAGTGAGAACCCAAAAGCGAATTGAATTGTCCTAGAAAACTGACACAGTTTCTTCAACCTCTTGCAATTGCTTTGGGTTCTTTTAACAAAGAAAGAAAATCATTTGCTCATCGCCTTTCCACTACTTCATTAGTTGTTACTCTGAGATTCTCAAAGCATATGGATTGTGTGTGCTCACAGCCTTTATAAGGTGAAATTCACATACAGCACAAAGTGACTAAGAGGAGGAGACAAATCCAGAAAAGCAACTAGTTCAATGTTTTTTTTTGACAATTCTCACAAAAACTGAATGTGAGGTAGGTCGTTTACTTGTAGAGAGATAAAGGGAGGGAAGAAATTGATACTGGTGTGCTTTTCTGTGTTGTTTTTGGGTATGCAAAAGTCAAACCAATTCAGCTTCAGTTAAACCGTACAAGATGATGATTTTTCAGATTCCACATTGTTTACATAACCTTCCATGATCTCAAATTAAATGATGTCAGCAACCAAAGCAAATTACAATCCCAAATTAAGTCAATCTAATTATGAAAAAAAGTAAGAGAAGTATAAAAGGCTAGTAGAAGTTACAAGAATAAAAATTTATCAAGAGGAGTTGTTATCGATCAATCACTCCCAGATACATATAAGAGAAAGAAAGGAAGAAAAAAAAAATCACCTTGAAATGATGAGCAGGAGGGAGTACTGGAGAGAAGAAGTCAGGAGCGGTTAGAGTAGTAGCTGTAGATCGAAGGAGAGAAGAGAAGGCCATTGCCACCCCACCCACAATATATCTACAATCTCTTCTTACGGCTATGGAATTGATCGTGCCAACTGTTTAGTGTGTATATATATGTAGGCAGTAGAAGAAGAACCCTAGAGCCAACCTGAGGAAAGACTTTGGTCCTATAGTGAGCGGAAAAAAAGAGGTGAAAAGAGTTGTAAAATGCGGAGATTCTTATGAAAGGAACCCCTCCCTCCCTCTCTCTCTCTCTCTAAAACTATCATCATCATCATCATCAAACAGAAAAGAAAAGAAAAGAAAAGCGTGTCTCTCTCACTCTCTCACTCCATTGGTGTGTAGTAACCAACCAAACAAAACATATCTCTGTTTGGTTTGTTTTCTCACGTAAGGGTGTGTCTTGTCGTGTTGTGAAGATCTGTCGTCTGAGCTGACAGACATCCCCGCCCCCACCCCTCGAACACCACGGGACCCTCCTCTTTTTTACCTTGATCATCTTCTTACGATTTCCTCTTTTTCTTTTTGTTTTAATAAATACTCCTAGTAGTATACTATAGTTTTTTTCAAAAAAAAAAGATACCCCTATATAATTAATGTACACTTTGAAACCGTTGCGAAAATGACAATTTAAGGTGTCGTCCCTCTAAATTTTCATTTCTCTCTTTATTTAAGCTACTTATAAAGTTAAGTTATTACTCCGGGCTAGCTTTCGCGCATATCGACTAATCCTGGGAAACCAATCTCGCCGTCCACTAGCAAGAGCCTCATTTATTGTCAGAGCAAAGCTCTATATGAACTGTCCCTAAAGAAATTGATAGCACCTACGAGATTTGGAACAAAAGAATGTTCATATTTTTGTACTTCTCAAATATGAACATTATTTCCCTATAATTGCATTATATCCCTTCTGTCCCAATTGTTTATTTATTTATTTAATATTTTTTCCAGATTTTGAATGCTTATATATTTGAATATGGATAGTAAAATAATTCAATATGAATCTGCTATGATGATAATTGAAAAATAACACAAACATTGAAAATTAACAAATTAAATGGGACGGAGGGTGAACAATTTTTTTATGCAAAAATGGTGTCAACGGTTGTAATGGATATCTATTTGAGACTCCATGGGACCCCTAAATTGTCTTTTGCTTCTGCACTTATTACTGAAGATGTAATTTCATAATCCAGCTTAATTAGGTAAGCTTGAGTCTCAACCGTTCAACACAAGATGACAACACCCTCAAAATTAAAAAACAGAGATATTCTATGGTAACACTACTGATCAAATGCATAGTCAGCATCCACGTTTTCATCTCAAATCCCAGCCCAAATGTAATATCAAAATCCGGACTGGTGTTCCAATATTAGGCAGATCTGACTGTGTTGCCCCAAAGTGGTATTGGGGCACCCATGCCCCCATTTTTTTTGAGCCTTTGGATCTTCTAAGTTGATCTCAGCCATCAATTAGCCACTCCCCTCTCTCTCATGTAACCTGCGACAACCGGTTGAAAATTTCAAAGCCATCTCCCTCTTTCTCTCTCCATAGCAGCCGATCGAAAACCACTCCCTCCCTTTCCTTCAGTCCGATCAAAACCAGATCTGTCCGCTCCACGGTAGCCGTCATACCCATATCTGATCCCTCCAACAACACACTCTGATGGTCTTCTTTGACGAATTTGTTGAAAAATTGGGGTATTTTGTTCATAATATTTTTAGCACTTTGAGTTAAAAATAAAGTGGGACCCAATATCCTTTTGAGGCGGGTCCGGATGTGAACAAAATTTATTGAGGAATGAATGAGAAATTGTCTAATAAAGTGGACATGATTAATTTGGTGCAACAAATTAATCTTTTGAATTAAATTTCGTGAATTGAATTGGGAATTCAATTTTATAACGGTTGTGAATTCAATTTTGTACTTGATTTCATTATTGAATTTTGAGGCTCCCCATAATAATGACAAAGGCTCCCCTTGAATCCTATAAATTGGCTTCTTCTTCCATTGTTTCAATACACTGGCAAACATACTCCTATCTTCTTTCACACTCGAGTTGTTCTTGTTTCTGTATGAGAGAGTACTACACGTTTCGGTTCGCTGAACAATTTCGGCGAGGGTGTACCCGCTATTGTGCAACCGTCTTATCCTGGGAAACAGACGCCAAAGATACTCAAGCATCCTATGGTGAGGCGGGGATTTTGTTTTAAGGAGACCGTATGAAATACGGGATTCGGTTTGAATTTCTTTACTTATTTCAGTAATTTGTTCTTGTTCATTTTGTAATCTCAATTTTGTATCCATATTTGTGTTTGTTATTTTTCTCGTTATAAATAAAAATATCAGAATCTGTTTTTCCACAATATTTATTCCTACAAAATTCACATCTCATCCGGAGCTTAATAGGAGACGAAAGACAAAGAATCAAAGCTGAAGAATTTGAAATCAGAATCAGTTAAATAAAGACACTCGATCGATTCAATTTTTCCTGTCTCAGGTCCTCCTTTCTCACCCAATTTTACGTTCTGTTCCATCTTCGTTTTTCGTCTTCTTCTTCCATTTTTCCTTGACTTATCCATCTATAAGACCTTGCTTAATCACTTCTCATTGTATATTCGTATTGGCATACACATATTTGCTTGGATACGTACGTATAGCCTGGGCAAGTAAATGAATTAATTATTGTAATGGACACATGGGTTTAACCGCACAGAAAAGTACATTTAGAACGTAGGTAATTTTGCATATATGCAATTTTATAGATGTAGCGTGTATGTATGACTAGGGCTGTTAAATGAACCAAGCTATGCGTGTTGGTTTGAGTTCAAGATTGGTTTGTTCACAACTAATAGGTTGGGCCACTCTCACATGATTATTACTAACTGAAAAAAGATTTATCGTTTCTCATACCGCCGCCATCACAGCTACAGTGAAGCCCTATAACAAAAACTCCCTCGACACTTTATCTTAGTTGACTTTACTTGAACTAACACGAAGTAGCACTGATATACTACTGCTATACAATACCCATAGTTGGACACGCCTAAATTGAAAAATTAGAGACATGACACTTTTGGGACACATTCTAAAAAGTATGAATAAAAAATACCAAGTAAGGGACTAATTATAAATGTGACGCCATTTATAATGCTTGCTTTGCCCATTTGTCTATTTTGATGGTAGTATGGTATTTGCATGGACTTCCTGAAACTTATTGTTAGTCCAAAATATTATTTCTTTTATGTTGGTTGCCAAGGACACACTACGAAATGGATTGTTTCAACATAGATGGCAAGCATGTGGTTACTTTCTCATTGCCTTCATCTGTGAATCTTTTTCATTGCTTAGTTTTTCTGCTCTTTGTACTTATTTGGTATCTTGGCAACTGTTTTCTTTTCTAGGAATTGCAAGGCTATTCTAGTGGAGTTTGGGAGGGTGCGAACATAGTTGGCATATTTACCATTCTCCTTATGTTACTCTCGGGGAGTTTTGTTGTTTCCCATAATAGATCAAAGTCATTATGGAAGATGGAGTTGGCAAGAAAGGAGAGAGAGAAAGAGGTGAAGATCAAGGAAGGGAGATTGAAAGTATGTGTTTCTTCTTCCAGTGCCTATACACATTGTAAATAGTGGTTTTTGTTGAAAGTATACTGCAAACTTGACAAGCGTTGGTGGCTATTTGTTAAATGTATATTGCAAACTTGACATGCCTTGGTGGCTATTTGATGGCTCTTTTTGTTTGATTAATATTGAGGAATGTAAAGCCTTGGTGGCTATTCTATTCTTGTTGATGGATGTGATGCCTTTGGTGGCTCTTTTTGTTTGATCAATGTTGATGAATTCCATGCCTTGGTGACTCCTATTGTTTAATTAATGGAGTTGAATTATCTGCCTTGGTGGTCTATTTGGTGTGTTTACTAAAAATAGAGAATATATACTATTTCACTAAAAAATACTTACCACAGACACTGGATGTGTATATTCAAAATTGGGCATACTTATCACGGATAATGGACGTCTTTACAAAAAAATTAGTCATGTTTACAATTTGGATTGAAAATACTTACCACAAACAATGGATTTGTTTACTAGTATCACCAATGGCTTCCGATACGCATTCGTTTGATAGGTGGCATCATATGGTAGCACATATCCAAAGCACCATATAAGCACATATAAATCGTAAAAATGTTTTCATAGAATAAAGTCACAACTACATAGGCTTCCAATAAGTAGTAAGTATTGCCCGGTTAACAATGTGGTAAGGATTAACAAAAACTGTGATAAATTTTGAATTCATTATTAATAGTCACGATAACAATATCCAGGCTTTGTGGTACGTGTAGCCTTATTATGTAGTAAGTATGGTAAAAGTGAAAGGTAGGTAAGCAAGACTTCAAACTTGTTTCCCCTTGTAAGTTAGAAAAAAGTTTGAATACGTAGTAACTGTATCCTTTTCACAAGGTAAGTATTAGCAGGATCTAAGCTTTCTTATTGTAGAGAAACTTACTTGGAGAAGCTTTTCAAAAGTCTGAATACGTAGTAACTGTTTCCTTTCCAAAAGGTAAGTACTAGCAGAAACCGTAGTATGTTCACATCAACATACGACTGTTATGGTGGTAAAAAAGATCAGATGTTATGGTATTCATAGCTTTATTCTATGATAAATATGGAATTAATAATGGGTAGGTATACATTAAATGTAACATAGCTAATGCACCATAATAAGGGTAATTAAGAACATAACTACCAATATATTTTATGTCTCTTAATTGTACTTAATTTGTATTATCTTGCATTTGAAACATATTTATCTTTAATAATTAATGAAACTAAATAATATATTGAATGAGGCATTATGGATCAATAGTTAGTAGTTACTATTGCATTAGCCAAGGCCCAATTGTATCAATAACGAATTGATCACTGTCAAGAAACACTATTGTTAAGTACTACTTTTCAGTAATAATATTGATTATATCAACCTAAATTAACCAATTCATTTTAGCCAGTTGCATAACTTCTACATTAACCAATTGTATCAGTCACTCATGGATCGCTGTCAACCAACACTACTGTTAACTACAATATTTAGTAATAACATTGATAATATCAACCTCTATTAACCAATTCATTTTAGCCAATTGTATTAATGCTTGCTCAATCATCATTATTTATCATTGACTCTTAGTTGTTAGATTTGCAACTTATATTATATTGATCTATTTTAACATTGTTTGATCAATCACTTAAACTCTTAGTCGAATGACTCTGACTACAATCGATAATTGCGATTAATCATCAATCAAGCACTACCCTAACGTCGACTACAGCTATTAATCGATACAATATCACGTCAATCAATTGCATGAATTAATTTAATTTCTTGTTCTGTATCTAAATCTGATTGAATAATGTAATTGTATAAATACTTTATCTTAATTCAGTGGAAGGTCCTACTAAATTATTTAATATTTATTACTTATTGTTTTAACATTTTTCATTCAACATTATTATTACAATTATTGTAGCGTGTGTTTAAATAAAAATTAATTTAATTACTTGTTCTATATCTAAATCTTATTGAATAATCTAAAGTGTATTAAATACTTTATCCTAATTCAGTGGAAGGTCCTACTAAATTATTGAATATTTATTACTTATTGATTTAGCATTTTCCATTCAACATTATTATTACAATTATTGTAGTGTATGTTTGAATAAAAATTATTTTTACAAGTTGTCAAAAATAATAAATGAATATCCTTTTTCACACGGTCATCGTAAATTTAATAGTTATTTAAAAATAAATTATTTTAAAAAAATTATTTAAAATAATTTTAATGTAATTTGGAGATTATTATTATTATATGATTCATATTTTTTTATTTCAAAAAATTGTTCTATAAAACATACCTACACAAATTAAAAAAAATTATTAAAGCCTTTTTTCACCTCATTTTTAATGTTGCCCACTAGAAAATATCTTAGCTAAAGGACAAAATTCAGAGCGGATTAAATAAAGAGTGGTGTGCTGTTATAAAATCCAAAAGGATTTTTCCGCTCAAAATGGTTACCTGCTACCGGATTGACCAGTTGGCCTTACTTTGTGGTAATTATTCCCTTATTTTGTGGTAAGTACTGCCTTATTATGTGATAATTGTTTGCTTATTTGGTGGTATATATTTTCAGTATTCGTGGTAAGTAAAATACGATTTTTTGGAGGAAAAATCGCAAAACCACCTCGTTTTTATGGCAAAACCACCTACTTTTATTTTATCCAATGGCTCAGGTTCATTTATTTTGGGTCCGGTTGTGGTGCACCAAAGCGGTATTAGGGCACCGGTGCCCCAGTTTTACTTACAACGAACACTTGGTCTACAGACTACAAAAACATATCACACTTGCCACGAAAAAGAACATCGTGTATAAACCATAAATTGTGGTAAGTAAAGCCTGTGTTTATTGTCATTTTACTCAAAAAAAAATAAAATGAAGGCTCAAATGACAGCTAGCGTGTTTTTTGAAATTTACAACTACGTAAGTTAATGAAGCTTTTACTAAAATGTGAGTACAGATTGTGAGTAAAGGCAGGCTGGAGATGGTTACTAGACAGAAAACAAGATTGGATGGGAAGAACCTACCTTCCACGGTTCCCATTTAAACCACTTTGAAAAACCCTAGATCGCTTAGGTTTAATGATTTGCTATGTATGTACCCTCAATCAAAAAAATTGACTAATTAATAATCTATATTATATTACACAACGGTTTTTTCAAAATGTCCTATGTGGCATTTTCAAGTTTCAAAGATCTCTTATTTCTCTCGTAACAATATCTATACTTAGGCCTAAATCTCATCTCACTGATCAAATTGTGTTTCTGCAGTCTAAGAAAACTTGCCGTTCCAATATAACTTTTGGTTAATCACAAAAAAATAAAAGAAAAAGTAAAGCATATCCAAAAAATTACCACGTGAAAGAAAACTAGGGATGAGCATGGATCGGATTGGTCCGGTTTCATGGTAAACCAAGAACCAAACCATTACTTACAAATTATGAATTTGAAGAACCAAACTAACCTATAAAATTAATGCAACCAAACCAATCCAAACCATTAAAACACAGATCGGTTTTGGTTTAGAACCACTGTTCCTTTGAAATTGAGATTTCATCTTCATAAAATATATAAGTAATTAAAATTGCATAGATAAATTAAACCAACGGTTATATTAAAACTATGTCTATTAAAATCACCAAAACTAACGAATGCCAACCAACTAAAGAAAAGTATATACCAGTAATTAGTGACGGGATATATTATTAGATTAGAAAAATTAGTTACCGAGCGGAAACATTATGAAATCAATAGACTATGCCCAAGTCGTGAATGCTTAGTTTATTAAAATCGTATGAATAAATTCTCATATGCAAAAATTTAGGAAACTAATCTTAGAAGTGAAAGAATATGGTACTGGAATGCAACATTAGATTAATTAGGAAATTAATTTACTATGTATTACAAAAAAAGTTTATTTAATGTATGTAAATCTAATTATATAATATATTTCATACGTGTGGTTCGGATCGGTTTGGAATCATAACCATTAATGTAAATCCACAAACCAAACGATTTAACATGGTTTTACTTTTTTAAAATCGGGACCAAATCACATTAGTAAAAACCAAACCAAACCATTCGGTTTGAATTGGTTTGGACTGGATTCATGAATTGACGGTTATTTTGCTCACCCCTAAAGAAAACTCAATTATAAAACGAACCATCTTTCCATATAGGAATTTCAAACTCAAAAATCCTTTTTCTCTCTCTTTGACATTCTACCCAACATAGGGAAATTTCAATTTTAGAATTCTCTCTCTTCTCAATTACAAAGAAGAAGAAGAAGAAGAAGAAAGCGGATAAAAATAAAAAAAAACACATGAAAGAAACTCATTTCAAAAAATAAACATCATCCTTCAATCCATATGCGAATTTCAAATTTCAAAAATCATCTCTCTCTGACATCCAACTCTCATAGAGAAATTTCAATTTCAAAATACTCTCTCTCTCTCTCTCACACACACACACACACATACACATTTGGATTACAAAACACGCACAATCGTCTCATCACATAAACTCCCCTCCCTCCCTCTCTTTCTCTCTCTCACACACACATTCTACTTTTCAAATGACTTGATTTGGATATTATACTGGTTTGGTAAATCATAAAGATAAAAATAAGAAATAATCTCCTCAGTGATGCTTCAAAATTATATAATTGTTGTTGTGCATGAACCACTGGGTTTTATTACTCCTTCCCTCCCGTAAAGATTGTTAAATATTACATTTTGGATGTCTAAGAAATATTGTACATTTTAAAAAGTTACGAAAATATGTGGGAGAGAGATGGTTGATCAAATCAATTCATTCCTTGGTTTACTTGATTATTGGATGGGAATTGATTTTCGTTCAATCTTTTTTCCCCTGTTTTAATGTTGACAACATGAATTGATCAATTAGATGTTAGCAGCTTGGTTTTCTTTCTTCTTTTTTTAATTTCATTCATGATAGGGGTGGTGGCATAGCATTAGGCCATTTACCGGAATACTCAATGATGAGAGCAGTAGACATGGTACTGTATGGTTGGTTAAGGTTTTCGAACTTCGTCAAGTGCCTTTAGGCACAGGCAAAGCGATAATCAATCGATATATAAACCAAGCGCATAAATAAAAAGCAATAAAACAAAGAACACGCGATATACGTGAAAACCCCCGAATAAGGTAAAAAAAAAACCACGGGAAGGAATCAAACACTATAAAACATTGTGCGGTCACAAGTAATCTTACCCTATAATTCTGAATCCTCACAAATCGTCCTAAGAACTACTTGCCGAATCCACATTCACCACACCCAGTGCTTGACCGCCATTGTCTTGAATCCACAAGCCTTCCACTAACCTTCGAAAATCCACCAAAGCCCAGCTCAAAAAGTTTAATCAAAATTTATAAGAACTTCTTGGAGTTATACTTAGTGCTCAACAATCCATTGGTTGTACTCCAAGACTCAAACAAAATAAACCCCTGAAAGGTGCCGCTCACTGTTTAATCAAAAAAAGAACATGAGGCTTCCGAAGTTAATATGACTAGTGATCCAAAATTGCATCCGTCTTCTCCGTCATCATCTTTTGCTACTGACTTCTTTTATAAATGAGATTGCCAAGAATCTTTCCTTGTTTAAGGATTAGTCTTGTAGCAATAAAATCTTTTCAATTTGATTGGCCCCAAATCACTCCAATATTCCAATTTGATTAAGCCCATGTCGTGCAAATCCTTCCAAATATACCGAGCACTTTGATGTTGTGCAAATTGATGTCGTGCACTTTGATATACCACACACTCCTGGTCCCTCGTCACAAGACACATTGATTTCCTTCCACTTCCTATACAGACATTCTAAAAATAAATTACGACTCAATAAACGGGGATACACTCAAATGTGTGTTTTGTCATGAAATTGCCAACAAAGAGAGACTGCGGGCTGTGGACCTTACACACTTGATGAACTCAAGAACCAATTCAGCCCTGAGCAGACAAAACTGAGCCCTCCTTTTCGTAAGGTTCTGTATAAACCCAATAACTGGACCATTCCGTACAATTTTAAGAACTTGAGGTGTGTTTTGGCCTAATAAGTTAATTCTTATTAACTCTTAACTGCAGTGACTTAGGACACGATAAATGACAGCTTGTGTAGGTTACGGCTAGGTTTAATTCTTTTAAAAAGAGGTCATTGACTCATTTGGAAGCCCTGGAGGCCAGAACCGAACCCACTTCCCACGATGCCCTACCACATTTATTCCCTGTAACCTTGAATACATTACAGACTTCTTATATTCAACTGGCTATTAGATTTCACTATGAACATCCCAATTCCCAACAATTGTTTGGAACAAATACTTATGGACTCGAGCTCGAACCTAATAAATGAGATATTGCAGCACAAAACAAAAAGGCACTCCACAACATTGCAAGATGAACATCACATGCTCAAGAATCAATACAAGTTGAGTAATAAGATGCTCATCAACCTTGACTTATAATGTAGTCAATTTGCTATTGAGAGCAACTCTAGTTCTCATCGTTGCTCAATTAGTTTTATTTTAGCTAAAAAGTTAAAACGTAAATTACAACTGCAATGATTTCTCAAACTTAGCCAGGATTAAGGGCATAAAATTGTTTCCTCTGTGCTTAAAAAAACCTTATTCAGGAGGTGTCAAATGGTGCCCCCACTTTGTGTAGTTCGACAGGAAAATTCATTTACAACTCAGGTTCAAACTAGACGCATCAAACGAACAAAAATTAGCTAGCCATGTTCAAGAATTGCTGTGTCAGCTTGCATCCGAAATTAAAACTAGGCCATGTTCCTCTTTTGACATAAGCTACTTATAAACCATTTCAAGATATTGACACAGGAACCAAGACAAAGCAGGAAAGCATGTATTCTTACTATTAGATTATCAACCACCAACTCATCTAGAAGCTTAAGTTGTTAGGGAGCAGGTAACTTATTTTAGTTATTTACATCCTCAAAACACCCCCATATGAGTAGCCAAACCCTCATCTATAAGCGGCTAAACCGTGCAAATATTTTAATTATCAAGTAGAAGATGAGATTCGAACACAAGATCTATTGCATACTTTTTTTTTTGATCAGTCTATTGCATACTTTGATACCATATTATATTGTTAACAGGGAACTCATCCAGTTATCAAAAAAAAAACAGTGAACTCATCGAGAAGCTTAAGTTGTTATAGAGTGGGTAACTTAAGTTCTAATATTTGCAACACTTGTCATGTAGTTGGCATCCACAAAAGGATCATTGACGGCCACAACATTAATGTCATCCCTAGATGTGGCTATTCTTAAAACCAACCTTCCAAGACGACCAAAACCTGCAATGCCATATATCGGAAACAACCAAATCATGCACAGCCATGGAAAATAAAAAATGAAGATGATTTAAAAATGTTAATCTGAGAGAGTGCAGTTTCTAAATGAGAAAATCAATCTGAATCATCAGAGCAAGGTTTGCAAATTGAGTTTCCAATTATTTTAAAAACTTCACAACTCTATCATCTGACTCCCGTTACGTATAGACAAAAAAACCTCATATCAGTGCACTAAGACTGTTGCCGCAACCTCTCCCCATACCGTGATACTAAGCTCAAAGTAGAGCAAATATCTTTTCCCAGCACGAATGCAATGCTTTGCAATCGAAGCATGATTCGAAAGAATTTGTAAAAGACTCATAACTGAAGAAAACCAGGTCCAAGATCGTATTGACCACAATAGAATTAATCAGGAGACATACCTGTGGGGGAGCTCTTCACCGGACTGGCCTCTTTGCCCATTTGGAATTGCGCTGAGGGGGGATGAGCTGTGTTGAACCTCACTTGGTCCCTAGGGACTCGTCGGGGAGGGGTGCCGGAGCTGCTGGGGTACGCCGGAACGGTACCTGCACAAGAGAGCAACCACGTTAGTACCAAGCCCGGACGATGGTGGTCCGGGAAGGTACTCCGATGGCTAAGTCAGCAACGGAGGGAGAAGTATAGTGGAGAACTAGAGAGAAAGTGCAGTTTAGAGCTAAATGTAGAGAGAGAGTTTTCAGGAGAGCATCCGTGTATGAAGGAGGTGAGAGTCATATTTATAGGCGAGGGAGCGCGTGTTCGGCACGCCCTTCGGGGGCCTCACGCGCCCTGCTCCTGACATCGCATTAAATGCATGGATCGACGTATGCCCCTCAAGTGGCGCCTCGGCCGCTGTGCTCTCAGAGGCGTCACGTGCTCTTGATGTCCCTATCAGTCAGATCCCCCACCCCCCCTGCAGGCGTAGGTTTGCAGGGTTGGTGGCTCGCCATGATGTAGTGCACGTGGAGTAGTTGAGCTCATTAATGTGCCACTCAGACTGTCAGGAGGTGCCTCGATCGAGCCCCCCTGCCACCTGACGCGACCCGCCCCGGTACCGAGGTCAATATACTCGGTCCAGGAACCCTCGGGAACAGTACCACGAATGCGCTTCTGGACGCTCCTGGCGCGGTCTCCCGAGGTGAGAGTCTGGCCGAACCTGTTATCTCCGGGGGGAGCCTCCCCCGGCGTTTCGTGGTGATTGGGTGGGGACCCCTGCGAACCCTCGTCCCCTCAAGGGGACGCCGCCGAGGATGTCGAGACCCCCTTGATCCCCCAGCCGCTACAATACCATTAATTCCAACCTTTGTCTTAGCAATGCATTACTAAGAATTTGTGTGTTGTTTGGATTACAGGTTAGTCAACAACACTAAGCGAACACAAACACACTCACACACAGAGTGACGACACAATGGATTACTCAACTATAAGGAGGATGACGTTGAAGGAACAACAAAACCGAATAAGCTTGACTGAAACTTTGCCGAACTCAGATTGCGATTGAAACCAACAGTCGACATCTGAAAGGAAAGAAAACAGTAAAGAGCGCAACTCCACATAAAACAGTTAAGAGGGCAACTCCACATTTTCAATCACAATCTGAAAGGAAAGAAAACAGTACTAAAGAGGGCAACTCCACATCGTGCACTACTATTCGTTTGTATTGAAAACTATAGGCCATGTCAAGCAACCAAGATTGAACACCGAACCAATTCGTTTGTTATGGATCGACTGTCGTCGATGGCCCTATCCAAATTGTCATTTTTGAAAGTTTTCTCATCTTTAAGCTACTTATAAAGCCTTTTTTTTTTTTGTTTCTTATCATTTTTGTTTTCCATTTGGGCCTTTTAGTTAATGTTAGTGAAACAACACCCAAGTTGACGTCCACATCATGATTTTACAAAATTGTCAAGCACCATGCACCTACCGAACTGCTTCCCACCAACAAAAGAATTAACTTACTTATTTTATTTTTTTACTTCTCAAATATGAACATTATTTCCATATAATTGCATTATACTCCCTCCATCCAATTTGTTTATTCATTTTTCAATATTTGTGACAATTCTTAATTGCTTATATATTTGAATATGAATCTAATATGAATTAAGTATTATAATAATGAAAAATAACACGAACATTGAAAATAAACAAATAAAATAGAACGGAGAGTGAAGAACAATTTTTTATGCAAAAATGGTATCAACCGTTAATTGATGAAGTATCTATTTGGAGACTCCATGTGACCCCTAAATTGTCTTTAGCTTCTGGACTTATTGGATGCAATTTCATACTCCAGCTTAGTCAAAGTCAAAGTTCTACGGACAAACCAATTAAATGCTGTCAAGTGTCCGTGGGGTCAAAAGTCCAAGAAAAATAAGTGGCCAATCAACTATTGCCACGTGTCTGCAAGTCAAAAGTCAGAGATATGTGAAATGACCAATTAAATGGCGTCACATGTCAAAATGACACATTTATTTATTTATCAAGTCTGGCCAATCAAATTATGCTACTTGGGGAAATAAATTTTATATCTCTTCATATATAATTATCTTTCTTAAAATAAATAAGAAGAAAGATATTTATAAAATTCTAATTATTTTCCTTTAAATGAAATAAAGAAATAATTTGAGAGATAACTATGCAAAGAATTGCAGTTTCCCATAAACTCTCCATCTCGCATCCCTATAATAGAGGTGCTCTCTCTCTTTCTTTCTGTCTTTTTTTTTTTTTGACATGAAGACACTGAAACTTGAATCAGGACATTCAAGCATTCAAGCTTTAAAGCTCTCCATGTCAAAAAAAGCTTTAAAGCTCTCAAGATCAAAGCCTCCAAGCCCTTCAGGATTCTCTAAATCCACATCCAACAAGACGGTTATTTGATCAAAGCTTCAAAGCTCCGAAGAACATTTAAATCAAGTCATCATCTTCTTCACAAATCTCGGAGAAGATTTCGCCGTTTGATTCGGGATCAAGCTGTCAAGCTCTCGTTTCAACACACATTCAAGCTCGAGAGCTCTAAAGATCAAGCCTCAAAGCCCTTTAGAATTCTTTGAAGTCAAACACACATTCAAGCATCCCAGCTATCAGAGCTCTGAAGATCAAAACCTCCAAAGGCCTTTAGAATTCTCCAAGCCTACATCAAGCGAGATGCCTCTTCAGATTAAAGCTTCAAAGCTCTAAAGAACGCTCAAGCCAAATCCACAAGTCATCAATCTCCTTCTACCGAATTGAAGAAGATCTCAAGTTTCGATTTGAGACCAAGCTCCAAAGCCCTCAAGTCAACATCTACAAATCTGCATCTCCTTCAACCAAATTGAAGAAGATCTTAAAGACCAATTTGAAAAGAAGCTCCACAGCTCTCAAGTCAACGGTCACAAATTCGTATCTTTTTCAACGAAATTAAAGAAGATCAAGCAAATCAACTTGAGAAGAAGCTTCAAAGCCCTCAAGTCAAAGCCCAAATTCCCCCCTGTAAATACCAAAAGTGCTCTTGTAAATAGAGTGTTTAAGAACCGCCGAGCATTGTATCTATGACCCAGAGCTTTCGATAGAGGCATAGGTAGCTGCGGTAAAAGTATTACCATAAAAACCCTTTAACGGGGCTAGGGACTGTTTGATAACCAACATCAGAAGATCAAGTTGACTTCGTTTACCTATCGTCGTCATCTTCGCAAAGACCAAAGAAGATTTCGCCGTTCAATTCGAGAACAAGCACCAAACCATCGAATCAAACTCTTGAAAAGAAGAATCAAAGGATTAAATTTCTTTGACTAGAAATACCTCAGAGATTGTAAACCCTAATTTTTTTTTAATCAATAAATTTGACTTTTTGGTTAGTATCTTTCCGTCTTTTTCACAAACTCGAAATTTGTGTGATACGAACATCGGTTCAGAAGTCCGCCCAACCCAGTTCATTTTTTTAGGATTTGGGATAAATATTTGGTCCCATAGGACTGAGCTGGGCTGGGTTGGAATTTTAAGTCCGTTTACTAAATGTGTTGGGTTTAGGAAAATCTCTTCAGGCCCAACCTCAGCCTGGCATGATTAAAATAATATTTTTATTTTTAAATATACATGTGTGTTATTATCGCTATAAGTCCTAGTGTGATAACCCGAGTTTTCATAAATAAAATTCATGTTTTTCTTTATAAGATTTTTGTCACCGCGGTCCTCTTAGAATAATTTTTCTACTCTAGGGTGAAAGTTCAATATTTTTTCGAGAACGAGTCCCAGACAATGCAATCGGTCAGAGACCGTTACACACCGTCGGTGGAAAATTTCCTTCTCACCTGACATCTAACGTGCTCCACTGTGGTTATTTTATTTTTGTTATATTAAAATGAGCTTCTCAAAATTATTACTTTAATTATTGTTTTATTTATTATATGAGAAAAGCTTCCATGAGAAAAGCTTCCGGGGGTGTTCTATTAACAAAAAAACAGTTTTTTTCAAAAACCATTACAAGTCATTCTCTCATAATATATGACATAAAAAATTATGAAAAATCAATTATTCTATGAACACCTTTAGCAGAACACATTACTCTATGTTGTTTTATTTATTAGTATATGAGATAAGTTGCCGTGGGAATTATGTGTATTGTGGGTTATGGTGCTCTTCGTATACTTCGTCCAGCACAGCAATCTTCCACAGCAGATGGTTAACACCCGAAATAATGACATTTTATAATACTCTTCTTCGCATCAAAAACCTTCCAGTCGGTGGGAATTCTTTTTGGACAGATATCTGTATGTTTTCTTGTCTCCCCATCCGAATGTTTTGAATTTGGGAATGGGCATCTCTACATCCTTTTTATACTCTACTTGACTCATGTCTTCACCCATAATAATCTCTCTCTCTCCCCCCCGCTGCCATCTCTCGGCTCTCCCTCTCACCACCGCCAACCACACCATCACCGCTACCCTTACTCACCATCGCACGCAACCTCTCCAAACCACCATCACCACCACTAGGCCACCCTACAGATGGGGCTCTCTTTTTCTTCCAGTGGCTTGTCTCACTCCCTTTTCGGTTCGGCTATTAGAATTTGTTCGTGTGACATTTTCTGGTTCACACTTCAAAGGTGAGTTACGGATATACTTTGGTTTCATGCATTTTTGTATATGTTACATGTATATGAATTGCTAGTCCCATATTTTCAGGTAATGAAAATGGATTTGTGGATTAAATGTTGGATGCAAGCTTGATTGGACAATTGATGTTTTTAAAAATGGGATTGATTGAACATGAAAGAGATTGATTGGTATCGGAACATCTGAACGTGAGTTATTCCTAACGAGGAACATATTATTGGGTGAACAGGGAGAATAGGGGTAGGGTACGACCGGGTGCCCTAAGGACTTGATATCATTTCCTCTATGATTATTGGGTAGCTCCCAACACACTCGTGTCCGTTCAAAGAGATGTTCGATACGCAATTGTGGTTTAATGATGCAAAGGTTGACAGTGAACCTATTTGAAAACTGGCAATATTATTATTTAAAGGTTGGTAGTGAACTTATTCGGAAACTGTGTTATAATTCCTTTTAATTAAATGTTTTGATATTGATCTCATGTTAAACTTGTAAACTCTGTATCATAACGCTCACTAGAATGGTTTTATTTTTATGAACCCATTCCAGGAAACAAGGGGTAAAAGAAGGCTCTATAGATATGGCATGGTTACTGATTAAAGTTGTTGTTGCTATTTTACGTAATTCATATTCTTTTTTAATACAATTGTGGTGCCCTAAATTGTAATTCTTTTTTATATGGTGATGCCAATGATAATGGAGCACAAGATTGTAATGTAATGCTAATGGGCAACTATGTATTTTTGTAATCAGCTCTAAATGTATTTTGTTTAATTCTTCCGTTTTTTCAATAATTAAACTCGATTATCTAGAAAAGTCCTTCAAAGGTGTGATTTTTAAAGAGGCCTGGGGTGATTAAGTATCACTGGCCGGTCATGATTTCTAACCCTCCGGGTTGAGTCGTGACACTTAGCTACTAGGGTTTCTTTTTCTTGTAGTGACACATTTCCTCGTATTCAGAATCAAGCGTAAGTTTAATCTTTGTCTTATTACTAGAATCAAGAGTAAGTTTAATCTTTGTCTTCTTACTGTTCAATTTGATCTTCTTCTTTTTTTAACAGTTCTTTATTTATTACTTATGTAAAAACTTAGAACTTTAATTACAATTATAGTAGTTGTTAATTCTAATTTGTGATTGTTATAGTTGATTAATTTATA
Source organism: Vaccinium vitis-idaea (assembly GCA_963854785.1). Classification (NCBI taxonomy): domain Eukaryota; kingdom Viridiplantae; phylum Streptophyta; class Magnoliopsida; order Ericales; family Ericaceae; genus Vaccinium; species Vaccinium vitis-idaea. Next base: position 43,043,143 of record OY978218.1, on the reverse strand, counting down.
TTTATAATACGCTTTAAAAAAGTAAATGAGGATCAATTATTAATGGGCCGAGCTTGGGCATGCACAAGTTTCATTATTATCTATTATACGTCTGGCCCAAACTGGCCCAGTGTATGTGTACCCGCAATGGGTGCACATGTACATTAAATACACTAAGCTAATGTGGGAGAAATCCATTGTGGGGTTCACACAAAAAAAATATTGGTATGCCACGTCACATTGTGTGCATAGTCGGCATCCACGTTTTCGTTTCAAGGCTCAGCCTACCCGTAATGGGTGCATCACATGTACATTAAATGCACTAAGCTAATGTGGGAGAAATCCATTGTGGAGTTCACACAAAAAAAATACTGGTATGCCACGTCACATTGCGTGCATAGTCGGCATCCACATTTTCGTTTCAAGGCTCAGCCTAAATATTGGTATTGGTAGAGTTCCCCCCCCCCCCCCCCCCAACAAAAAAAAAGGTTAAATATCTACTTGCCCCTTAAACTATCAAAAAAAAATTTACTTCCTCCTTCAACTATCAATTTCATTTACTTGCCCCTTCGACTATGTAAAAGTTACTTACTTGGTCAATTACACACATTCCATCCAAGGTTTGGATGGAAAAGTTAGCAACGAGGGCAATAATGTCTTTCAACTACTAATATACATATCTATATGTATATCATTTCTTCCTACGACCTCTCTCTCTTTCTAGTTTGGGGTTTTTTCCTTACAGGACTTCCCATGTAGTAGCTAAAGGTTAACGGTTTCCGTCACAAATTTTGGATGGAAAACGTGATTTGTCTTTAGTAAAGAAGAAAATGAGTTGAAGGGGAAAGTGAGTCCTATTGTAGTTGAAGGAGAAATAAAAAAAAAATTGATAATTTAAGGGGCAAGTAGTTATTTAACCTCAAAAAAAAAAAACCCAAATAGCCAGGCGTTTAGTTTAGACTAGTGGTAGCTGGTGGTAGGAGAGAGAGAGAGAGAGAGAGAGAGAGGGGGAGGGAGAGAGGAAAATGGAGTCACCGTTCAAGGAAGAGATACTGAAAGGGAAAGTAGCGCTGTTGACAGGAGGTGGTTCAGGAATTGGGTTTGAGATCTCCAAGCAGTTTGGGAAACATGGTGCCTCTGTCGCAATTATGGGCCGACGCAAGCAAGTCCTCGACTCTGCCGTCGCCACTCTCCGTTCCTTCTCTATTCCCGTAATTATACTACTACTTCTTTCTTTCATTTCTTCCTCTTAATTTCTACCATCCACATATTCCTCCTTTCTTCCCCAAAATTTCATTCCATTTTTTTATACGTAATTAATCTGTTCTAGTCTTCTCAAATTGTCGTGTTGGCACCCCTAATTTGTTTCGTTTAATTATGATGGTGTTGCGTGTTCTCTTTCCACGAGATCGATTTATTGGTTATCTCTCTTGTAATAGAGCTTTACTAGATATCTTTGTTTGATCTGTTAATTACTCCATCCATTTAATAACTTTAGCATGACTTATACTGTTTACAGGCGGTTGGGTTTGAGGGGGATGTTCGCAAACAGGAAGATGCAAAAAGGGTTGTGGAATTAACTGTTAAGCATTTTGGGAGGCTCGACATTCTTGTTAATGCTGCCGCAGGCAATTTTCTTGTGGCCTCGGAAGATTTGTCCCCAAACGGATTTCGAACAGGTCCTGCTGTTTTATTAATGTTCCCATTCGATTTCAGCATATCCCGATGAGAAGGGCTTATATATATATATATATATATATATATATATATACAAGAAGTTTCCTACGAGGGCTCTCTCACAAAAAAAAAAAAATGCGGGAAAACAGTTGTGAGCCGTCGGATCGCGTGAAGGGCAGGGCATAGGATCCAATGGCCCACAACTGTTTTCCTGCACTTTTTTTGTGAGGGAGCCCTCATAGAAAACTTCTTGTATATATATATATATATATACATATATACAAATCTCGCATAGTTCGTAATCAGCATAAACTTCTACTGGTCTCTTGTAATTCCTTTTTTAACTGGAATCTAGGAGCGTTGTTAATTAGGAGACTACTAATTAATCTCTTCAAGGAGATTTAATCAGATCCCTACTTGGGAGAGGACAGAAAGGAAAAAATTTTAAGGAAAAAAAAATGCGAAACTGGTTGACCTTTGTAAACTCTGGTCTCTGTTGCTGAATCTGAACTATTTTTACCTCTGTTCGTGTGTATTAACTTTATGCAGTTATGGATATTGATTCTGTTGGCACATTCACAATGTGCCACGAAGCACTTGAATATCTTAAGCGAGGAGGACCGGGAAGGAGCTCAAGTAGTGGTGGAACCATTCTGAATATCAGTGCTACTTTGCATTACACTGCCGCTTGGTATCAAATCCATGTCTCTGCGGCAAAGGTTTGTAACGTGTTTAGGTTGCTTTGAGATATCTTGACTTCTATATATAAACGTACTCATGTGTGTCTGTGTGTGTTCCTCATAATCCCCCCTCACTTTCAGGCAGCTGTTGATGCCATAACAAGAAACTTGGCACTGGAGTGGGGTACTGATTATGATATCAGAGTTAATGGCATTGCACCAGGCCCCATAGGTAATACTGCTGGCATGAGTAAACTTGCTCCAGAGGAGATAAATAGCAAGGCAAAAGACAGCATGCCTCTGTATAAACTTGGGGAGAAGTGGGATATTGCTATGGCTGCTCTCTACCTTGTTTCAGATGCTGGTTGGTACACTTATGCTTTCCGTAATTACCAGATGCAACTCTTCTGTGTTTAAACTTTAAACATAGGATCATACAATTTGGAAACATGAAATGCAACCACGCAATGTTTTCAAATTTCTTTTCAGAGTTTGTCTTGAAAATTTATATTTCATGATTCTGATGCCACAACTTATTCATAAAGTTTCTTTTCAGAAGTTTCTTAAACCAGTTGAGTAGTCATTTTTTGTCAAGGTGATTTTGGAAAAAATATTCATTGCTTTGGATGAACACAACTTCAGAGATTATATGCTGCCGCTTAACTCAACAAATATTTATTGCTTTGACTGAACTCAACTTCACATATGCAGCATATACATTGCTGCTTAACTCAAAAAATATTTGTGGCTCTGTATGAACGCTACTTCACAGATGCAGCAGATACATTGCTCTTAACTCAGAAGTTTTTTCAAAACATTACTTGTAAGTTTTCCCGAATGTTTTCTTAATTTCATCATTTATAGAATAGAGATATGGGATGAATAAAGACACTTTCATTTTGTTGGAGCCTAATATAGAAATTTGGAAGGTACAAATATGGTTGAAGCAATGTTGAAGGTGTGTATATATATTTATATATTAAACCCAATGCGTTTTTCCTTTTTCATGATGGACATAAAGACGTGTTACTGCTGTTTATTACAGTTTGTCTTTTTATACTGTATGCAACTTGCTTTAAAGTTTGTTTTTGAAGTTCATACGGGGTTTCAAAATATCGGTGAGACTAATGTGCCATTTTTTGCGGTGATCAGTATAAAGCTTGCTTTGTGGTGAGATGTCATGTTGGTGTATGTAGTGTAGTGAGTGCCTTCAATCCATTTTTAATTTTTCAGTGGCTTTAGGCTTGGAAATCGATGATGCTAGCCTGCATTCCTTCCTTCTAACAATCTACTTTCATGTGCTGTGCCTTTTTTGGCTGTTTGGATCATCGTATGATATACTAAGATACTCGTTAAAAGTATCCAGGCACTTGTTTGATCTAAAGAAATGGATAAAGATGAAGTCAAAGCACTCTCTCTCTCTCTCTCTCTCTCTCTCTCTCTCTCTCTCTCTCTCTCTCTCTCTCTCTCTCTCTCTCTCATGCTTTGAAAGGTTCAGTTCCACACATCTCCTGCACTATTGCAGAGGAAGCAATGAGATATTATGAATGCCAACAAAAGTGATTGGTCCCGAGTCCTGACTACACCAATCTCTCCACCTTCCTTTAAACCGTTTATTAGAAAGCTCAAAATAGTAAGAACCTCTAGAGACAAAACACTTAGGCATAAGCCTTTACAAGAAAACCCAAAATATCTAGAAAACAACTAGAATACACATGGAGGAATATGCCAATTTTGGCAAAGCAAGAAGTAAGCTTAATATTCTTGCATTGAGAAGCCTTCGTCCTGACTTCATACTTGATCTGACCAACAACAACAAGAGGGAGCTTTTGGATGCCTCTAAAAATTCTGCTATTCCTTCCTTTCTTTTGCCTTCATTAAGATATTATGTTGTTGCATCCTGTTCTTCGGTAACCTTGGGAGAATCTGATTCCAATGTATAACTACTGTAGGCAAATACATTAATGGAACTACCATTCCTGTTGATGGAGGACTTTGGCTGAGTCGGCCTCGCCATCTACCAAAAGAGGCAGTGAAGCAACTTTCACGTGCTGTGGAAAGGAGATCAAGAGATGCCCCAGTCGGTATTCCCACCAGCAAACTGTAACCTAGCCTGGAATGAGCTAAACTAGTGGATCTCCCAGAATTTGAGAGATTTATCCTCAGTTCACCACAAATACGTTCATTTGTGAGCCTAATATTATTCTCAGGAGAGAAACTTTAGTTGGTCATGGATATATATCCAGTGGGAAATAGTTACCTTTTAGATAAGTAAATTCGTTATATAAATTTGTTGAAGCTACAGTTTATACCCCTCCCAATAGATTGATGGTGAAATAATTTGCAATGTTGGTGGAATGATATTTAGTATATGGGAAAGGCTAATATGTTATGATTTTTAGTGAGTATGTTATGAATTTTATTGTTGAAAAGTTACGAGAAGAAAATGTTATGATTCTTAGTGAAAATGTTATATGAATTAAATTGCTGAAAGGTTACGAGATACACCAAAATGTTATGAATCATTATGAGGTGACACAATTTTGACTACACATTATGTGTGTATGGTAGCACACTTTTATGTGGTGTGTATTGTAGACTTCCCTATATATATTTATATCCATTGTTGGGATAGTATATATGAAGTTATGAACTGTAAATGTGTGTCTTAGTTTTCTCTGGGTCCTGACCAACTATCTCCTTACTCCCTAACTTTTCCCGGATGCTGCATTTCATTGCTGCTGCCTGCTTGGAGACAATTCTGATGGAAATACCCTTACTCAAAAAGTATGTCTACCTACTACTATCGTTTTGCCCTATCGGCACCAACATTTGAGTCCATAACATGCCACTGTCACACTTCATAACAAACAGTAGCATAAAGCGTGGAAACAAATCTGGATTTTTAAATCACGGGCTTGTAAATAAATGGAGCAACCGCCTTGTAGATCAGTTGACAAGACCATAACACAAACATATACATCACCAAGGCACCAATTCTTTTGGGATCCCAATGCTTGGCATCCTGATAATAACAAACTCTGTTCCATGAAAATATTAAGTCTCCATTGTTACTAGTACTTGTACCCGCTGGATCCGCTTAGATTGGCTGAAGACCTGAGACAAAAACTCAGGAAAGCGAGGTCATTTCTGGGAAGATGCTTTGGTAGTAGTAGCATTAGTAGTTTGAAGAAGGTAGAGGGGAGAAGGGTCTGAAAAGAACAAGATTTGGAGGGATTTGGTTGAGTAGCATTATACTTGGCGAAGACATAGTGATATGGGTGTGACCTCTACTGCATTACTCCACCCTCCCATCTTTCTTCATTTGATTGATTTAAGTATAGACAGATTCGATTCCAGAGAGAGAGAGCAAGAGAAGAGTCTCTGACCCTGCTCTGCAGCCCCTCGCCTTTAAGATTGTCCACTGACAGGCTTTTACGATCAAAAGAATCAAGCCAAACGAGAAACGAATCAAAACAAAACAAAAGGAGGTCATATGATTATATCCACATTCAGGCTTCTACATTCTTTCATTGCATTTAATTTTCACTCTCCTTAATAAAATCTTTCCCTAGGATAACAAATTAATAAAGAATTTAACTTTTTTTCATCAAACCATACAAAAAAACAAGTTCTTTTACTATTATCAAATTTGAAGTAGAATGGTAAAACATGTTCTGAGACAACACAATTACCGCCATCAGTGGAACGTAAAATCAAGATCAGAACAAACCAGAATGCACAAGGGACATGGTTGTCCCAGAACAACATCTGAGTATCCAACACAGATCCTCCTGTCACTTGTCAGCATGAGTTTAAGAAGCAAGGAAGCTAACACAGAGTTTTCATAGTACTCAGTTTAATGTAAAATTATAGTGTACACAAGTTAATCCTCCGTGTGTGTGTGTGTGTGTGTGAGAGAGAGAGAGAGAGAGAGTGTGAGAGAGAGAGAGAGAGAGAGCGCTCATAATTCCTATCCCAATGTAAAAACAAAGGGTAGCACGAGTTAAACCTGGTAGATACTCTTTCTCACTCTTTCTTGCCCAACTCTACCTTCCTTCTGGTAACTTCAGATAAATAATTCCAACCAACATCCTGCTAAGTTTCTAATACCCCTAGTTGTAATACATGAGTTCATAACAGAAACTACCCTTTGGTACAAAGTGGACATCTATCCCACAAGGTCCATTCTTTCCATACTCTTCTACACATTTTACATCAATTAAAACACCTGACGTCTACAAAGGAAAATGCAACAAAAATGTTGACCAGATCACAAACCATTCAAAGGTCGACGCAACCCAGAATATACAGCCTTTCGGAAAAGAGGGTGCGCATCTCCTGTTAATGCCTCTGAATCTAACTTCTCAATGTAAAGCCATATCTGTCAAAATCATCATAAAGCAATTAGAACCAGGAAAAAAGAGACTGAATTAGTCCATAAAGCAGACGTAGTTAACAGTTGACAATGTTAAGACTCAAGACATATATATATGGAATCACACGCATAACAAGTTCCAATTCCAGTTAGATTGACTGACACTCTCCGGACCCATGTCCGAAACCCAAATCCAAAGTGTCCTATTTTTTCTGTCCGATTTTAGTTTAGACACTGAGGACACTGTACAAAATGCTTTGGACCTCTCGGGACAGTCATAAAACAAAACGGGGGTGTTAAAATGAAATAGTAGACACTCATTCAAATATGGGGAAGTCGTACTTTTTATATGATGGCTGATGGTTTATTGATATTATTAAGGTCAAAAAAGATGAAATGTTTTTTGTTCGAATACTTAAGTAAATGAAAAAATATGATTTAGGGTATAGACCGTGTTAACATCTTTACAATAAGAGCCTTAGGTTTTATTGTTCGTTCATAAAAAAATAATATAGTATACATAAATACTTTCTAAAACGTGTCGTGTCGTGTCCTCCAATGCCTTAAAAATTTACGAGGTGGAGTGTTGGTGCTACATAGGTTGTGGTTAACAATATTATGAATTTGTCTATGTTTTAGCATAAACAGAGCCCTTGATACAGCAGAATGACCGAAAAGTATTGATGTAGACAACCCAATTGACTCGCAAATCAGGTTTAGTTTGGTTTGATTTACATGGAGTGTTGTAATTTCTGAATAAATCCCCTAAGCCATTTTAATTTGGCCAAAAACAAAAAAAAATACAGCATAAAACAATACTATTTCATCAAATTCCGGGATATCATGAACACCACTACTTTCTTAAACCAGTGTGAGGACACCACCTTTGGTACGACTCAACTTATTAAGCTGATTGTCAATTTTCTCCTCTTGTGCATTTACCTTTTTGCTAAGTAAGTTGCAATAATTGCAGGACAACCCCTAGGTAAATCGTTCAAAAAGCCAAATTCGTCATTCAAGTATGTGTTTAACATGCCGTTAAAAAAAAAAAAGTATGTGTTTAACATGTATCCGCATCTTCGAAGAATTCAAAGAAATGTTGGCAACAAAGATGAAATTCAATAAAAACGCAATGGCTAAAACCACAACCATGGAGAATTACAAAGGAAATAAATGTTGAATTTTATAACCCAAACTTACCTCGGAAGCATATTGCCTTGTAAGAGCCTTCACGTAACCGAGAGTTGATAAACACCATTGCTCTTTTTCACCAACCTTATAGCCATTGCCTGCACTTCCCCCATTTGAATGGCTACCAATTTGGCCAAAACCAACAAGTAAAATAAAATAATCAGCAAACTGCATGCTAGGAATATTACTCAGAACTTGAAGTTACAAAAGGAAAGAAGGAAGTGGAGAAGAGGACCTTTTGACAGGTTTTGCATTTTCTTTGTCCAACTCCATGGCAGATGTGTCTTCAAGGTCAATCGCCATTTCATCTGCTTGATTCGACTGCTGCAATGCTCCATCTCTGAATGCATCAGCTAGGCGTTCCGTCATGACAGTTGAGAAGTTCTTAAACAAGGAAAGGAACAGTGCCTGTACATGTGAAGCATAGAGTCAACAAAAGCAACAGACTAAAGGGAATGATGCTAGACGAATTTGTAATTTACAAAGACGTGCCAATCAAAATTACCAACCTCACTACAAGTCAAATTAAGTACCAATTTGATGCAGAAAATCCGTTATTTTTCTTGCCCTTTTTCCATTTAACAAGGAAGAAGTTGGTACTAACTAAACCTCCAGTTAACAGAAACACGAAAAGTCACAAATCAAACCTCTGGTGGATGGATGATTAGAAAAAGAACGTAGAATCAAATGGAAAGGAGGGGGGCAAATATCAGACCCAGAGGCAAAGCTGCCTGAGAACAAAGCCTCAAGGCCCAGGACTCACCACATGCAACTCAACGGCATCATGGAAAAGTTCCTTTCACTTTGTCCACGCAAACACGTGCAACAAAATGATAAAGAAGACCTTCCAGAAAAAAAAGTATACAAACAACAAATAATGGATTCAGATATCACAACCATCATGACAATTTTTAACCAAGAGATTTCCACATCATTGTAATTCTTTAAAATCATGTCCTTCCTTTCTATTCCACAGTATGAACTTGCAACAAGCAGCAGTTGAACGTCTTTTTCCTGCATGGAGAGGTATAGCAAGAGTGAATTCATAGCGGGTACCTCATTTTCATCAAGGGCTCGAGCAAGGAGAGCTTCCTTCACCTCTAAAGATTCACGAGCAGAAACCTCCTCCTCCTTCGTTTTTTCAGCTCTAGCTTTCAAGCGCTTCAATCTCACAGGGTTCTCCCCCAGAACAGGTTCACCATCCATTAATGTAAGCTGTGATTCGGCACCCTCCAACTCTGCTTTAGCTTTAGTTGCGGCTTCCTCGGCTGACATAACACCTTTCTTAAGAGTAGAGATCTCTTTTCTTAGATCACAAATGCGATTATATGTCTTATTAATAGCATTCCTAAGAATCTGTCAACAAACAAAAAGGGACAAATAATGTTTCCAACTTGACAAGAAGGAATGCATGTATACGTTACTCAGTAAGGAGAAGTACGTTTAAGCTAATGCTTACGTGGAACCACGTAAATCTTTGCATTAGTGTCTGATTGCTTGTTGGTTAGTTTTTTCTCTACTTCATGATTGTCATAACAAACTGGTATCAGAGTTTAGGGTTTCATCCTAGGCATTCGTTTGTTCGCTGTATTTTGATTGTTGTAAATCTTTGTGTCTTTGTTTGATTGCTTGTTGGTTTGTTTTTTTTCTCTACTTCGTGATTGTCATAACAGCAAAAATTATAACTCATGTTTCAAGCGGTGACAAGAAGTGATAGACTAGTTAAACTCCAAGATTAGTAGAGGAGAAAGAAAAAGAGCAAGTGAAGCAGATGAACATGAACAAAACAGCAGAATAACAGGCGAAGACACAAGCAAAAATAAAAACATTAGAGACACTAGATGTTCGAACTTGTGAAGTTTCTCTGATAATGCTCCCTTATCTTAGCAGCAGACAATCGCGAAGGTGAAGCACTCACAAATTTGTAGTGCTGTGTTCACCAGATATTCCCACACTGGACGCCAGGAAAGTAGTAGCTGTAGGAGAATCAGAATCAGTTTACTTGTATTTAACTAAATCTTGCAGGGGCTAGATTTTTTTACGGACTTCCGTGGAAGCATATACAAAATTCGTAGCTTCTGGTAATCTTCGATCAGGATTTCCTTTCTCCCTCATTTTAGACCATAGATTTGCAATCACAAAAAAACATCCAAAGCTCATCCCAGAATATTAAATCGAACTCACCTCATATATACGCACATAATTACATAGACATACTGTATATATAGATAGATAGAGATAGATAGGGAAAATGCAGTATTTCTTTACCTCCCACAGACGGTCAGAGGTATGAAACAGCTCAAAGTTTGCAGGAGTGAAAACCCATCTCACAATGGCCATATTAGATATAAGACGATAACCCATCATTCTATCAATGGTTATAGCTGTTAATTGAGCACTGTTCTTCCAGTAAGAGCTCACTTCATCTATCAGCATTACTTGCTTATCTTGATCGGGACATATCCTTGCAATCACTTGACCATACCTCTCCAAGACAGTGATCAAATGAGTAAAGCTTTTCGAACCTATGTCAAGAAGGGTCTGAACAATCACACTGAGGGTAATTTCAAGACCATGAGCAGGAATTACACTTTCTTCCATCCACGAAATAATTTCACGGACAGTTTGCCTTCCTTTCACCATCCCACTAAGTTCTGCAGAAAGTGCATGTTCAGATCCATCTCTACCATCTTCACCACTATATTTGAAGTTTGGTAAACCTTTTGGAGGAAGCAACTCCTCTAAAGCAGGGGCATTCTCAATGCTCTATATAGACAAAATTACATGGAAACATAAAATCAGTGTAAGTGCTTGTACAAACTACAACAGATAAGTATACTACTTTACAATAGGAAAACCTTAATTCTGCTTCTTGATTTCCCACATTAATCCATGCATTCTCCCATTGGTAACATGAGAGATAAGGCTGGTAAGTGGGTAAAAACATTCAAGGAAATTGTCAAATCCAAATTTGAACAACATTGGAAGATGATCCACGAAGGTAGTTAGGGGGAGTTCTGTAAACCTAGTTACCCAGTCTGCATGACCAAAAATGAAAGTACTTAATATTCTAATGACACTACAAGCTCACTTTGAGGCACAAATACATGGCTTTATGCAGGAAAGGACCACATAGCATGTAAGATTTACAAGAACAGGAGTCTACTACCCAGTGGCAGTAAGCCAGTGTGCTTTACAGAAAGGAAATCAAAAATCACGGAGAAAACATAGATTAAGTACTGCAATTCTCTCTCTGAGGACAAAGAAAAATAAAAAACCGAAGGAAAACAAGGCCCTTGCCAATGTCCATAATCCAAAACCCTCACCGAACACCAAAAAATCATGTCTTCAGACTTACAGAGCACCCATAAAACAATTACCATCCTCTATAACTTAAGATCTTAATGAGTAGGTGGCCAACAATTTTAAAAGATCTGACTAGACTGTCTAACCCGTCATGTTCTGATCTGATTGAGAAGATTAATAAGCCATCAAGAGCAAATATTAGAAGGTGGCGGATGTTACACTACCTGCTTAACTTTGTCCCGATATGACAAACGAACTTCTCTCTCCAAAACCTCTTGAACAAAAACGCGCTGTGGGGCCCATTTTGGAAGGTCTAAGACAAAAGCCCATTCTTCCCATGGCCAAACAAATTGAAAGTTTGATCTGCAAAATCAACAAGGCACCACAAATGTTTTTAAAAATGAAATTTGTTAACTTTGTAAATTATGATCCAATAAAATAATTAAAGAGATCCAAAGGACAAATAACCCAAGTCCCGAGACATCTGCACGAATCATTTGCAACGAAAAGGTGCTTTCCAGTAGATCCACGAAGTACCATATACAACAACAATAACAGAACCCATCTAGTCCCCAATCATTGGGGGCATGAGCGGGGATCATTGGAGACAGACCTAACCTTTGGCAATATGTACAAAGTGACTGCTCTCAGAATACCACTGAAACAATGCCCCCCTAAACCTCCAAGAACCAAGGAGCTACAGGGACGTTTTGCTTGCAGAACCATGCCCCCAAATCAAAGCCGAAAGGCATCAGGGAGGACAGACCTAGAGGCGCAAATCAATTTATGTGCTCATTACCATGCTTCCTTTCATTCATGGTCCAGAGCATCTCACTAATGAGCACATTCATGATGTACTATATACAAAAATAATAATAATAAATAAATAAATAAAATAATAAAAAAACGATTCTCTAGCAGGTGTAGTCAACTGATATCTAAATACACAGTGGAACGTAGTCTCAAATTTTTACACTAATTTTTTAGGGTTAAAAACTATCTTTCAGTCATCCTGTTTTTCAGCTCCTAAGACAAAATCACGTAAATAAATAGTTTCACTGGTCTATTTCACCTCAGAACAAGGTTAACAAACGTAGGATAAAAAATATCTTTCAGTCATCCTGTTTTTCAGCTCCTCAGACATAAAATCACGTAAATGAATAGTTTCACTGGTCTATTTCACCTCAGAACAAGGTTAACAAACGTAGGAAATTACTTAGATGCATAATTCACCTATTTATTTCAACTCTTTAGAGGTTGACAGCATCGTTCACTTTGATGGACCAAAAAACACTAAACAACTCCATTCTAGCCATAGAATTATGGGCAGGTTCCCAAACACAAAACAAAGTTGGGAAACCAAAATGGCAGAAAAAATGGTGAGGGATAGGAAATACTCCCTCCGTCCGAATTTGCTAGTCCCTTTTTAAAATCCGTGTCATTTTTTATTATTGATATCTTTCAATGTGTATCTCAAAAAATATGCAATATAGATCTTGTTTGATAGATCTCAATTAGTTTTATAATGCAAAATTTGCAAAATCATGAAAACTATAATAAATTGAGAGATAAACATTCAAAAATGACACAGACTTTCAAAAATGGACTAACAAATCCGGAAGGAGGAAGTAGAGAAATGACTGGGGAGTTAAGGGGGAGAGAATGGGAGGGTATTAGTGAAAGTTTTCTGGGTGATCATGACGAGGAATCAGGGTACACGGAATAAATTGATGAGGGTCGTAGATCGGATAACGGAATAAGGAAACAGGTGATTACTGGATAGCTGGCAACAAGTTACAAAAATGAGGAGCCCAAAAAACAAAAGTCAGCCATGTATGCATCTTAAAATCTATACTACACCAAAAGGAAGCAGGAGTAAAACAAATCACCACCACATTCCCAGAAGTAATGGATCTCTCTCTCGCACACCCATAAACAAACAATTTTGAAGTTGTCTGAAAGAATCTTGCAAGTGACAGTTTTTCACATACTACAGTAACTCAAACATCAAGAACTAGACATGGTTACAAGTAGCCATTAAGCTTAGGACCATGATAAAAACAAAATTTCCGAAGTCAAGACTTACAGATGGTGAGAGAACCAAAGGATAAGGCGTGTCCGGCATTCCATGTCTAAATCATCAATTCTATCAAACAGAGCACGTACAGCACCAGCTACAACAGCTGGAAAGGCCCCCGGAAGAGACTAAGAAGAAACGTCAGGTAGTCAGAAATTTTGCAAATGCAAGACGCTTGCTTTTTTATTTTTCATAGACAAACGTAAGAAGGATTATTAAAAATCTACAAAAATAAAGTGTTGAGGTCTCCACACCATATTTTATAAACCGACTATTCTAGAATAAAGTTCCAAAAAAAGTAAATAAAAGAACATTTTTTGTCAACAGAACAGGTTCCCTACCTTACAAAGGTCAATAATAACCAAAGTGTAGTAAATTGGCTTGAATGGCGGATGGGGCAAAAAGAGAAGCTGCAGGGAAAGAAAAGGTGCATTTCTTGTCAACTTCATTGAAGAACGGTAAAGTAAATGCACCCAAATGAATAACTTAAACGCATAATTTTATCAACCAGTAATGCATGCAATGTTGGTTTTACCTGAGAGAATATGGTCTCTGCCATGAGATATTCATATCGAAAAGTCACAGGTAGACCAACCATGTAGGAAGCACATTCCTTTCGACTAGCTTTGCATGAACCAAGCAACAACATGAAAAAAAATGAGGTCACAGAATCTCAAAGTCTAAGAAAAAATGCATTGGACTGCAAAAAAGATAGGAAGAGGTGTGAGACTGAAACACCAAATCATGTGGATCAACCTTTGGAAACAATTATCGTGACAAGAAATTGAACTATACATATGTCTATGATGTGCTGGATAAAGAAGTAAAATAAGTTGTGCAGCATGTCAGCATCTTGGACACTGCTTGTGCACCAGATCAACCAGACTAATCCAGAACAAAATAAACAGAGCTTGGATGTAATTTGTAGCTCATTTGCCACATATGTTGAGCTTGAAAGCAAATGAATATGGCCCACTAGGCTCCCAAGCTAAGAAGAAGCTGCACTTCAAAGGACGACAAATGATCGCATGGAAACAGACATGCATTGGACACTTCCTCATACTTTTTAGCCACTCTTTCAAACATGCCTGTTACGTTTATTTATTTAGAACTAGACATGCTTGTGGGAACACACATCAATCACTCAAACACGAGTGAAACACAATAGAAGCAGGGAGAAAAATGTTAAGTTACCAACTCTCCCAAAGCTTAAGTTGTTAGGAAATGGGCCCAACAATGTACGTATATCAAGCTATCTAACACCCTCCCTCACGGGCAACCCCGTCTTCCACGTAGAGATACAAATTTTCAGAGAGAGCAGAGCATAATACGAAAAGGAGAAACAGAATATAAACAGGGGACAAATGCCGGCAGAGACTTGAACCCAAGACCTGTTGCAACCAGAGCTCTCTTTGTCGGCATTTGTCCCCCATTTGCATTCTCCTCTCTCTCTCTCTCTCTCTCTCTCTCTCTCTCTCTCTCTCTCTCTCTCTCTCTCTCTCTCTCTCTCTCTCTCTCTCTCTCTCTCTCAAAATTTGCATCTCCACGTGACGGTGTTGGATAGCTTGATATACATTGTTGTGCAACCCCTAACTCGCACGTGGTGAGGTAAACAAACGATTCAACAAACATATGACAACGATCAAGCATCAACGACAAACAAAGGGGGAACCAACCATCAACGACATAGAGTCTTATCCAAAAGCCTCCGGAAGCCAAGCTCTGATACCATGTTAAGTTACCAACTCTCCCAAAAGCTGAAGCTATTAGGAAATGGATATATCAAGCTATCTAACAATAAATTCCCAGTCAGTAATAAATGTGCCCAATTTAGATTCTACCTTTATACGATGCATCCCATTTTATGATGTATTGTTTATTAATCACTTCATCGGATGCAATAGTTGCGTGATGATATGTTGATTGCTGCTATGTTGCAATTCTAGCTACTCGTTAACATTACACATCTCACTAGTGCACATGGTGTGTCGCGCCCTACGAGTTTTGAACATTGTCGAGCCCTCACATTGTGATGTATCACGTGCCGTGACCATTGTTAGTTATTTCTGTTAGATAGTTTGATATACATTGTTGGGCCCATTACCTAACAGCTTAAGCTTTTGGAAAGTTGGTAACTTAACATGGTATCAGAGCTCCGGTTGCGAGAGGTCTTGGGTTCAAGTCTCTTTGGTTGCATTTGTTCTCCATTTGCATTCTATTTCTCCCATTTGTATTATGTTATGCTCTATCTCTGAAAAGTTGCATCTCTCCAAGTGCAAGTCGGGGTTGCACCTGAGGGAGGGTGTTGAATAGCTTGATATACATTGTTGGGCCCATTTCCTAATAGCTTGAGCTTTGGGAGAGTTGATAACAATTTCAACAGTAATATTGCTATCCTATCTGGTGATACTAGTTTCCATATGTATGACATTTTGTTCCAACTTCCTTTTGTTTTCTGTCCAAACAAAGAGAAGTTCCTCACTAAACTGCCATTCTTCAATATCTACTTCTCTTCCAATGAAACAGATTTTGTGTTCAAACTGCAAACCAAATAAATAGAAGGAATAAATTCAAAAAATCTCAAGTTTAAATTTCCCAGACGCAATGAGACCTAGCAGTGGTTTCTTGAACTAAGGTTCCTTACTTCCCGTTGAACAATTTTTTCCTCAGCATACAACCTCTTTGTACGGAAATGGATTTTGTGTTTAACCAAAAGAAACGAATCTGTAGAATGGGTTCCCAACTAGATTTGCCATTTGAATCTCCCAAGCCTCATTGCAAGCGGAAAGCTTAAATTAGGCTCAAGTTCAAGGACAACTGAGGCAAGGATGGAGCACCTAAATTGCAAATTGGCTAAGTCCAAGCTCTTATCACAAAAGGAAAATTGGTGATACCTTGCTTTTCATCACTCCATGAAAATTCAACCAACTATATTAGTCACTTGTCCTACATGGACAACATGCAACTTTGGATTTTCCTTATCTTGGAAACATAACCTAAAAAAGATAATATGGCGAGACTCTCCCAAGCTATCCACACTAAGCTAACAGTTACGACGACAATTAAGGGTACGAGAACGAACCAGCCATTCAGGTACAAAAGCACATCCAGCAAATACTCTTCAACAACAAAACGGTCTATTGGATGTATATCCTGCCATAAGCACCAAGGGTGAGGTAGTAGAAGAAGAAGAAGAAGGAAAATAGCTAGTTGATGAATATTTGTCACAATTAAAGAGCAATAAGGACAAGGTAACTGATAAAAATAACAAAGTCCATGCAAAAGGGTCCACAAATTCATAGAAATAATAAAGATTTAGAAGAATGTAAAAGCTTCGCATCATGGTTAACAGATTAGGACCTTTTTTTTTTATTAGGACCAGTCCTTTGATTAGGAGAATCGGTCCCTTTTTTTTTCTACCGTTATGAGAGGAATTTTTCGGTGACGGCAACGGCAGGGGAGGGTCGGGAGGTCAGACGGAAGTTGAATATGGGACTATGTTGGTGGTGGTGGTGGTGGCGGCGGCTAGGGTAAGATTTGGTGGCAGTTGTGTGGGAGGGAAGAAGATGAATTTTAGGGCTGAGATGGAGTGTCCCTTTTTTGTCCTATGTACATATATATATTGTTGTGTCCCCCGCCTTGTCCTGTGTACATATATATATTGTTGTGTCCCCCGCCTTGTCCTGTGTACATATATATATTGTTGTGTCCCCCGCCTTGTCCATGTCCGTTTTTCAAGAAATGCTGTGTCCGTGCTACTTAGCCGATCAGGCTAGTCTTGCAAGGAGTATTTCGACAAGCTTGGACTAAATCTCATGAGAGGGATACTCAAAATTTCAAACGAGTCTTTTAGCATTGCCTTCTATCTTCTTTCAGGACGTTCCTGGCTTTAGTACTCGTCAAACAAACGAGACAGCCCGATTTCCTAAAATATACTTCCACTGTATTGTAATTTTTAACAACTTTGGGTCAGAAACCCTAACTTTCCTTCTGAAGTCAGGTCATCAAGGAGCTTGTGCCATGTTACCAAATGCCCAGCACTGATGCAAAACAAAAGAGACAAGCAAGCAAGCACAGCAACTTCTATTGTACCTCCTAGACATGGCCCACAAATTTTAGGCCCACTAATTACATTTTGGCACCTTAACTTGAATGATATGGCTAATCATCAAAGCCTTGTAAATGCAATATTGCAATTTTCCATCATTGCAAAATTTTCAAGCTGTCAGTAAATAGCATTGACAGTAAGTACGTCAGGGGTGACACTTGATACCAAAGAAACTTCCATGGATCAGTCCAGTTGAGGAATAATCTAAGGAGTAAAAAAAAGGGCACGACCCTGTTGGCCAAGTTAATATCTTAAACTTGTAAACTACCTCCATCTTACTAGCAGGAAAGATGTCAAGCCTGCGCATCCTCCGAGGATACTTCAATTCGGCCTCGTGTTTCTGTTTGCCGCAGGTTATAGCAGAGAGTACTGCAGGTGGATCGGGCGGCTCAGGACAGCTGATATGAGCAATATCATGAGACTTTCCGGCTACCAGCTGAGCTTCAAATGAAAGGTGAGGTCTGGGAACTGGAAGCAAAGGAAAAAATGAAAATAATGTATAAAATAAACTGGCAACTATTGATAAATATCTCGGTTTAATGGTGAACCTAATGTTCAAAACTCACAGGTGAACCTAATGTTCAAAACTCACAGTACTTGCACATAAACCACAGTGCAATAGAGACAGATACAAAGATTCAAAATTAAACAGCTCGTAATTACAGGTTTATGTTGAAAGCTAGAAATTTTTTACACATTTGTTGTACCACCACACCAAATGAAGGAACTACATAAAACTCCAAAACAGCAGCTAACTTTCTTTTTAAGAAACCGAATATATTCAAATGTACCACAAGCTTGATGCCCAAACTCCAAAACAACAGCTAATTTTCTTTTTAACTTTTAAGCAACCAAATCTAATCAAATCTACCACAAGCTTGAGGCCCATAGCGAGCAAAGGAGGTCGAAAGCTCACTGTACTTTGCAGTGTGTGCACCAAGTAGTCATTTCCGCACAGCAGACTAATAGGTTGCTCTATTAGATGAATTAACTTCAGAAATGATTGGCAGAACCACATAAGAGACAATCACAATTGACGCAAAGACCAATGAAGAGATAAAAGCTGACAGAATCAAGACAAAGCACAAAAATTACCACTTTCAAGTTTCCACCCGCTGTTGGATAGATCCTGGATCTGACCCCATAAGTCCTCCAAAAAATCCTTCAACAACAAAAAACAGACTTTAAAATTAGAGAATTTGCAGTGCATAATGTGTACCATAACAACACAACTGTAATTCGTTGATTGCTTATGCATAAACTTGTCAGCTATCATAAGAATGATCCACTTAAAGTCTTAAACATAGGACGGCAACAACTTCACTACCTCCCAAAAAAAATAAAATTAAAGTTCATGTAAAACACAATGCTAAGAACAAGGCAAACTACGAGAGTTTCCAAGCCACCAAACCAAAAGTAAATACCCAGATTTTACCCTCTACCTCTTGTCCTGATAATATTTGGTTTCTTAACAAAACAAGGATAACTAAACTTAAAGCATCAAGAATTTGTCAGATGATTAGGTAAAGTTACAAGGACTTCAACCTTTTCATCAAGCGCTTTCTCAGTGTCATCAACGTCCTTGAAAACAGAAAAACCACTATCAGAAACACGTCTTCTAAGGCTAAAATAACCTTGTACGCCAGACATAACACTCTGCATCTCGTCAGGAACTTGCTGTAAAGAAAAACCATTTTGTCACCAACAAAGAGATTCCAAGTGCTTTTCCTTAAAATTAGTTATAAGAAATAAGGCTCCAGGGACTTGCATGAACATGCACACAAACGCTAGTCCAAAGAGGTAAATCAACTCAAACATATCACAAGGACAGTATAATACTTTAGCTTTGAGCTCACAATCCTAGAATAGGGAAGTTCAGTTCAACATAAAACCAACTGAGCTCAAAATACATCCAAACACCGACGGAGGCATATCCATCATGAGTCTATGACCTACCATAGAATGTTAACAACAGGAGAATCACCATTACAAAGAAAGAATCACTCTTCCATGTCCTACTGAATCCGCTACTCAATAAATGGGAAAACTTCAATGTGTGAAATAACTGATGTGTCCTCCTGCTTACAACGTTATCCATAGTACACAACCCTTGTTCTTCCAGGAAACAAATAACAAAAGGCTAATACTTGCTAATCATGCCTAAATCAAAGAAAGTAAATCATTAACAACAGCAAAAATATTTGAGTAAGGCTCAAATTCATTAACTAGAATCAAAACAGTTGACTGATCAAAAATTATCGCCAATGGGAATTGTTTAGACAAAGTAATTAACTTAATAGTTCCTAAGATGGAAAATTCGAGGTTTTTTGAGGCCCACATGACGACGAAGGCCCAAAAAATTATGTTGGTCATTGCAAAGCAATGAGTCTTGTGTTGGCCATTTCCAGTCGGCCATGGGCCTTTTAAGCTGATCCACAAACGTTGGGTTGTTCCTCCACTACTAATTTGATCTTTAAGGTCCAAACCAGTCCAAGTACCGGCAAGCAATCAGATCTGCATCACTCTGCCATGAGGATCTGGTAGTTCACTTACCTATCTCGTACTTTCTGTTATGCTAATTTGGCCTTCACAAAACAATTAAGAAAGCAATTGTATAAATCAACGAGGAGAATAACACAGATGCTGGAATGGAAACGACGTGGTTTCGAGCATGTTTCTTTGTTTTCAAAGATGTGGCTCAATCTTGACCTTTCAACTGTTTCACCGTAAGGTGTCAGATTAATTCACGTAACAGATACAATCTTCATCCCTCTGAAAAGCAATGAAAAACTACCTTAAGTTCATTTCGATAAAATCACCCTGACCATCACGGCATCTCAATGAAAGGATAACAATGGATTGTGGAATTTGCACACAGTACTTCAGTTCTCCATAAAGGTCATGTTTTAACACTGTTATAGGATAAGTGGATTATGAACCCTAATCGATTCACAGATAATCCGCAAGAAAGTTCCACTACCTGCTCACCTAAGCTAACATTGCAGGTAAGAGCAAGGATCAGGTCCCCTTTAAGATGAGGAAGTGTGTCCTGCCAACTGCAGTCGCGACTGATGCTTCGATGGTCAGGGTCTGAAGCTTGAGGGGCTCTCATAACTCCACCTCATTGTACAAATAATTTATAATAAGGATCTAGGATCACCCTATGGTATCAAAGGTGTATATGCCCGAGACAAACCACTAAGTAGACTAACTCCATCCAATATGCTGCCAAAACCATATCTTGGCCTCGTCGTTGATTACAGTCCTACTAAACATCCTGTTTGGTATTAGTATATAAGATAGATTCATAGCCAGAGGAGATTAAACCATACACTCATACCAAAGGCAGACGCCAATGATATCACAAATCCTAAACTTTATTATTATCGAAGCTCTACCAAGAAAATGATAAGGAAACAATCCTACGAATATAATTGTGGACAAAACTTAAGAGATACTTTTTTCTTTGACCAGTAATCAGAAGCAAAATTGAATATCACCACCTCAACTAGCATCCTCTACCCAGCTCCTTTCTTACTTTTAGAACGCTAGTATTCAACCAGTGCCCACAAATTAATTTTTCATTTTGTAGAGACAGCAATAGACACCTACTTAGCGACAATAACAAACAGATAAAGAATAGAAACCTCAACGAGTTCAGCTCCTCCCCAAGGGAGACAGGATAGAATGCAAGTTATGTAGAAGTCAGCGCATGCTTGCCAAGAGGGATTTCCTTTCTCCTCGTCCACTGTTGTTGCTGCAGATGATAAAAGTGTCCAATAGACAGAAACTAGAGAACTTGGTTGGACGACTTTGCTGCACATCTATAGAAAACAAAAAGACAACATTATCAATTGACTATTGAGAACAGGAAAGCAACAGGCTGCAACCTCATTGTCGATGGTAATAACTAGTTTCCTTCATACGAATGACTCCTAAAAGACCATCATAACGATGCCTCCAAAAATGAACCATTAGGACCTCTATGCATATGAGTAAGCCAAAACCATATGGCAGTCACAAGAGGGCTTCTGATAGTCACTAATTAGAACTGGGTAAGTGGTCACTCAAAATTCTTATAGGACGAGGAGCAAAAAACGAAGAAGAATAAATGTGCAATGAATAAGGAGAAAGGAGAAGAAACATCCAGGTATAAGTGAACAACAGACTTTCAGTTAATTACAAAACAGTAGAACAAAAAAGGTGGGTCAAATGGTAGTATAAGTGACCATACAAAAAACTATGATCTTTTTCTTCCAAATTAACCACCTTGATCATATTAAGCCATAATGGCACTATGAGCAACCAGTAGAAAACAAAGTATAAAACAAAAAAAAAAAGTGAACAAAAATTACATATAATTTGAGTCATCCAAATGTCACCATCTTGATCAATCAGACATTTGAGATTTTATCCTTCACTGTTTCCAATTTAGCATCTCTACATTTCCTTTCAACTTTCTACATTTCCTTTCAACTACATGGGCTGCAAAGAAAGAAAAGTTCTACAGGAGAGTCCTTATTCTCCAAATCTAATCCAGGATTAAAGTTCACAGAGAACTAAATATGCCTCCAATGTAGCTAATTCATGGTGACAAAGCACTAACAGAGTGAAAGCACTGTAACATACCAGAGCAGTGAGAAACCGCATCCATATACGAATGCTGTTGCAATTGCCAGAATCCAAAGCATCCTGAAAAAGTACAAGAAATGACCCTGAAGCGAGTAATGACATGATCAAATGTTTGAACATTAGTACATGTACAATTACCAGTGTACTCTAGAGTTTAGCTTCTTATAGCACAGTGCTCTTATTACAACCGTAACTAGAGAGAAACTCAACCATAATTAGCTAACAATACAAACCCAATCATCAGAACAAACTCAACTTGCACATTGTACTGCCGCGAAGAAAAGAAACCAATCAGTGCTGAAGGTGCATAGTCCAAAGGAGGCAACTCAACTCTCCTCCTACTCTTACAAGAGGCAGGCAGGCAGCTCATTTTTTGCATAGTAAATCCATAAAAACATAAAATTAAAAAGGACGATTTGGTGCATCAGATGCAACAACCTCCAAAGCATGCATGTCCAAAGCTTTCATACTGTTCGTCAAGGTAGTCTAGAAACTAAAAATTTCAATACAATATGGTTACCAACCAAACCAAGCAAAAAAAAATTAAATTAAATACATGTAATATTTTTAGTTTTGTATTAGTTTAGCGGCCCTTCATGAACACCCAACCCAAAAATATTTGAACACATAACAGGCTAACACCCAACCTCAATATTTGAACAACCAGCCCAAATAAATAACCCACAAAGCAATCCAATATAAATAACCCAATTAAAGCCTATAGGCGGCTCCATAGCTTCCCCGTAGATTGTCAATTGAACAACCTAAAGTTTTACTCCCTCCGTCCCAAATTGCTCGCCTCTTTCGGGAAGTCGTGCCACTCAAACAATTGTCAATATTTCACAATCTATAATATTTCTTACAATTTCAAAAAAATTGTTTAATAAAACCAATTGAGATCTATCAAACAAAATCCATATTGGATATAAAAAGTATTATAAATTAGAAGTTATAGACAATTTTTTAAGAGGTCCCACATAGTAAAAAGGGACCAACAATTTGGGATAGAGGGAGTATATTTTTAGAATTACATGTCGTTATTTTATCTCGGATTTTGTTATGAACACTCACCAATCCATGTAATTCACAATTAAGCACCTAATACATTAACTGGAAAAAAAATATACGCGTTTAATGACAATTTAGGCAAATAGAGAGAGAGAAAAAAAAAAGTATTTATTGGTATCGATATCTTGCTCTGGCTTCCTTCTGAACGACAATCAACTTTATATCTTATAAAACAAGAACATAAGTATAAAAAAAAGTGCAAACCTATTCGCCATGGAATTTACTACAACAAATATTATTGTATTTATGCGCCGGTTTAATTTTGCTTAGCCCAAAATATAGAATTCGCCGAAAACAATTTTGTGACATCTAATCTATTTTTTTATTATATGGTCCCATTATTCACACTAATATATGAGAATTTGTGTACATATGACTCAAAAAAAAAAATTATATAGTTAAGAGAGTTAGTAGAGTTAAGGTAATCCTTGAATACCCTGTTAAAATTTCCTAGAGCCACCACTAGAACCAGGCCCAGCTCAAGAGTAGCGTTCCTAAGTAAGTTCGCAAACAGTGTGGATTGAAGATATAAATCTCTACTATGGTTCTACTTATTAGTTATACTTCCCCCGCACTCCCATGGCAGCGAAAGGTCATGCAATTCCTCATACTACAACTACAGAAGAGAATTAAACACAGAACTCTCTTCATTCATTAAATGTTGACGTAGTCATACATCTGCCACATATATTCAGATGGCATTTGCAGACATTAAAATTTTCATCATTAACCGTGAGATAATTTTGGACCAAGCAGTTATTGCAAGAGAAAATAAAAAGAAAAAAGGGCCTTTTAATTCATAGAGGAATGCTAGAGGCACTAAATAACTTACAAACTATTACACGAAAAGTACAAGTCATTACCACATCAATGCATGATGCAATACATGCATGCACTCATCCACTAGAAGAATGCCACACGTACATTTAGTGCAATAGTTAGTAAATTAGTTAGTGCCTCTAGCATTTCTCTAATTCATGATAAACATTGTTGGAGAAGCATGGCTACAAAAGGGATTAATATAGCACAATTTCATATGAATTTGCCTCCGTAAACTTTAAAACGCAAATCTTGCAAACGCAAGTCATGAAATAGAAGAATATGTCATTCCACACTTCCAATATTGACAGCTTTCTCACCTGCAAATTAGTTTGAGCATTCTCCACTATTTTTCTGACGAAGTCCTCGTTCTCTAAATTTAGCAAACCAACCTACAGAGATGGACGAATCAGCTATATTCCGTAAAATTTCTCTAGAGGTGCAAAAATAAATTAGTTTGGGAAATCATCATACATCAGAAGAAAGCAATGCCAAAGCATGATAAGATAGGACTGGTAATAGTTTTTCGAATGAGACGACGTGAGCTGAGCAACGAAGACTAAAAAGGAGGATGACACTTTTCCAACAAAAGTAAAAGAAAGAGGGTACAACTCAAGAGCTTAGTGGACGACTAACACTATTGTACATCATGTTAGTTACGCTTAACACATTTAACATCCAGCATGTCTATATGTCTGTGTGTGTGTGTGTCTGTCGTAGCATGAAGCTAAGTTGTTATTTGTAATACTAGCTTAAACATGTTGAATTTCCACCACAGAACAATTTTTCATTCCATCATTTCATTTCAACAGACATAAAAATGCATACTTCTTTTACAACGTATGCTTCCTGTGTATGTATTCATCTGCACAATTATTTGTCCACTTATCTACAGCTATGATCTATGCAGCCATTAATGCAGACAGAGAAATACACCGGCAACAATAAAACGTGGAAACCATTGATTAAAGGAGATAAAA
Organism: Vaccinium vitis-idaea; assembly: GCA_963854785.1. Taxonomy (NCBI): domain Eukaryota; kingdom Viridiplantae; phylum Streptophyta; class Magnoliopsida; order Ericales; family Ericaceae; genus Vaccinium; species Vaccinium vitis-idaea. The sequence goes on along the minus strand of OY978218.1, from coordinate 43,018,248 downwards.
TAGAGCAGATACACCCACCACGGTTCCATACAAAGGAATCTTGTGCGGCAGTTGTTCAGCACACTGGACCAGGAACTGCCAAGACAAATAGAATGAAGTAAATACATCAGCATGCAAATCTAAGAACAACTATAGAGTCAAAAAAAGACTTTCAGGTAGTGTACTGTTCTAAAAGGTTGATAGTTTTATAAACCAAGGCATTACAAATTTGCATGCATTATTTAATCCATGGAGACAACAGGTGTGCCATGTGTGTGCTGCGGTGTGGTTCTAGGATTCATGTGTTTCTGCACCATTTGTCAACAATAGCAAATACAACACGAAATTTGCCTACAATAGAAACCTTCAAGAAGCCATCAGGTACTGAAGAAATGTGGAATGGCAATGTTTGGTGTTCATGTGTTTTGAAGTCCTGATGTGGTTTTTGATTTCCTAAAAAGGATCAAGGATTTCTGGAAGGAAGACAACAAATGAGGGAAATAGCTCCCCTTGTTTTCGTTTCAATATACGACTCCTTCAAATGAAACACAATAATAGAGTAAGTAAAGTCAAAATTTTCACAACACGCAAGTTTTGAGATATTTGCAAAACTGCAATAATCGGGTAAATACAGAAATATGGAATTCATAAAAGAAGATGCAGAGGGGTATAAACATTGGATAGTGGATTAATGGAAAGAGACATTTAGAAAAAACAATTGATTTTTTATATCAAAAAGCAAGCACTGCCTCAAAAATTATATTATGCATGGAGAAACAACAAATTGTTCCACTTGGACTAGCTCAGTGTGAAACATTTCAAGTCTTGAAGCCTAAACAAGCGCAATTGAATCAGTTTCCACTTAGACTACAACAGAGACACAGGCCAACAACAATGAGAGGTAAACTTTAACAACAGTACTGCATTTTATCAGTTTTCTAAGAGGGGCATGGCCAGAGCGATGCAACATTTTTCGCGTGCCTTCGTGAGAAAAGAAGCGCATAAAAATACCAAGAAGATTAAAGGCGTCTTTGAACCCAGAACAAAACTTACAGTGCGTGATACTCATAACATTCCATGGTACAAAAACAAAGTAAGGAAACAAATACAAACGGATTCTGGGTAAGATTGTGTTTACAAGTACAACGGAATACACACCATGGCGAAGGATCCTTCACCAGAAAGACCGTGAGAAATTCACAAACAACCATGTACGGGAAACGCCAGTAGCTAGTGGGCAAGCTGCCTCTTTGCTAATATTACAACAGAGGGATGTCTAACTCATAATCTTTGAGAGCAAAATAAATGAAGTGTGGAACGAAAACCTACATCCAAAATATCCATTCCCGAGTGCTCCAACTCTCTCCGAACCACTCCGAAACATGTCTCCTGCAAATACAAAATAAAATTGACGTTTCAATGGACTGCGTGTGGTGGTCTACACAGAATACGTTGCTGAGCATTCCACACATTACTCAAGTCCAAACAATTGCTCCACTAATATCTTCAACTAGAGTCAACATATAGATGTAAAAACGGCGAAAAAAAAAGTAGGGTTTTGGAAAAGTGGAAAGAGCATAGTGACAGAAAACTGACAATGTGATCTTTGGAATCGGTAATTCCGCCATATTCGGGGCATTTTTCTCCGATTCGAAGAAGCAAGCTCCTCCAACTGCTCATTGTTTTTCAGAGAACCGGACAGCGGCGACGGAAACCCGATCAGAAAGAGAGCCAGGGAGAACACGGAGGGAAGTGCGGGCGGGGTCGGAGAAATTAGTTCTTCAAAGGGTTTTTCTGCATATATGGATACTGATGGATCCACAACCTAACCCGTTACGTATCGGCCCAACCCAACTCAACCCGACCCAGTGTGAAACATTTGATATAGTGTTCTAACAACGCTATGAAGAGCCCAGCTTTAGTATGTTTGAGCTAGGCTCGTATAAAATTTAATGAGCTCAAGCAAAAATCAAGCCCAATATTTGAGCTTGAGTTTGATTTGAGTATTGAATGAGTCTCTCTACAAGCAAATTATTGAGCTTTATATACATGAGCAGTTCAGCTTATATACCCGACCTGAAGTATGGCTAATCCAACTCGGCTTATTTACTAAACAATTAAAAATTTATATTCAAGTTGGGCTCATTTATAGAATAAGTCGAGCCGAGACAAGATTCGAATTACTCACAAACAACTCAATTTATTTGCCCCTCTACTTGCGAATACTTTTAAAAAAAAAAACTACACTTTTAGTCAAAATCTTCCCCAATAAGTCTCGTTAGAACTAGGGATGTACATGGTCCGGCTTGGACCGATTTTGTAGAAATCCAGGGACCGAACTATATCTAATGGTTTCAAATAATTGAAAATCATAACCAAACCGTTACATATATAGAACCAAACAGCACCAAACTTTTAGATTGGTCCGGTTTTTTGTTCTAAACCATGTTAGCATTGAAAAATTGCCAATAAAAAATGTCCATAAAATTTGTTGCAACTTCTTCGTAAAACTTAAAATACACTTGTATATCATTATTGATATATATGGCAAATGGCAGATGCAACGTTAAAACATAAAACTGACAAAATTATCAAGTGTGTGTGGGTATATAGAAGTGTATATGTTATAATATATTATATTTTTACATGTGTGTGTGTGTGTGCTGATCAGTTCAGTTCAAACCATGGTTCCCAATTATGAAACCAGGGACCGAACCAAAATATCTGGTTCACATTTTTTTAGAACCATAACCAATTCACTAAACCATAGAACCAATCCAAATAGACCAATTCGGTCCGGTTTCACGGTTTTTTCAATTTTCTTGTACACCCCTAGTTAGAACTCTGGAAAATGAATGAGTAGAGAAAGGGAGAGTGTGTGCAAGGGAAATAATCGCCTAAAACTCTTTTATGTTTATGAGGGGAAAACTATATTTGAAGGGATACCTTTGTATAAGGAGATGTTGACAAATATCGTCTTACAAGTTGGTGTTTGAAATGTGTGATTGCAGTGAAATGATTGTTGAGGTCTCTTAATGTGAGAACGCACTTTGGGTTGTCTCACGTCAGTGGGAAAATTGAAGGGAGAATGATAAGCAATGAACCATGACTAGCTATTATATAACCTAAGGTTAATATCTTAAGAGCATCTCCACCCCTTGTCCAAATTTTAGTAAAAACTTGATTTGGCATGGAGCATCCCAATGGGCAAAATCAAATCTAAGCATAAATTTGAGTAAAAGCCTCATTAATGGCATTGTTGTAAATTTGAGGGGGGAGAAAATAGCCTTCAATATATTTGATTCTTGATTTGGTTCTCACCAAATTTGGTGAAAATTTTGATTAATATCAAATTTGGTGAAGGATTTTGTGAAGAGTGGAGTGGACTTTCTTGGTGTTTTTTACTAAAATTTGAGTTTAATTTAAGATTTGGGTAAGGAGTGGAGATGCTCTAAGCAACGTGGTTGGGCTACAAGTTAACAAGCCAACTGGCGCGAGTTGTTAAAGGTGGTATCAGAGCACAACCCTGTTCTACATGATGGGGGACACCTTTTAGAATCTGCATGAGATATCTCTTGAATCTCATAATTGGAACAAAATGCTACGTAGCACCAAGTGCTACGCCATGGCCATCGGGGGAAGATTGCTGGGCTAATACAACGAAGATGTTGCATCATAATGTGGGAAGATTGTGAGAACCCACTTTGGGTTGTCCAACGTCATTGGGAAAATTGAAGGGAGAGTGGTATATAACGAAGCACAACTAGCTACTGTATAATTTGAAGTTAACCTTTTGAGCTCTGAGCCACGTGGTTAGACTACGGGTTATTAGGTCAGCTAGTGCAGGTTGTTACACTTCATCTAGTAATAAGTTTCTGGGTAGAACTACTGGATCTTACTCATGTACTGTTAAATCTCTACATTGCGACTCATCGTTATGGGGGTGTATTTTAAGGAGCCGTTAAAGAATATATTCCACGTTACTTGGGTATGGAATGTATTACTTGTTGTAATGTTGTAGCCTTTCCACCTTACACCTTAAGCTTTTGAATTGAGCCTAAAGTACCCCTTAAACTCCTTAAACTCTCAGTACACTCACCAAACCATTCAATCCAAAAAAACAGAGTCTTTGGCACCAGGGAAATCAATTGACATGCAATGCTAAATAGGGAACTACAATGAAAACCAAAGCAATAGTTGAGGCACGAAAAAGTTAAATAAGGTGGTGTTTCTGATAGTTTATTTGTTTTAAGTCGGAGACAAAAGCCAAATTATTTATTATATTTTATCCTGGCTTTTCGAGTTTTTCGTGTGATGATGGACTGTTAAGACATTTTGGACAAAAAACCCTAAAAATTGAAAAGACCGATAGTAAAAAGAACGGGGGCTACATCGGGTAAGAGCATCTCCACCTCTTATCCAGACTTTTACTCAAGTTTGAGTAAAAACTTGATTTGGTATAAAGTACTCCAATGAGCAAAAACAAATTTAGGCATAAATTTGAGTTAAAGTCTCATTAATTGCATTGTTGTAAATTTAAATGGCCTTCAAAATTTGATGTTAGGTTTGGTTCTCACCAAATTTAGTGAAGAATTTTAGTAATATCAAATTTGGTGAAGGATTTAGTGAATGAGTGGAGTGAGGTTCTTGGTGTTTTTTTACTCAAACTTGAATTTGATGTAAGATTTGGGTAGGAGTGGAGATGCTCTAACTCACATGCCATACATACATTACGAGGAAAACTTGGGTGTTGTATGAGTACCATGTGATGGCATCTAACACGCATCTCGGTTGTCAAAAAATATTTTAGATAGTCCGGATTTGAGAGAGATAAAGAGGAGAGGAGAGGAAAGAGTGAAATTTGGGCCTTCCACGACACTTTTAGACAGTTGAAATTGACCCTCGTGCACCGCGTGCCTATTTGGACCCAAACTTTTCTCGTACATTAAGGCCATCTCTAGTGCACTACCTAAAAGAGTTTCCTAAAGTGCTCTAACTAGTTAACTAAGAAAAACTAAAAAAATGGTCTTTAGTGCACAAAAATAGACTCTCTAAAATTCTAGGTGGCATCCCTCGCTACCTAAAGTGCTATAAGTGACTACCTAAATTTGGGGAGAGACTTAAGGAGAGAGAAAGAGGAGAGAGATAGAGAGAGAAGGGAAGGAGGAGAGAGAAAGCGGAGAGAGAGAATAACTTTGAGGAGAGAGAAAGGAAAGACTTAAAGTTAATGAACATTTTTAGGGAGTCCCATTAAAGTGCATTTCTTCTTAACTAGAGATGTTGTTACTATTCTAAATAAGGTCCCACATGTGTTTAGATGTACACTTTAACAAATATTTTTTAGGTAGTGGACTAGAGATACTGTTAGTACTCTAAGAGCAACACCAGCAGCTAAGGCATAATTTGAGCAAAAATACCTGATGAACAGTGCATATTTTTCACTTTACCTATTCACATCTCTTTCAAGACTACAACAGCCTCTCTATTACTCTCTCTATTTACATAAAATATTATAAATGTACAAAAAGTAGGAGAGAGAGGAGTAATAAAAAATAAAACAAAAGCTGAAAGGGAGAAGAATAGAGGAGAGAGAGAGAGAAAAAGTGCAGTATTGCTGTGGAACAGTGGCACCGTAGAAGTGCCGAAGCACTGTTGGGGTATTGCTGATGCACAGTGATAGAGTAGGTGAATAGCGAAGCTGCTGCACCTGATTTCTCCCCTTTTGGTAAGCTAAAGTAGATAAAAATGCATTTTACCGTGGCTGCTGGTGTTGCTCTAAATAGTTAGTTACTCCGGGTGCGACTTGTGAGTGAGTGAGAGGAAAGCTGTTGAAGGAAAAGCAGCGTCGAACATCTTGGACCTCTCCTCAACGATAAGACAATCCCCATCGAAGCAAACAACGCCCTATCAACACCGATATCCCCTTCTCACTCTCAATCTTCACGTCCACATATGCAAACCCCCCCCCCCCCCCCCCCCCCGCCTTTTCAAATCCCAAATACTCCCTTCTTTGTTAATAATTCCTCACCAAAAGACTCACTCCATCCTCTCTCTCTTGGGTGTAGAGGAAAAGAAGAAAGAAGAGAAATGGCCTCTGCAGCGGCACGGGCGTCCCTCTCTCTCATCCCCACTACTTCATCTTCCACCTCTCGCACCCGATCTCCGTCTCTCCCTACCGCCACCCGATTCTTCTACTCCCCTCTCCGCCTATCCGCTGCGGCCGCTGACCCACTCCTCAGCCTCCACGCCGGCTCCAACTTCCGATCCCTCATAAAGGGCTGCGGAAAAGCCTCAAGATGGGTGGTCTGCATGGCCAAGAAGAGCGTCGGAGACCTCACTGCCTCCGACTTGAAAGGCAAGAAGGTCTTTGTCAGGGCCGATTTGAATGTCCCTTTGGACGATTCCCAGAATATCACCGATGACACCAGAATTCGAGCTGCTGTCCCTACCATCAAGCACTTGATTGCCAATGGGGCTAAAGTTATTCTTTCCAGTCACTTGGTGAGTTTTGGCTAATTGGGGAAAAAAAAAAAAACACAATCGATTGAGGATTTGACTTCTAAAGTTGGAGTCTTGTTTTCTATCTACCATTCTCCGAAATTTATAATTATGCGTTACTCTCATTCTCACGTTGTTTATGTTGCGTTGGATCTTTCGCCCCCCCTTTTTTTTTTCAACTTGATCTTTGCTATTCTTAGTAGTCCGTCTCTTTTTGTTCAAATTTCTGTTGAATTTCGTTTGTTTTACTCGTTCCATCTACTTCCATCTCTTACTAGTTTATGAGTGTTAGCATCAGTAATAGTTTGTCAGAACTCTCACTTATGCCCCGGGAGGTAAAACTGAGTTTCACGGGAGTCAAACAGTGGTTTTTATAGGCAATTTCCGAAGCAAGGTTGATGGATTTGATATATATATATATATATATATTTTTCTTTCTGTTCTGATATTTTTGTCATAGAGGTTTACACTTTCTGTTTCTCATAGTTCGCATCTCATTATTTTGGTTTACCAGCTTGTTCTTAAGCTACTTATCGGATGTTGTATAGATGCCTACAATAGTAATAGCTACCAGAATAACTCTTGGGGGACATGACACATGCTGTTGTTACTTGGGATTCATCCCACTTCTCCAGGAAGGAGGCTTTTTGTGGGTTTTCCACTAGTCTTTATTGCAGTGCCAGTTAAGCGAGATATTTTGTTACCTTATCTAATCAATTTTCTGCAAGCATTTTAGTACTACGCGGTATAGCAGCTTTAAAATCACGGCAAAAGTGACTTCTTTGGATGCATAATTGTTTTTGATTTAGTTTTATGTAGTTGTGAGCTTTTATTCTGGCTAAAGATATCTGGATGTGAACTAGTTGTGCTTCGCTAAGTATGTCCTTTGAATTCTCAGGGACGTCCAAAAGGTGTTACTCCAAAATTCAGTTTGGCACCTCTTGTGCCCAGGTTATCTGAACTCCTTGGTGTTCAGGTACATCCTCGTTTTACTGTCAAAGTTAAAATATGCAAGTAAATTACGTTACTTTTAACAGAGTATCTGGTGTGGTCATTAAATCGTGGGTTGTTCCTGCTACTATTCTATGTCAATGGGAACAGGTTGTGAAGGCCGATGACTGCATCGGTCCGGAGGTTGAAAAATTGGTGGCTTCCCTTCCTGAAGGCGGTGTTCTTCTACTTGAGAATGTGAGGTTCTACAAGGAGGAAGAAAAGAATGAACCCGAGTTTGCAAAGAAGCTAGCCTCATTGGCGGATCTCTATGTCAATGATGCATTTGGCACTGCACACAGGGCTCATGCCTCCACCGAGGGGGTTACAAAATTCTTGAAGCCATCTGTTGCCGGCTTCCTTCTTCAAAAGGTTGGAAGAACTCAGTTTGCTTTTGTCCTTGATGTTGCTTCTGTGGCCAGCCTTAAAATGACTGGAAATGCAGAACATCATTTTGTCCTTGACTGGAACATTTGTAGATATAGATATTCCACTTGCATAATTTGTTACGTCTATATGTCTCCGCTTTCATCTGAATAGTCTACATGGTGGGCAGATGAAAAGAGATTATTCTCATGCATCTGCCACACCTGTGGATGTTGGGTCCTCCTTTATCCAAGGCACCGTACTCTTTCCAGAGAGACATCAGTGCATCAGTACCCCACTAACTATGTCTCTCGTCTCTTCTCACCTAGCTTTTTATTTCAATGTGTCAGGAACTGAACTACCTCGTTGGGGCTGTTTCAAGCCCAAAGAGACCGTTTGCTGCTATTGTGGGCGGTTCAAAGGTTTCATCCAAGATTGGTGTGATCGAGTCGCTTTTGGAGAAGTGTGATATCCTGCTTCTTGGTGGAGGAATGATCTTCACATTCTACAAGGCACAAGGTCTTTCGGTTGGGTCATCTCTAGTAGAGGAAGACAAGCTTGGTCTAGCAACTTCTCTCCTTGAGAAGGCCAAGGCGAAAGGAGTTTCTCTTATGTTACCAACTGATGTGGTAATTGCTGACAAGTTTGCTCCTGATGCAAACAGCAAGGTTTGTTCCTTGCTCTCCTGTCAGAAAATTGATTTTGCTGAAGACAACAACATTCGGCTCCAGAGTCCAGACTATTCCCGTCAAATCATTTGTTGTTTGATGGAAACTGATATATGACCATCATTTCACTGACTCAAGAACTCTGTGATTTTGTTCGAGCACACTAACTGGTATGAAATTGTTTTTCGTGTGTCATTGCAGACTGTACCAGCATCTGCTATCCCAGATGGCTGGATGGGTTTGGATATTGGTCCGGATTCTATTAAGACGTTCAATGATGCTTTGGAGACTACCAAAACTGTTATCTGGAATGGACCAATGGGAGTTTTTGAGTTTGACAAGTTTGCACTTGGAACAGAGGTGTGTTTGAATTTTTCGGTTTCAGAATGGATTTTATTTATTCAACTGCTTGCAGCATATGCATGTTTCTGCTTTCTTCACGTGCACATAGTGATGATTGGTGAGGAGTTCACATGCTTTGGGGAATTAATGGGTTTGATGTGGTTTAAAATGTATGTGCGGTTCCAGTGAGCTTACAATGAATATGAAAATAATCGGTTCCAGTGAGCTGACAATGAATATGAAAATAATACATAAGCCAGGACTTGTCCTAATTAAACGTGACCCAGCTTATCGATGTGATATGCTATACATTAAAAGAATCAGAAGAGGGAAAATAGTAAAAATCTGATTTACACCTTTTTCCAATTTGGATATATGTGCCTTTGAATGAACATATGGTGAATTGAGGTTGTAACTGATGTTACAGGCGGTAGCGAAGAAGTTAGCTGAACTCAGCGGGAAAGGAGTGACGACGATCATCGGAGGTGGGGACTCTGTTGCAGCTGTAGAGAAAGTAGGAGTTGCTGAGGTGATGAGCCACATTTCAACAGGTGGTGGTGCCAGTTTGGAGTTGTTGGAAGGCAAACAACTCCCTGGTGTCCTTGCTCTTGACGAAGCCACTCCAGTTCCTGTGTAAAACAAGTTTCTTTTTTTCTTTTTCTTTTTTTTAATCCCCACCCATCCCCCTTTATTGGCATCCAATTAAAGCTTGTCAAGGAGAAAAGTTTGTGGACATCATACGGGTTCATGTTGTAGATTTTCACCATCACCGCTAATCAAGCTATTTTGGCTTTGTATTACTTTCACCGTCGTTGCATTATTAGAAAACACCGTAACAAATGTTCCAATGGTAAGAATCCTTTTCCAAGTCATCAATAAATTTGGCTCTTTCAATAATTTTGCTTGAGAATTTTCCTTCCAATGTCTGCTTTCTGCTCCTTGGTACTATTATCATGTCTTCGTCTCCACCGAAATGTTATGGCTCTCTCCCCCCGTCCCTCCAACCAAATGTTGCGGTTCACATTTTCAGCTATCCAAGTGCTTCTTGATGAAGATATGAAGTAGAGGGTAATTTTGTGAGAGAGATGTTTCAGAGAGTTGCTTTTGTGGAAGGCCTCGTGCAGGTGCGTTGGCAATTCTCATTTTGGTCGGGGGAGTAGAAATAAGGCTTCTTTTGACCTTTTTGTTCTCCTCCCAAAAAGATTCACATGTTCACGAGCTTCTTTTCTTCAACGGTAGCTTGTTTATTTGCTTGTTATATTATTTTCAAAGAGTAAGCAAACAAGTTTATTTGGGAATATGCTGCTTACTAGTTTGTTTGACCAAATTATAACTATTTATATTTTAAATGAGCAAATAAGAAAACTAGACGTCGAATGATCTTTCTATTTTTATTTGGCTTAATGGCTATTTATAGTAATAAGCAAAACAAATTATGCGAACTAAACATTCCGAAAAATATAGTTGTTTGTTACTCTCCCTTTTAAAGAAGAGGTCCTCGAGTTCTAGTCCTCATGTAGTAGGTGCTCGACTTCCGTCGTAACCACTAACACCTAACGATTATCAACTAATCCCTAATATCTATCATCTTGACAGAAAAAAATTACTAAACTACATACCCCGGAGGTTTTGCAGCCAGAAATGCTTTTGTTTTTGGAGTTACTAATCCTTTGATATTGGAAGCCCATGGAGGGATTGAGATTTGCATTATATTTGGGCTTTTTGAAGATGTAGAGTTGTAAGGAGATTCTTATCATCTTATCAAAATCATCCAACATAAGCGTCTAGATATCACAGTTGTGGCAGCAAATCAATTGGAGTTACAAGGTTGATTTTAGGCATGCAAGTGTAAGTTGGGAGAAATTTATATTTGAGTGGCTCATTGTTTGGAAAAAGGAGTTGTGAGACGCATAGATTCTTGTTAGGGATGGCAATTCCGGCCTATCTGATCCGTTCCCGCCCCGTTCGGGTTGGAGTTTTGGAGTTTTTTCCGGGATAGGTCGGATTTGGAGGGAAAAATCAAACAAATTTCGGGAATTGGGTTAGAGGCGGTTGTATATACGTCTAATCCGCCCTGGTCCTAGACCCGGTTTTTATTACACATTTAATATGTTATGTACATTTAGACCCCTAGAATTTTTTGTTAATTATTAGGGTTTCCCCATTATATATATTAGTAATACACTTCATTGAGTTTATTCTCCAATCTCCACATTCTCAAACACAAGGCCTCCCTACTCCCCTGGAGCCCGGTAATTTTATTTGGTTAGTTGGACATTAGATATGTTGGTAAAACCTAACAATATTTTTTTCTATATATATATATTTTATTTTTTTTGGTTCGGTGACTTTCAGATCGAGGCGGGGATCCCCAAATACCATTAGGAGCGAGGATGGAGGATGGAGGGTGAAAGTGATTCCTTGCGGGGAATGGGGCGGGGACGGAGGTAGCTATGGGGTTTGGGGATTAGAGGCGGGAATGGTCAAATCCGCCCCCAATCCTCCCCATTGTCATCCCTAATTCTTGTACATAGAAAAAGTCTACCCTCCATTGTGTCTGGTGTCTTCCTTAAAGAATTGATTGCCTCTTTTGATGTTTTTCTCATCCTTTTTTCCTATCATAAATAAAGTTTCATCTATCATTTTGACAAAACAAACAAACAATCTAAACATAACCTAATTGGTGATTCTCTCTCTACCTTGAGAGCTTCTCTCTCTAAGATGAGAGAAATGCCCTAGGTGGCTCACCTTTCCTCTTCATCCGTCCCTCCATTCTCTCCAATCTACTCTCTGACCCTCCTTTCTCTTCCCTCACCTCATTTCCCTCCTGTCTTCTCCTAGATCTATCCTTTTCTACTTTTTCGAATAGCTTTTGCTACCTCACCATGGCCGATTTTGAATTTCTGGACCTTGAAGAAGGTTCAGGGGTTAACAAAAGTGTTTGCTTGGTGGGTAAAGTGTTCCAGGAGAAGAATATTAAAGCTTCCATTCTCGCCAACATCCTCACAGTAGCATGGCGGACAAGAGTTCCTTTCCACGTTGATGATTGGAGTAACAACACTTTCCTCTTTCGCTTTGAAGATGAAGAGGACAGGCTTGCTATCCTTCAAGAAAGACCCTGGTCGGTGATGAACAATTTGATGGGTCTCATGCCTCTAACGGAGGGAATGGTAGTTTCTGAGTTAAACTTTGATTTCTGTCCCTTTTGGGTGCAAATCCACGGCCTTCCAGTGGAGAAGATGAGTAAAGGTAATGCTGAAATTATTGGTAGCAGATTGGGTAAACTTTTGGCTGTAGAAACATCTTCAGATGGCTACTGTTTGCGCCGAGGTTTTCTCAGAATACGGGTCGAATTCGATATTACCAAACCGCTCCCCAAAGGGTTTTGGTTAAAAGGAAGTCCTAACACTAACAGAGATCGTTGGATCTCTTTCAAGTATGAGAAGTTATCTGATTTTTGTTATGCATGTGGGAGAATAGGCCATGATTGCAAGGGATGTCGTTTTGTTTCTAGAGCTGAAGGGGAAACCTTCGGTTATGGACCGAATTTGCGCACTGGGCGAGCAAGAAAGGGATCCATCCCAATCGAAGTTATACGGGCAGAGGTTGATGCGGCAGAAATCAGAGTCCAGGACTTAATTCGCCGTCGTCCGGTGATCTAGATGGATGACAACGGAGCGTGCTATAAACGAGAATCCAAATCACGTATCAGCAGGCACCAGAGAGAGTGGGATTGCAAAATCACCTTCTTCGTACAGATTCTGATGCCTTTTGTAGGCCAGGTGGCGCATAATCAGTGGTGACAGGTTGACAGGTGATGCTCTCATACCATCTTTGAGTATCCACCAAGAAACACAGATGGATGGGCCGGGTCAAGTCTTAGTTCCTAACCCACCTCCTCCCCTTACCAAACCTGACTTATCCATTGACCCTAATTCTAGTGGGCCGAGCCCAAATAATGGGCCCCAATATTATGTTATTGAACCTCCTGACAGCCCAAAAGCACCCCATGCACTTCAGCCCCCCACCACTAATAAATCTACCCAAAATCATTTACTGCCCTTATCCCATAATCCTTCCTCAAGCCCGCAAATATTATCCCAGTCCATTTCCTTAGCCCAAAACCCCTCTGTCAACCCAAAAACTTCAACCCAACATATTCCCCTAATCCACATTCCCCTTTTAAGCCCAGATTCTATAAACCAGCCCATTCCTCCATGCAATCCAATTCCCTTAGCCCAAAACTCCTCTACAAGCCCACTAACCTTGTCCGAAACACCACCCACAACTCCCCACCCATTTTCTCCTAATACCCCTTCGTCCCCTGGCCTTATAACCACAACCTATAACTCCTCATCCACTGATTTGATAAAACCTTTTTCACCAAAGAATTTGGACATTTCAATTGCCACAGTTTTCAAATCTCTCTCCCTCAAAAGGAAATCTGAAGATGATCCCTCTCTTAACTGCTCCAAAATTCTCCGTATTTGCTCCCCCTCACAAAGTTCCATTACTACCTCTCCTGAAATTCATAACCCCATACGCAAGAATAGGAGAGACAGTTCCCACTCTCGGTCCCCTTATAAGAAACAAGTGCCCATCTCAAAGCAAGCTCTAGGTGAGGATGGTCTATGCGAAGTCCCAATTCTTCAGTTGTCTAATCTGGCAGGTATGTCGAACTATTCGCAGTTGGTGGGTTCAAATATGGCAGTTGACAATGTTGTGGTGTCTGGTGAAAATGGGCTTGTGGCTGGCCCTAAATAGCCACACTCCCCATGATGATCTTAACCTGGAATTGTCAAGGAATCGGGCGTACCTTGACGAACCAGGCTTTAGGTGATCTTGTTCGGAAAAATCGCCCCTCCATCGTCTTCTTGATGGAGTCCAAAAACAATGAGGTTAATATGGAAACCATTCGCCGTACTCTAGGTTTCGATAGTAGTAGTTATGTGGATCCGGAGGGCCTATTGGGGGGATAACTTTATGGTGGAATAAAGACGTGGAGATTGAAGTGGTATTAGTGTCGAAGAATTTTGTTCATGCCATTGTTACTGATAATTCGAACAAGAAAGTGTGGGCAGCAACATTTGTCTATGGGTGCCCCTCTAGAGCTAGCAAGGAGATGATTTGGGATGCAATTAGGGATATAGCTCATTCTGAGATTTTGCCGTGGGTATGTATGGGGGATTTCAATCAAGTATTAAGTGTTGGTGACAAATTGGGAGGGCACATCCCAAGTCAGAGGTTAATTTCATCGTTCCATGACCTTATTAGTGATTGCGGGCTTGTAGATTTGGAGTTCAAAGGACCACGTTTCACTTGGAGGAATAACCGGAGTGGAGAAAATTTTATTATGGAGAGAATAGACATGGGTTTTGCCAACTCCAAGTGGCGCGAACTTTATGATAAGGCTATGGTTTTTGTGGAACCGGCCATCGGTTCGGATCATAATCCCTTGATTTTGAACACGGATGTTCCTCTTAATAAAGTGGGAAAACCCTTTAGGTTCGAATCCTTTTGGGTTACCGAGGATGGATGCAAAACTGTAGTGGAAGAATCATGGAACCGTGGCCAGGAGGGCCCTCTGATGTACTCTTTGTGTAAAAAACTCAGGCACTGCAAAGATAATTTAAAGTCTTGGAGCAAACATAATTTTGGGGATCTTCGCCTTAAAATTAATCACGCAAAGGAGCAGTTGGTTGACATCCAAAGCCAGCTTGAGCAGGGGTTTAAGTCTGATTTGATTGTGGAGGAAAGGAGGCTCCTCCAATTAATTGAAGACCTTTGGCAAAAAGATGCCATGTATTGGCACCAACGATCGCGAATCAAGTGGCTTCAAATGGGAGACAGCAACTCTCGATTCTTTCATCTCTCAACAATACAACGCCGTTAACGGAATCAGATTGTCAGATTGAAAGATAGTGCTGGAGTTTGGAGATCTACACCAAAGGAGGTTGCAGGTATCGTTAAGAGCTATTTTCTTGATCTTTATAAAGAACCTCCTCTGCGAGATTTTGGGGACTTGCTTAGCCTTATTGATCCCTTAATTTCCAATGAATGCAATATGAGTCTGGTGAGAGATATCTCTCCTGAAGAGGTCCGAAGTGCAGTGTTTCAGATGGGGGCTCTTAAAGCGCCAGGGTCTGATGGATTTCCGGGGCTATTTTACCAAAGCTATTGGGACGTCGTGGGGGAGGACGTTTATAGAGTTGTGCAAACTTTCTTTCAAGAAGGGATTCTTATACAAGAGGTCAACCAAACGAATATTACCTTGATTCCTAAAGTACCTAATCCGGAAACGATGAGTAATCTATGCCCCATCAGCTTGTGTCGTTTTCTGTACAAAATCATTTCTAAGGTATTGGCTAACCGACTTCAACCTTTCATGGATAACATTATCTCTGAACAACAATTAGCTTTCATCCTCGGGAGGCAAGATCAGGATAATATAATGGTGGCTCACGAGGTATTTCATTTCCTCAAGCATAAAAAGGTGGGTCCTAAATCCTCGATGGCGATCAAACTCGATCTTAATAAAGCTTACGATCGAGTATGCTGGGACTTCCTTTTTCAAGTCATGGAGAAATTGGGCTTTCACGCTAAATGGATAGGGTGGATTAAGCAATGTGTATGCTCTGTTAAGTATTCGGTGGTGGTTAATGGTGGTCAGATTTGCAACGTTACGCCCAAAAGAGGACTCCGCCAGGGAGACCCTTTATCATCTTACTTGTTCTTGATTGTCGCGGATGTGTTCTCTCATCTCATGTCCAAAGCAATCTCTAACAAGTCAATCGGGGGGATAAAAATGAGGAAACGATGCCCCATAGTATCCCATCTCCTATTTGCGGATGACTCACTTGTGTTCCTTGAAGCTGTCCCCCAAACGTGCAAGAACTTTATGGATCTCATGCAGTGCTTTAGTGAATCTTCTGGGTTATCCCTCAATGTGCAGAAATCAAGTGTTTATTTTTCAGCAAATACAGATAATGGGGTCAAGGAAAATATTAAAGGCATTCTAGGGATGGAGGAAATGAACGATTCTGCTCAATACTTGGGGCTGCCTACCTTTTGGGGGAAATCAAAGAAGGAAGCGTTGGGCTATCTTAGGGACCGAATTATTCGCAAAACTCAGAGTTGGGGGACTAAGCACCTGAATCAAGCCAGCAAGGAAGTCCTAATCAAGTCTGTACTTCAGCCCATTCCCATGTACACTTTGATGTGTTTCAAGCTTCCTCTCTCTATATGTACATGCTTAAACTCGGTGATCGGTAAGTTTTGGTGGGGTAAGTCAGACGTTGGAGACAAGATCCATTGGGGTGCTTGGCATAAGCTTACAAATCTAAAAGCCGAGGGTGGTTTGGGCTTTAAAGACTTTGAAGCTTTCAATATAGCCTTGCTGGCCAAGCAATTTTGGCGTTTGATTATCTCCCCTAACGCTTTATGGGCCAGAGTTTTAAAAGGACTTTATTTTCCTAATAAGTCATGGACAGATGCTGTGAGGGGCTCTAAGCCTTCTTGGCTTTGGTCTAGTCTTTTGGAGGGGAGAAAGTTGATTCAAGAAGGTACCCTATGGAGGTTGGGTAATGGTGAGTCCATTCGGTTCTAGACAGACAAGTGGGTTCCTGATATTGTGGGTGGCAAGCTTTCTGTACCTTCTAACAATCAAAGCGACACACTAACGGTCTCAAGCTTCATTGATAATGCCACAAAAAGCTGGAATAGGGAAAAATTATACGAATGTCTTTCGGTGGAGGAGGCTGATGCAGTCAGCAGAATTCCCATTAGTTTCTCGGGTTCTACAGATAAATTGATTTCGAAAGCAACTTCATCAGGAAGGTACACCGTCAAGTCCGGCTATTCACATCAGGTAAAATCTATACCAAGATTAAATCCTTCAAATCCTTCTTGCTCGTTTACCCCTTCAAGCCGCATGTGGAATAAATTTTGGAGTATCCCTACGTTGCCTAAAATTCGAATGTTTATGTGGAAAGTTGTTCGTAATTGGATAGCTTGTCGGGCTAATTTGGTGAAGAGGAAGTGTGGGTCTAACTCCTTGTGCCCAATTTGCGAATCTGATAATGAAACAACGGAACATTTGCTTTTTCGGTGCCCCTGGACAAGGGCTGTATGGTTTGGGAGTAATAGAGCCTTTTGGGTTTATCACAGAGAAGTGGTGTCTGCTGACAAATGGATAGAAGATATGCTATGTGGTAATCTTGCAAAAGAAACCAACAATGAAGTTGTAGGCGAAATTTTCCAATTATGCTGGGCAATCTGGAAGGCACGCAATAGTTTTGTGTTCAACAGTATACCACTGGATCCTAAGGCTGTTATTGATCAAGCTCTCCGGGCTAACAAAGATTACCTTTTTGCTGTTTGTACCAAGGAAAACAGTGCCCTTCCAAAACCTGTTGGTGTAACAAAGTGGGTACCTCCACCCGTTTCTTTTATCAAAATCAATGTAGATGGAGCTTTCATATCCTCCCGCAGCTTGGCTGCCATTGGCATTATTGCTAGAGATAGTGGTGGATCAGCTCAATGGTGGCGTTGCAGCAGCGTCAAGGTTGCGTCGGCTCTCTCAATTGAAGCTTGGGCTCTCCGTATAGCGTGTGCAATGGCTAAGGATGAGGATCTTAATGAGGTTATTTTTGAATCAGATTGTAAGAATTTGATTGACTTTGTGAGTGATGTTGAGTTGGAAAGTCCCTGGACTATTGCAGCCTTCGTGGAGGACATCAGAACTTGGGCAAAGGATAGGAATTGGTCTTTTAAATGGTGTAAGAGAGATAGCAATAGGGCGGCACATTGGATAGCTTCTAATTGAGGAAACAAGAGAGTTACTTTTCTTTCGGGTTGTATTCCGCCCGACCTTCATTCCATTTTAGTTAAGGATTTGTCCTGATAAATCTAATACAATTGACATTTTCAAAATAAAAAAAAATAGAAAAAATAAAAAAAAAATGAATCAAGTGGACTAATTTGGGGAAATGATTTTCACAATCCCCTTTATTTATTTGCACTTTTTTTTCTCATTATTCATATGAAAATTACTAGTCCACCCTTACCTCTTGAGTCACATTTTCCATATAAGGGCAATTTGATACTTTCAAGTAGATAAAGACAAAAAAAAAAGAGTGTCAATGTATAAAAAGGAAGTGAAAAATTATTTACATTGTACAACATGTTTATTCAAACCTCAGGAAATAGAGAAATCTAAATACGTAATTCTTTATTTCTAATGTTGCAAAAAAATTATGAATCCATTAATCTTCTGGTAATATATATTAAATAGTACATAAATTTATTTTCTCAAGAGAGATACTCAGACCAAATCTTAATGAAAATCAGATGAACCGATATTTTTTTAAACCATCACAATTTCCACCCCACTAGATCACCGCCATCACTACCATGCCATTAGTTCAATAACACTAAGATCACTTCACCAAATGTCGCCACTGCCACCATCATTTTATAACCACTACTGCTACCACCACCACCACCCATGCACCCCCTCACCATTGTCACTTTACAACCACCACCACCCATGCACCCCCTCACCATTGTCACTTTACAACCCCCCCCCCCCCCCCCCCCCCCCCCAATCTATTCACCAACACCCATGCACTACTTGCACCCTCATCACTTCACAACCACTATCCTTCTATACCACCAGCACACCACTACATCACCACCACTATTTTCGCTGTCATCATTTTACCATTACTACTACCACCACCACTGCCACTCCCGCCATAAAACCCGATGAGAACTTTTTCAATCTAAAAAAAAGGTCCAATAACTACAAGAATTTTCTCAATTCTAAAAAGTTTCACATTATAACCACCACAATCCCAAAAAAGATTGAGAATAAGTTTTTAAAAACTAAAAAATACTCCGGTAAAAAAAATAAAAAAACATAATAATATTTTGTCAAATTTGTAGAGGGAAACACGCTCTATGAGATCAACAATACGCTCCATTCGCCGGAACCCTAGCACTGTAAGACAATTAATGGTGAGAAGCATCCACACCTCTCATCGGCGGTGGGTCCTCCGATGCTTAAGTTAGTATCACGTTCCAAAAGGAAACCCTAGTTCACACAAAGCATGTAAATAACAAATTACAACGTACTTTTCTTCACGATTGTTGTACCTTGTTTATAGATATGAGGTACTTGTTGTCCAAGTTACTTAAGGGCATCTCCAACCCAAACTCCATTCCTCTATTTTGGAGGAGAAAATCAATTCCAACCCATCCTCTAATAGGTGTTTTGACATCAATTCCTCCATTTTGGAGGAAAATAGTGCTCAAGCACCTCAACTCATCTTCCATTTGAAAGGAATTTTATTTTCATCTTCTATACTTGGAGGATGAAAAAAGTTTGTGGTCCATATTTGAAGGAATATAGGAACGAAGGATAGATTGAAGATGCCCTTATGGTCTAACTATCCTATTGAGTCATTTCTCATATGGGATTCCCCCTATAGTAATACAATCTTTTGAATGCAAGATTCCCTTCTCGTCAAAATCCTTGCCCATATTGGAATTCTCTTCCAACATAGAAACACAATATTAGCAATCCCTTTGGATTCTATCCTATCAGGTAAGATCTACAATCCAGAACCTTTTAGAATAATCTACTGCTCATTCACTTGTTCGGCACTACTGTAGTGCACCCACTCGTGGTGGTGTCGACCACCATCATATGGTGGTCATCTTGATTGTGCACATGGCCCACCTTGCTCAGCAATATCTTGGAGCACCTTCACGTGGTCCCCAGACTAAGCCACCTTCTGTGGTGTTCAGGCTGAGCACGTGGTTCGCACGTGCTAGGACTTGCTCCTTTGAAGTTGGATTTTACCCACTCTAAAATTTAAAAAAAATTAGAATATCCCCACTTCAAATAGATTGAATTTTTTTTTGGACGAATAATATTTTTATTGTGATTTGGAGGTGCTGATTTTGAAGTGATTGTAAATTTAACCTTAAAAATATGAAGGTTGTGTTCGTTTGGTAGTTTTAGTTTAGTTTTGATGATGTCATCAGGTGTAATGAGTGGAGAGAGATAGAGAGAGAAATGAAGAAAATGATGATGTCATCAAAACTAAAACTAAAACTAAAACTAAAACTAAACTGGGAAACGAACAAGGCCGAAAAGTTTTAAATTTCGGATAATGATACACGTACAGAAAAAATGGGACCGAAATTGTACCGATCGCGTTCGGGGACCCACTTTTGGGTCCCACACGAGTGATCCGAAATTTTGATTCAAACGGTGAGACTTTGGTTCGAGTACTTCCAACCGTCCGATTGAGCTGAAATTTTGTGGGGCCCCTCGGAAAAATGTTTTAAGAATAATGAACGGTTCGGATCACTCGTGTGAGACCAAAAAATGGGTCCCCGAACGCGATCGGTACAATTTCGGTCCCATTTTTTTCTGTACCTGTATCATTATCCTTAAATTTCTAACTTGGGAATATAGGTTATAACTCACCGTAAGACAAGACGCAGCAACGCACGCCCACGGTGTTTCTAAAGTCAAAACCATGGTTCATAGTAATAATAAAAAAAAAAGGAAAAGAAAAAGGAAACTAGGTGCGCACAAAACACCACGCTATTTACAGAAACCACCTTCTTATCGTGCGCTCTCTTTCGATTATAAATTCTACCGGTCCTTCTTCTCGATTGCCCTCTGCTGCTACATCACGCTTTCAGAATTATCTAAATAGTCTCTAACTTGTTTGATCTCATATCTTTCATCAAAGTAAGTTCAAATCGTCTCTTCCTCCCCCGTGTGCATGTAATAGTTTGATTGATCTGCTGATGATTTTGTTTGATTGATGATTAACTAGGAAGGAGTCGGAATGGCGGTAAAGAGGAGTGTAGGTGATCTGAAGGAGGCAGATCTTAAAGGAAAGAAGGTGTTTGTGAGGGTTGATCTGAATGTTCCTTTGGATGACAATTTCAATATCACTGATGATACCAGGATCCGAGCAGCCGTCCCAACTATCAAGTATTTGATGGGTCATGGTGCCAAAGTCATCCTCTCTTCCCATCTGGTAATACCCGTCTAATTTTCTTGATATTGGATTTATCCTTTATAGGGTCCTTTTTACTGATGAATTCTGATTCATTGCATATGTGACTTCATGTTTGGGGCAGTAATTGATAAAGCACCCAGATGTTGTTCTTCCTATCTTGTTTGGTACTGATCTACTTGTTATTTTAGTGGCTTACGGCAGATTTGAAACTAATTTGGCGGAGTACATTTTGAACCACCGTACTTTATTTTGGAAAACGATCTTAGTGGATTTTAGTGTAGCCACATCTGTTGTTGTTGTCATTTTCCGTTCACCAAGGAGCAGTATTTTCTTGTTTAGCTCAAAGTCAAGATCACTTGGTAGTAAGTTGTAACTTGTGACTTGTCAATTTAGAATCATTTTTGCTCATATTGCTGCACAGATCATTTTTGCTTGTATCGATGGTGTTTTCTATTGGGACTATTTGAGGTTCATAGGAGTGCTTGGGTTCTGGGCCTGCTGGCTTTCTTCTGTAGCATTGGAAAAGTAGAAACCTTCATATAGAACATCAAAGGGAAAGGGAATTTTTGGAGCCACAGTTTGTATTTCAGGAATGTTCTAAGTTTCCAGTTTGGTAGGAATATTCTGGTGGATGGATTTGTGTTTCAGTTTCAGTGGACATACTACTGATCTGTGAGTCCCTACATTTATGCATGTCTTGTAAACTTGTCTCCCCGACTTCCCCTAGATGGACCTTTTGAGGATACGGAATACTGCTTCTTGGACTGGATTTCATCCTAGTTAGTAGCTTTATTGTTCTAGGGTTATGGTGGTCTATTTTGTTTTGCTGTACTACCTATACAAAGCTACAAGTTTAGGTAGTCATCATGGTTGATATGCGGTGTCGTTCACTTCTGGGGCTAATGCGAACCATTTTGTTTGCTTGAATTCTTCTTGCTGAGTGGTAGACATATTGTATTATTGTGTGTATTGAATTGCATATATTGTTTCTTTCTTCAATATGTTTACTTTGGAAGCTCCTGCATGTTTGATGAATGATTGTTGTCATGATGTCACAAAATAGCTGAATCAATTTCGTAGCTTAGATTTTTTTCCTTTATTGTTTTTTTCCGTTGGTTGATGGAGACTCAGTGCTTAATATGGTATTGTTTTTCCCTTTAGTTGCTTGTTGGGGATCCACTGCTTTCGATGAAAGAACTCCCAGATCGTTTCTAGTTTTTCTTTCACCAGTAGTAACTTAGCATCAAAAAGTTTTTTCCCGTTGATTGTTGAGTTTTTTTTTGCTCGGTTGGGGGAAGGGTGGGGGAAGAAGAAACTTCACAATGTAACCCTGTCTTGATCTACGAATTTTGTTGAAATGTTTTCTTGTGGGTGTGGCTAGATGTGTTTTTTCCATCATGCAATAAGTGGCAGTTTTTGAGTGTCGTTTCTATTCCCTCTTGCGAGTATTGCTATGATTTCATACAGATTTATTTGATGAAGTTGTGCCGAAGAACAAACTCATTCAACAATTGTTTTTGACACGTGGGTTGCAGGGACGCCCAAAGGGTGTCACACCGAAGTACAGCTTGAAGCCTCTTGTGCCAAGGTTGTCTGAACTTCTTGGTGTTGAGGTATGTTTATTCCTACTTAGTATAAGATTCATTTGACTCGAGTTTGTTTGCAGTCACTAATGTGGTTATTTAGGTGAATATCTGCTAATCTTGTTCATGTGTCTCGAACAGGTCAAGATGGCGAATGACTGTATTGGTGAAGAAGTTGAAACAATGGTGGCTGCATTGCCAGATGGGAGTGTTCTGCTTCTGGAGAATGTGAGATTCCATAAGGAGGAAGAGAAGAATGATCCTGAATTTGCGAAAAAGCTGGCATCGCTCGCTGATCTCTACGTGAATGATGCATTTGGAACTGCTCATAGAGCACATGCTTCCACAGAAGGAGTGGCTAAGTACTTGAAGCCTGCAGTCGCTGGATTCCTTATGCAGAAGGTTTGTATGTCCAATTACCTGGTTTATATTCCTTTGGGTATTGCCTTGAAGAAACTAAACTTTGGGGTAATATACATGTATGCAAATAATATATATGAACTATTCAGCACCTTTCGTGTAGGACTATACGCGAATCACACATTTGATGTTTTGAGGTTTTGAGGTTTTGATTGTCTGATCAATTGAGAAAGAGTGATATTAATTTGCATTAGCACATGTTTTACACGTGGCCCCAAATTCAGACTTCGTTTGCTAGGATCACATTGCACTGTGTGCATCAGTTGAGCTACATTATAAATGTAATGAAAACTCAATTATTGGAGAAATCGTTATTGGACTTCAAGTCTTCAATTGAATCTAGCTTGTCAAGATGCCATGAGAAGTTGGTCTGGAGCTTGGTATGTCTGCCTCACAATGAGCTTAATGAAGCTGCTATAGAACGGTGGGCTGTCACAAGTTGTTTGACTTTCCTTTGTGAGCCCAGCAAGCACAACAGCTAATCTTTCTTAATCTGAAATTGACCCAACGTGGTATGCCAAGCAGTATTCACTTCTTTAAATAAAAGTTATTCTTGCTGGTTGA
Organism: Vaccinium vitis-idaea; assembly: GCA_963854785.1. Taxonomy (NCBI): domain Eukaryota; kingdom Viridiplantae; phylum Streptophyta; class Magnoliopsida; order Ericales; family Ericaceae; genus Vaccinium; species Vaccinium vitis-idaea. The sequence goes on along the minus strand of OY978218.1, from coordinate 42,994,794 downwards.
TTGCTAGAGACTTCATTTTGATTTTCTTGTACAGCAATACAGCCCACACACGAATGATGGTGCCATCCTTGTAATCCTACTTAACTTTATAGTTACGTAACGCTAATGGAAAATTGCATGCTGGTTGAGCCGAATCTATTTCTTAGTTGTTTATTTAATTAATGGTAAGAGGTAATGACTAGTTCCTAATAAGTTGACATGTTGACTTCATCTTTGGTCTTAGGAACTTGACTATCTTGTTGGAGCCGTGTCAAATCCCAAAAGACCATTTGCTGCGATCGTTGGTGGCTCCAAGGTGTCAAGTAAGATCGGTGTGATCGAGTCATTGTTGGAGAAGGTTGACATTCTGTTGCTCGGTGGAGGTATGATTTTTACGTTTTACAAGGCCCAAGGTCTGTCAATTGGATCATCACTTGTTGAGGAAGACAAGCTTGATCTTGCAACATCACTTCTTGAGAAGGCCAAGTCTAAAGGGGTGTCTTTGATGCTGCCTTCTGATGTGGTTATTGCTGACAAGTTTGCTGCCGATGCCAACAGCAAGGTTATTATTTTTCCACCCCTTTCAATAAACTTAAAATTCTGACCAGGTTTTCATGAGTGGTTTGATATGAAATTCAATTTGGCATCTTCATCCATGCTTCTTACCTTCAAACAGACAGAAAGGAAAATCTTTCCTTCTGATCTGATTTGTGTGATTTTGGTTCCGTCTTTGTGTGGAAATGTTTTGTTTACTAATTCTTGCTGCAAGAGGGTTAAAACATAATGTTCTTATGTCTTGTAGATTGTTCCAGCATCTGGTATCCCTGATGGTTGGATGGGATTGGATATAGGACCTGATTCAATCAAGGCCTTCGGGGAAGCCTTGGATACCACCAAAACTGTTATTTGGAATGGACCTATGGGCGTGTTTGAGTTTGACAAGTTTGCTGCAGGAACAGAGGTACACAATCAACTTACATGCCCTTTTACATCTAGCATTAGCATCAGCCTCATGCGATACGATAATGGGGTCAAGCATTTGATGTGTGGACATTTCTTGTAGTTGAAACCTCTTCGCCTTAGCCCTAACACAACACTATATGTTTTTCTTATTTTATGAGCAGGCAATTGCAAAGAAATTGGCAGACCTTAGCGGTTGTGGGGTGACAACAATAATTGGAGGAGGCGACTCTGTTGCAGCAGTGGAGAAGGTTGGTCTAGCGGAAAAGATGAGCCACATCTCAACTGGAGGAGGTGCCAGTTTGGAACTTCTCGAGGGGAAACCACTTCCTGGAGTTCTTGCCCTTGATGATGCTTGAGCAGCACACCTTTTCCTCTCTTGTTTTCTGCATTTGGTGTATGCTTGTATGTTTGGGGTTTTGACCAGTGCGGATTCGAAACAAAATAGAACTTAAAGTGGATTCCTACGCGTAGTGAGAGTTTTTATTCCCTGGGTGGATGTTATGAGGACGGTTCTACTTATTGAGGTCACTGAAAACCTTTGTTAGTCTTTCGTGTCCATACGGTTGAATGCTTGCCTATTTTTGTTTTATCTGTATGCATCGTTCTCTGGTTTTCTATGAAGTTATTTGAATGCAAGATATAATATCAGAGTAACAGCTTGAAGGGGCACAATGTATAAGTCTCTATGTTGTCAATGAACAAATCATGCAGCAAGTGATGGTAGGTTGAAACAAAAGTCAGGGATAAAAAAACGCGAACCTCCCTGAGAGGGGAAGAGATTTTGAGCGATTGCAATGGGACTCGAGCCCATAACCCACAATCGAGCTCTTCATCCATCCATCAGGCTATGCGATCAAATTCATTGTATTCTGGCAACTCAACAGTTTTATACTTGATGCGGGCACAATGGAGAGTTGGGGGACACTTGTATCCTAGGAACACAAATGTGGGTGGACACTTGTAGACTTGTTGCTGGAATCATTTTCCCCGGTTTAGAACCTGAGGATACAAGTGTACAGGGGGTTTCTTTTTAAAAATCAGAGGTTAGGGTTTAGGTAGGGGTGAAAATTTCTGACCCGACACGAGATCCCGACACGAAATTAGCGGGTTAGAATCAATTATTTCTAATACAAAACAGAATATGACACGACATGATAACAGGACAAAAAGAAATGTTAAGATCATAACTTCATCATGGCATAATTTTGCCCTTTCAATTAACTGTTTTTGTTTATAATTTTTAGTATCATGTCATTACTTAATCGTAAAAACTCGATTTGTATGTGCATCGCATGTGCCTAGCCTCTATTCGACATAAATGTGAAATTAAATTAGTTGGGTCATTCCTGTAAAACAAAAATTTTGTACTTAGGATAATCATAACGTGTAAACAACAATTTTCGATTTTTGACAAAATTCAACATTTTTATGCAACAACACACGTGCATTGCCTGCGGAGAGGCTGTTCGGATGTGCGTGCCGCTGTGCCAGTGTCTATGAAGGCTAGTGGATTTGCACACGCATTGCGTGTGCACCAACCACCTCTAGTAGTAAGGAGAGACCGTTGGCGAGGTTGGGCCTTGAACCTGCTGCTGTCCGACACAAGGCCCAAATCCATTACCTTTGTTTTTTTCTTTTTTTGGGTGAAGAAGTCCATTAGCTTTCAAAGAAATAAGTAGTACTTTCTTATGCTGGGAGGTAATTTTCTGCTGTTGTGGATTCTCGTCTGTTGCTGCGGCACGGATTCGCACGGAACCGGGGGATCACTACAGGGTGTAGTGAGCAATAGTGGTCGTTGGATTCGACAATCTTTCTTACATGGAAGAGTTTTATTTTAAATCTGGACCATTGATTACCACATCGAACGGCCACTGCTCACTACACCCTGTAGTGAGTTTGGCTCACTACAGGGCCCCCGGTTCCAAGGATAGCCATCATCAATTAGTAAAACTTATGAGACCCATTGCATCGTGTGTATACCGATTTGGAGGCTAACCAAGAAACCTAATAAAGATTCTCAATTCAGGACCCAAGTCTATGAGAGGGGAAGATTTGCAAGCATAAGACTCGTGAATGCTGAGTTCGTCAAAACTTTACTAGCGTCCTTTTCAAAGTCCGTCCCGGAGATCACCCATGCAACGCCCCCTCCCAGGACTCTTTTCCAGGCCCCATAATCTTCACAGCTTCAGTCGGCATATTGTTTTTTTTTTGCAATTTTATTCTAACAATTGTGAGCTAAAGACAACCTCACAAATTGCACATTGGTACCTTTTACAAGTAGAATGCGAATACAAAAAGAACAAAAAACATAACCACCAGTCAAGGACGTCTGGTGTTCCAAAAAAAAAAGTCAAGGACGTCTACTACTGCTTAATTCTCCACTTATGCGCTGTCCGAGGGCCAGTCTCAATGCCCTCATAGTATCTGGATTCAAGCTGCTGGCTGTTCCAGGCCTTGACAAATTGAGAAAACCGGTCACGTGCAGTTTCCGTTGAAAGATCTGAAAAAAACACATTCTTCTCTTCTTTCAGCCATGTTGAAAATTCATTGTTCTTGGAGAAGTAGTCATCATTCGACAGCTCCTGGAACTTTATTTTATGCAAAAAATCAAAACAAAAAAAGATAAGAATAGAGTGAGAATCAGGGAAACAACATGCAAATCCATTCAATAAATCTGTTCATAGGAAAATAGTCCCACAACCCAAAAAGTTTCCAGTAGGCAGTAGCATAGACAAACAAGAGTGGAAACAAGGAAATACACCAACACAAAGCCTCCTTTTTCGAACTTCAAAAGTAATAAGGTAAATCTGTTATTTAACCAAACAAAGCATGTCTATGTCAAAGCTGGAACTTGAAAAGAAGACAGGATGTAACAAGTATTGGTTGATAAACTATAGGATATTTTCCTAGCAGGTCTCTATTTAATAACGAGCATAGCAGCCTAGCTGCAGATTGTTCATTAGAAATTTGATTCTCTTTGGAAATCTAGGTCCAAAACATGATTCCTGAAAATAACTCTAACACCTAGTTATGTTGAAGTGAACCCATACGAGCTCAAGTTTAAGGGTAGAAAAGCAGAAGCTAAAATTGATTTTTAGGAGCAAACACCTCAGCAAAATAAACTAGACGAACAAAGAGTGATTTTATAATTGCTTATGGTTGTAGGTTCTTTTCCTTGATTATAAACGAACAGTGATTATGCCAATTCCAGTCAACAAAGTAACATGACTTATATTTACAAGCCCTAGTGATCAATAGCTCTTGTCGCTTTCCATGATAGGGCCCTTTGTGTTGCTCATTCGAGTTTAATAGTTTATGGTAAAGAGTAAAGACACTTGTATGAAGATACAACCCAAATCGTTGCTGAACTTTCATTTGACGTAGCTGAATTTTAACCTATTTCCAAAAGCAAAGTATTTACCCAAAATGTAATTTGGAAGAGAACCATACTACTTTATCCCAAAACTTGTTGATGAAGTTGCTTCTTCTGAAGGGGAATACTCGTTAAGTCCGTCCCACCAATACAACTTCAAGAAGATTCTCAAGGCGATGTTTGGTACGAAGGAAAAGCATGAAAGTGACATGGAATAGCAGAAAGAATGAAATTGGAGGGGCAACACAAAAGACAAGTCATGACACTCCTGCTATCTAGTGGACTGCTATCTATGCACATCCTGACATCCCTGATGTCAAAGATCATTAATTCCAGTGAACAATGCAAGCGAGCATGAAGCGATTTGGTTCAAACTGTCAGACAAACTTCATCTTTGCTGTTGCTGCTAGCAGCTAGGATTATAATATTCCAATTTTTGTCTCTTTGACCTGCAAAATTTGGTATTTCATTATTCTGTAGTTTAATGAACCAAGAGATCTATAAAAGAGGCTTCGTGGAAATAACAATCAAGTCTGTAGTTGTTTCTATGAAATCAGCATCATCAACTGGTTGCACCATCTCACATATGGCTGCTAGAACATCCCTTTTGCAATCCCGCACTGTATTGCTCACAACCGCCCACTTATTTTTCTCGGCGTAACCGGCATATTAATTGGTTTTGAAACTCCCTTCTGAAGGTGGCTTCAAACTGTTAGAAAAAGGCAATTGCCGATATAAGCTGCCTTTTTCTTGAGCTCACAATACTATTCGAGATTGCTTGGTGGTCAAGGCCTTAGGCTTAAGGTATGCTTTCTCTTAGGCCTCAGGTTCTAAACCTCCTACCTACTGTCAACACTTGTGAGGTCAACACATATGGGGCTTTTTCCTGACTTTCACTGAGCCCCTGCTACTGGTTCCCAGAGATCAAGTTGTGCGCAAGTTGGTCCAGACACTTGACCAATAAAAAGACGAAGAAAAAAAAATTCGAAATAGGTGCCAACAAATTTCACCATGAAATAGCCTCTCTTTGAGGTCGAGCAAAATCCCGCCATATCTATTCTCCCAAACAGTCCAAGCTATATGGATAACCATAACAAATGCTCATCAACGTTGTCAATCAAGTTCAACATAATCCGACAAAAATCACATTGTCGGCTTTTCCAGTGGACAAAATCTCATAGTGGGCAACAAGTCTTGAAGATTGGTATTCCTAGACCCTGAGGATAGCATACGATGCTAAATCTGGATAATAAAATTCCACCATTTATCCTCTGTTTTACCAGGTGCCCAATGACCAACATGCCTCTCACCCTAATTTGGGCATTAATAGGATGGGGAATTCTAGATACAACCACCAAACTCCTAAATACAGACCACTTAAAAATGACAATTTTAAGACTAAAATGACCTAATGTGTGAACTACTACAAAGCCTCAGGCTTCTTTCTTTTAATGCATTTTCTCAGGCTTCTTTTGGAAGGTATCTGTGGACGCACTATGTCAAATCTAATTCAACTGAGGTTTATTTTCAGCAAGGGGTCAGTCCATTCCATTTGAACAATTTAGATAAGAAAACGAAACCCGAAAATAGTCAAAGTTCTGGAAGAAAATTGACAACTGAACCTCGTTTGCGTGTATCTGTTATTTCAGGTGTAGTTCTACGTTGAAGACTTGAGTTGTTATCATTTTCCCTCGTCTTTTCTTTAAAGTGAAGTCATAATATGAATGTATCGATATTCCAAAACTCTTGATTCCTAAAATGTTTTGTTTGTTTATTTTCAATTAAAATTGTGGAGGTTGAAGGCAACACCAACCTCCTCATATCCACAATAAGGGTGGTTCTATTCTTTAATGCTTTTCAAAATTTTCTTTTACTCAGTGATTTGCTTCGAGTGTATCACCATTTGACGAAGTTGCCATAATCTAATTTTGGAAAGAGTGCACATACTATTGCATGGAGATGTCCCATGCATCTCCTTGATAGATTTCGGCACTCTTGGAGGTGGAGTAATTTATTTTTCCAATTAAATTCACAATTCATTAGAAGATCTTCACAACTAATAAACAATTTTCATCATAGCAACTTGGGAGGTAGGGATGACTTGGCCCTTTTAATAAAGAAAATCAATGCATTGTTTGGCTATGATTCAGATCGATACAAGGAAATGAGATTCTTTCTTCAGAGTCTTAAAGATGGATACCCGGGATGGGTGAAACCACTTGGTACTTGCTCCATCCAAAAACAGATACTTTTATATATCAACTTTACAACCTGCAATGACTTTCTTGGATTTAAAAAAACAAATATTTTAAAGGGAATTCTGGTATCTATGCTTGGATAGTCAAATTTTTTTGGAGGACATACTCGAATGTTTATGTCATTGTTTGGCACGAGTGTGTTTCTATGAACATAATGCTTTTGTTTTGTTCTAGTTTCTGGGAAGAGTTGCCCCTATACTTCTTTCCAAGACCCTTGAACAAAGATGTTCATTGATTTGTGCCTTTTGAGATGCTATCAAGTACTCACAAGTGCTTTTACTATTGTGCCTAACTAGATATCCTGTCTAGCGACCTCTCCCCATTTTTTAGAGTCAAATGGGTTTTCACAGATGACTAATTCATCAACAAAAGCAGGTATTTGCGAGTACTTCATAGCACCTCAAAAGTCACAAGTGAACACCCTTTGTTCAAGGGTCTTGATTCGAAAAGAGAGTATATGAGCAACTGTTCCCAAAAACTAGAACAAAAACAAAACATAACATTTAAGTATATCCTCTAAAAAACCTGACAATCCAAGTATTGAAACGAGACTGTGACAAACTAAAGGAGAGAAGAATTGATATATTACTGATAATCGGAATACAAAATAATGAAACCATTGCATGTTTAAATAGAAAAAAGCTATGCCTAAAAAAGGAAAAGATTACAAGATTGATCGCGATACGATTCTGATTTGATCCCGATACGATCTCGATAAACTGCCTAAAATAGAGAATTGCAATAGGATACTTTCACACCAACGCTCAAACTCATGATGTGAGCTTGGCGAGCATCGTGAGTTTGCCAAGGAGATAAGCCAACTGCAATCAAGTGCGTCCATTAATGCGGAAATGCCAAACACCGACCAAAAGCTGAACCGACGCAAATAGAGGAAGCATGCAAACAGAGAGACCAAAGCCTATGCAAATACGAGGAAGAACCGATGCCGAACATATTTCAGCTACAGATAGGAGGAAGAACCAATGCCGGCCAGATTTCGGCTGTAGATAGGAGAAACAACGGATGTTGAACAAATTTCAGGGGAGAGAGGAGAGATGAAGATTTCTGATGTAGATTCATAGTGCCCGGAAGACGGCGGCGAGGATTAGGCTGGCCGCCGGTGAACGGATTCCGACAAGGCTAGAGCTTAGGCTCTGATACCATGTGACAAACTACAGGGGAGAAGAACTGATATATTACTAATAGTCGGAATATAAAATAATGAAACTATTACATGTTTAAATAGATAAAAGTTATGCCTAAAAAAGGAAAAGATTACAAGATTTGATCACGATACGATACGATCCTGATTTGATCACGATTTGATCACGCTATGATTCCGATTTGATCCCGATACGATCTCGATAATCTGCCTAAAATAGAAGACTGCAATAGGATACTTTCACATACTTCCCTTTGGGTTTTTTTTTTTTTTAAATGCAAGAAAGTTATTGCAGGTTGATATAAAAACATATCTATTGTTAGATGGAATAAGTACCAGGTGGTTTCACCTACCCTGATCCTCGGGTATCCATCTTCAAGACCCTTGAGAAAGAATTTCATTTCTTTGCACAATTTGAATCATAAGCACTCATTGCATTGATTTTCTCTACAAGTGCCAAGTCCTTCCATACCTCGTAAGGTGCCGTAAAGAAAATTATTTATCATTTTTGAATAAATTACTCCACTCCCAGAGTGCCGAAGCCTATCAAGGAGATGTGGGGCCATCTCCATTCAATAAAAATGGGTACTATTTCCAAGTTCAGATGAAAACTTTTACGGGCAACTTCATCAAATAGTGACATACTCGAAGCACATCATTAGCATTTTGTTCACTAGGAAGAGTAAAAGAAATGTTGAAAAGCATTAAAGAATAGAACAACCATTACTGAGGATGGGGGAATCTAACACATACACAAGAATATTGTGGTCTGTATTTAGGAGTTTGGTGGTTGTATCTAGAATTTCCCATCCTATTAATATCCATATTAGGATGAGAGGGATGTTTGTAGTTCGGCCACCTAGTAAAACAGAGGATAAATGGTGAAATTTTATAATCCTGATGTAGCGTCGTATACTATCGGGATACAGGAATACAATCTTCAAGTAACAATATATGCACCAACTTAAACAAACTTATTTGCAAATTCCTTTGGGGCCTTGGGGTTGGGTACGGAAACGGAAAGGATTGTTATCCCTCTTCGGTATCTCCAATTTTACTCTCCTATTATGCAACTTTTCAATTAATCTCTGCCAGTCAGTCGTCTAGATCACCTTCACTCAAATTGCAGCAAAAAAAAAAACCTCAAACGTTACTTTTTGAACATTCTAGACAGTTAGAAATGTTGAAAAGCATTAAAGAATAGAACAACCATTACTAAGGATATGAGGGAGGGAAAATCTAACACATACACAAGAATATTGTGGTCCGTAGTTAGGAGTTTGGTGGTTGTATCTAGAATTCCCCATCCTATTAATACCCATATTAGGGTGAGAGGGATGTTTGTAGTTTGGCCACCTAGTAAAACAGAGGATAAATGGTGAAATTTTATTATCCTGATGTAGCGTCGTATACTATCCCCGGGATACATGAATACCAATTTTCAAGTTGCTGCCGGGAGTGGCTGGCCTGATCCTCGCTACTTTCTGCCTTGTTATAAAAAAGGGGGTCCCTTATACGGTTATACCTCTAAAGTAGACTTCCGGGCATGTCTAGTCCCTAACGGAACTCATTCATCTTCTTGGAGGAAGACTTTAGAGGTAAATTGCCTTCCAATATATGCGCCAACTTAAACAAACTTATTTGCGAATTCCTTTGGGGTCTTGGGGTTGGGGTATGGAAACGGAAGGGATTGTTTTCCGTCTTCGGTATCTCCAATTTTGCTCTCCTATTATACAACTTTTCAATTTATCTCTCCCCAATCAATCGTCTAGATCACCTTGACTCAAATTGCAGCAAAAAAAAAAAAAAACCCCTCAAACTTTACTTTTTGCACATTAGACAGCAAAACTACTCAGTCTCATAGAAATCACAAGTTCATTTCCAACTATTCACGCGGTTCACTGTCCTAAGTGGAAATAGCAAAAACGAGTCATGAATTATGAAGTGATAAGTACAGCGCATTAAAAAAACACAGAAAATGGAACAGGCTTTGATCTGACTCTATCATAGGGGAACAAATTACACTCATCAAGAATTTGAAGAAAATTGAACTAAAAAAAACACTTACGGATTGACCATCATGCTTGTCACGTTTGCTCTTCTGCTTCTCCTTGGACTTCTTCTCTGAAGCAATATCAGTAAATCAGTATAATCTCAAAAAGTGCTCAGTCTGGGTGGAACAACATTGCAGTGGCTCAAAGATTATAAGTATAGTGGTTACGCTAGCCCTTTCAGCTGTCGTTTATGGTATTTGGGGAGAAAGGCAGGCGAATCTTTCAAAAGAAGGGGCTCAATCCTCAAAGTGTCCTGGCTCAACTTGATTTAGGTTTGAGGAATTGTATGTCTGCTTGGAGGAACTGCCTTTCCAGTGTAGAGAGAGAGAATGGATCAAAGAGCTGTGGGGTATAGAGAATCTTTCTTAGGCCTCTGGCTAAGTATTCAGTTTATACTGTATTTGTTTTCTTTGTTGCTGTTTTCCCTTTTAGTAGTTGGTTCTGTAGTGTTTCTTTTGTTGCTTTGTTTGGGCTCTCAAGGTAATCCCCTTGGCCTTTGTTTTTGGTGTTTTTCCTTAACAAGGTTCAACATACCCCAAAAATAATATTATATTGATGCAAGGGTAGTCTTTTGAAATTGAAAATGAAGCAACTGAGACCCAAACTTTTGACTCTAGATTTGCTACTGAGGGACTCAAAATCATCCAATAGTCCCAACTTCTAACATCAAATGTTGGCCCCTAATACCAATTAGCAAATACAAGTCATACGAATACAGGATGGAACACTACCCAATTCAGATTTAAAACACGATACGTAAAACTAAGAATGGATGATAAAGTTAACAAAAACAAAACATATTACTCTACCTGATAAATAAAACACTCAAAAAAAACAAAAAGGCCCTAAATTTATATACCTTTATCAGAATGGTGCTTGGAAGATTTATGAGATTTTGATTTCTTCTTCGACGGATCTTTTCTTTCGCTCTTACTGCTCTTGGCTTCCTCATCTTTTACACTTCTAGGCCGTTTGCTTTTTCCTTCATCTTTCGAATCGTAAAAACGAAAAAACGCTTCCGATGAGCAAAAAAGGTAGCAGCAGCAGACAATAAACACACATACAGCGATAGGATTATAGAAAATAAAAAGAGGGTATATTTAGAGAGAGGAAGTGTATGGGACCTTCAGAATCATCAAAGGAACTTCTTTTCTTCTTGTTATTTCTCTTGTCTTCCTCCTTCTCCTTCGACTTCCTCTCGCTGCCCATCTCGGGCCTTCAGTTTTCCGTATTCTCTCTCTCTCCCCCTCCCGAGCACGACGCCTCGACAGGATGAAAGATAAAAGGGGCTGATTGCCTGAACGGAGCTTAGAGCATCTCCAATATTGAACCCTCTTTTTTTTCACCCAATTTGAGTCAAAATTAAAATAACTCCAATAGTAAAACTGCATTTTTACACAAAAATAAAAAGAAGATTATAATGACAATATTGTAAATAAGAGATATCATATTTGGGTTGAAAAAAATTAGAAAAAATGGGTCAAGTCTTTGATTTTTCTAAAATAGGGTAGAGAAATGGGCAAAACTCATTTTGGTAGTAAAATGGGTATACCATTGGAGATGGGATTTTACTCCTTTTATTACCAAAAAAAAAGGTTTAAGTGAAGAAATGAGTAAAGTTTAGAGCATCCTCAATGGCATACTCAAAAAGAAAATACTCAAATTTTGGCATTTGAATACTAAAAAAAGGCTCACGATGACATTTGAATAAATATTCAGAGTTAGCAACATTTTTTTTTATAAATTCTCAAATTTTGGCATTTGGATACTCAAAACTACCAACATTTTTTACATAATCAAACTTTAATACTCAAAACTACCCAACATTTTCCCTTCTTTTGATTATGGACAAAAATGAATCATTGTAAAGCTTCGCATTGCTAACTTTAGAAATCCATTAAATGAATACTCAAAAGGTGATGTGGCAACATTTGGGTATGTCATTGGTGATGCTCTTAGAGATGCCCTTGGTGGTGTGTTATGAACTTGTTAGGAAAGAAATGGAAAGGAGTGGAAAATTCAAAGAACAAGTTTTGTTTTCTTTCCATTTCCTTATTTTTTCATTCTTCCCTCTTTCCTTCTCCAAATTCCAAACAGAGCTTTAAGGATTTGTTTGATTTAAAAAAAAATTACATTGAAAAATAAAAATGAGAGAAAGTGAAGAAAAAAAAGTGAAAATAATTTTTTTTTCTCTCTAAATATTTAATTAAGATAATTTTTTTAATATAAGTCTTGCAAGAAAATATTTATAATTACTAACTTATCTTTAAATCCATCATGATATGAAAGAAAAACTTATGGCATAACAAGAAAGTTTCATACACTGGCTCCAGAAAATTATAGAAGGGTGTTCAAAAATATTTATGGTGTACTACTTCTCGACCACAACTATATGAATAAATTTTTTAGGGTAAATTTCACTTACCTCTCCTGAGGTTTCTAACAAATACAGAGACCTCACTTATACTTTCTGAAATTCCACTGCTCCCCTTATTTTTCAAACTAATTGTCACTTACTTCCCTTGCCTTTAATTTAAGGCTAACGGTGTTAACTTTTAGCGTGAAATGACCGTAGTACCCTTAATATATATTCCCCACCATAAAAAACCCTAAAAACTAGAGTTAAAAAAAATAAAAAAAATAAACCTTTTTCATTTAAAAAAATAGTTTTTTAAAAAATATTTTTTTAGGGGAAAAAACTAGTGTTGAAAATTATTTTTTTAATATTTTTTTAAAATTTTATTTTCCTATATTTAAAAAAAACTATTTTAAAAAATTATTCCCCACCATAAAAAACCTAAAAACTAGAGTTAAAAAAATAAAAAAATAAACCTTTTTCATTTAAAAAAAATAGTTTTTTTAAAATATTTTTTTAGGGGAAAAAACTAGTGTTGAAAATAATTTTTTAAAATTTTATTTTCCTATATTTAAAAAAAAACTATTTTAAGAACTTTATTTTTTTAAATAACAGTTTACCAAAAATTAGTTTTTTGTCCAAAAAAATATTTTCAAATGACTATTTTACAAAAGCTTTTTCCAAAATTAGTTTTTTTTTTTCACTCGAAAAACTATTTTGAAAAAAAAATCGAAAAGTAATTTTTTTGAAAAAAAATCTCTTCGATACTTTTTGTTGTTTAATTTTATTTTTTTTCAAAATTAGTTTTTTTCCCCTCGAAAAGTAAATTCTTTTTAAAAAAGAATCAAAAAATAATTTTTTTGAAAAAAATTCTCTTCGATAATTTTTGTTTATAAGCTGTTTTTAAAAAATGAAGAACGATTTTAATTTTTTTAACTCTATTTTTTTTAAAATGATTTTTTTTAGGGTGAGAATATATACTAATGGTACTACAATTAATTCATGCATAAAGTTAACAACATTTGCCTTAAAGTATTTGCAAGGGAGGTAAGTGAAATTTACCCATATTTGTATCTATTAGAGTCTTGCTAACAGATGCACCATTGCGCCCATTAATGGTACAAAAAATACATTTGTTGGGTCTCGCTTGTACTTTTTTGCACTTTAAAGTAGAAACGGGACCCACAATTATTTTTTTGTACCCTTAACGGGTGCAATGTTGCATCCGTTAGTATTTCCCTTTTTTAATAATTTGTGGGCTGGTTTTTGGGTTGAATGTTCAATTTTCTTTTAATTGGGTGTTCAAGAGTGTGAAAATTGGGTGTTCAGATCAAGCTAAATTAAAATCAAGTGACCACCATTTACAAAGAGTGGAGCTGCATTTGGTTTCATAAAAGGTGGAAACTTCCAAAAAAAAAAAAAAAGAGAAATTTCTTGTGTTTTTAGAAAGAAAAATGAAAGCTATGTAGTCATGCTTAAATGACTTCTGCAAATAATACAATATTTACTTTCTATCACTTTTTACACTATTTTCATGCTAATCAAGCCTCACAAAAAGTGTCATTTTTTTTTCTCATTCTTGTAATTCCCCCCCCCCCCCCCCCCCCCTTTCACTCTAATCAAGTAGACCCAATTGGGACATTTGTCCACTAATTCCGTGACAATGGGCTCGGGATGATGGGATCCGAGGGGCCTGTAGTGAGTGAGCTCACTACATGTGTGTAGTGAGCTCTTTTAGCCGTTCGATCTGAGATCAACGGTCCGGATCGTCTTACACTTTAAAAAGCACTTTTACATTTTTGGAAACTCCAATTTATCCGGACCGTTGATGTCGGATCGGACGGCCGAGAGAACTCACTACACGCAAGTAGTGAGCTCACTCACTACAGGCCCCCAAATTCCCGGGATGATGGGCTTCTTTGCCAAGCTTGATCCCCTGAAAGAAATAGGATCAAAAGGAGTGCAACTTTGTTCACTTCTTAAAAGGGGGTGAACATTGAGGAAGTTAGGGTAATGTGGATGACAGTAAAGAACTCCAAGTACAGTGTCCGGGGAACAGTAAAGCCTAAAGGATCCTAGATACGATAAAGTATCCCGTGTTTGTGTGATGGACGGTAAAGGAGTCTAGGTGTGAATTGTGTTGGGAAACGTGTTAGCGACTTGGGAGGAAAGGACCACGGGTAAAAGATCCTTATAATTCATGTAAGTTAATGGCTAGTAAGGAATTGGATGTTGTGTTATCTCTGTTCATATATTTGTTATTGGTTTATCATGCCTATACTTGTAAAGTAAGGGTGAGAGGGGTAGGGAATTATCTTTTGAGCGTCCAAAGTCATGATGCTATGTGCCTTGAATTCATGCCAGGTACCGAGGGAGATGGAAAGCAGCAGTTCCCTTATCCCAAATATCAGTACTAGACTGAGAATGTCCCAACTACCGAGGGAGAGTTTGTTGAGTCATGTATGTCAAACCAATATAGGCTTTGTTTAATTTCAAGAAGTGTAATCATATTTATTAAAACTCTACTTATTTAGTAATCGTCATCAGACTAAGTTTGATTTTTATATCAAGTATGTAAGACTTCCGCTCTGGTGTTAAATTAATTAAAATCTATCTGAAGTTATGAAATTATTTTGAAAAAGATTTAATTAACTTTTTTGAAAATCAAGGCGTTACAAATATAGAGATGCCCATTGGAGATGATTTGGTAGTTGCTACATAATCGACAATTCGCTTTCTTTTTGCTTTTGAATGACAATTCCCTATTCCCCTGGACTATCTGAATTCTGAGCTTTGGGGGACTTTGTTTCTGATTTTAAAAAGTGTCTCCATGTATAAATCCAGACACAACTATTGTGTGACAAACTCAGAGAGTAACCAATATTTATCATGATATTCCTATGAGTACAATCGATCATTAAGGATAAGTTCTCCAATGGATGTTATCAAAATTTGGTAAAATCAACCCCTTGGTTTTATCCATTCGTGAAGACATTTGATAAAATCTGTGGATTTTTGTATTAAAAAATCTACAGATTTTATCAAATGTCTTTACGAATGGAGAAAATCAAGGGGTTGATTTTTTCAAAATCTTGATAAAATCCATTGGAGAACTTAGCCTAAGAAAACAAATGACTTAAAAGCATCACAAACTGATATATTCGTCGCACATCAACAATTAAACGTGGAGTGCTGGAAGGATTTTACTTTAAAGAGGGACTGAATATATTAGACGCGACATGCCAAAATATACTCTGTAATTAGCTACTTGTTTTTCAAGAAACGCATGTATTAGATTTTGGGAGGACAAGAAAAAGCTTGTAATGCATCATTTTATTATTATTATGCACTCTTAGCAATTAGGTCTTATATACGTTATTAACATCTAAAATTAAGTTGGTGATTTCAAAAGCATTCCATCAAAAAGTTAAATTACATTCAAAGCACAAATAGCACATATAGAAGTCAATCCATAGATATAGATGCTCACAAATTTACCACAACTAGGTACTACTCCTATTTAATTTGATAAATCTTTTCCTTTTCAAATTTTAGTATCTAGCTAGGTTGTGAAGCCTGTTAATTCCTTTTTCCATATATCCTTTCGTGATTAAGCCTATTGAATCCCCCTCATGTTATTGCAACGCTTGTTTCCGCCACCCTCATGCTCAGCATTAATCTCTAATTAACCAAATATATTTTACCTGCGCGCAACTATAAAGATGCATGCAGCAAGCAACAATCTTGCATAATTCCTAACAGTACAGTCTTCCTTTCCATAGCAACGGAGAGCGAGTGAGCATAGCTATACCATATTCACTCTCGGGGGAAAAAAAAGTGCAATTTTATGTTATATATGTTGAAAACATGTCAAAATCTTCCTCTGGGCCTCTAATTAGTAGTAACAAAACAGAAGAAGAAGGCAAAGGTCATGATAATAGGAATATTGCTCTTCAAGAAACCACCAAAAAGAAGATCAGAGCTGAAGCCTCAAGTGGAAAAGGACAATCCTGGTGGTGTAAACTAATCAAAACTAAACCTTCAGGTGAAACTAAAAAACTGAAGGGAGGAGATCGTCAGCACTCTTTCAGCTATGA
Source organism: Vaccinium vitis-idaea (assembly GCA_963854785.1). NCBI lineage: Eukaryota > Viridiplantae > Streptophyta > Magnoliopsida > Ericales > Ericaceae > Vaccinium > Vaccinium vitis-idaea. Next base: position 42,978,552 of record OY978218.1, on the reverse strand, counting down.
CCCCAAAAGCCATGCTCGCAACTTTGATGAAGGTAATTTAGATCAAGACGATGACCCACACTCTCCTCGATTTGCCTCTCGTTATGCTTCTAACTTTTTCTCAATTGATCAAGAGAAAAAATAACGTGACGCCATGTCAATATGAAGAAAATACGAAAGCAAACAGATTGATTTATGCTTTTCATAAATAAAATGTTTATTAGCGAATTTTTCTACAGAATATAGGATAGTGACATTAATGACATTTACAACTTGTGAGCCAAATAGTCAGTGTTTTGGTATTAAATGAAAAGAGCACAAAAACTCACGCCATTCAATTCTATATATTTTGCACATGCAATTCCATTGCTAAGTGTTTGTGGTGTAATATTTCTAAGTCTCCATATTGTGGGGGGGATGGAGACAAGGTAGTAATTAGTGGAGAATATCACCAACCCACTACCAAAGTTTTTGGATGCAGTCAATCCCACTTGGGCAATGCAAAGACTGTTTCCTTACTCGGCATTGTATTGTCAATGTCATAGACTTTTAGAGGGTACAGAACAAGATTATTCATATAGCAAGATGACCAATTTTTGCATTTGCAACATACTAACATGTGAAAGATATTTGTCTACTAAAATATGTTGCAACCTAAAATATCAAATCTGACATGTTGTGTAAGAATCCAAATTGACCTAATTACTACACATCAAGATTCTGAGGTGGAGATGGCCACCCCTTGTTACAGCATTTCCTGCCTCGACATCGTTTTTGGGAGCTAGTTTCTCCGGTGTGTCTTTTGGATGGCAGAGTAACTGATGTGATAGTTATATTCATGGTTGTTATTTCGCCGGTGGATCCCTTGTTGCCTTAATGTAGTCCAAACTCATTTTCCAAGTGTCTGAACCATTTCCTACACTCATCGATTTCCCGATCATATTGAAGATCTTCTCCAAAATCTGAGTCTTGCCAAGCCTCGAACTCTTGTGTTTGGGTATATTAATTGGCCTGCAAAGTATCTAAGTTATCCAACATGCCCCAAAGATCGATATCAGACTCAAAGGGAACTTCAATCACCATTTGGTCACGACCATCCAAGTTTAAAGTACTCCAATTATTTGATTCATATACAGCGTCATCAATCCCACAAGATCCTTGTAACAAGGTACCCAGTTCGTTTTCTGGCGTTGCGATATCAACCCCATTTGGGTCCCAGTAATCTGATGCATAAGAAGAAATGGAGGAAGAACTAAATGATGCTTCTTTTGGTTCATCGCCCTCTTTCGGTCCCTTTTGTGTATCTTGGTCGCCACACGGGGGCATGAATGAAATAGATGAATATGAAAGGGAAGACGTTTCTAAAAATTGGTTGGTTTCATGATCATCTTTGTCTTTCTTGACCATCAATCTTTTCTTCAAATGTGTATTCCACACATTCTTGATCTCATTATCAGTTCTTCTTCTAGGTAAAAAAGATGAAATATTTGACCACCTATAACTCAGTAAATTCATTAGTGTATATACCGGTAAAACGCTAGATTGCTACTTAATAGGACTGAAAGAGAACGTAGTACTATAATTGGGATATATAACTTTTAAGGCCCTTAATTACTAGCTACAACGACAAGAAAAGAGATCAAGAGTGCGTTGAGGTTTCAGGAGACAAGAGGTTAGGAGTTTTACTCCATTTTCAATGTGATAATGTAACTATTCCAACGTACAATATTGACTTTTGTTGATAAAAAAAATACTAGCTCCTACATACTTGTTGCCCAAAGACTGGTGTAGCTTGATAATGGTTTCCTCTTCTTCAATGGTGAAGTTCCCTCGCTTTACACAAGCCCTAGGTAATTAATCCACCTCAAACGATAGCTCTTTCCGCACTGCAACAACCCTGCACAGCCACAACAAAGCAAGCATACCTCAATTACTTTATCGTGTAATATTGTGTGTGTGCATGAATGGTGAATGTAACACTGGTGGGCAAACCGGCCGTGAGAGAGAGAGAGAGAGAGACCAGCTTGTTTAGGAAGAGAGCGGCAGTTGGGATGGGCATGATTTGATTAAAAGAAATGAGTGTAAAGTCCTCAGCAGGGCTCCATGGACCTTTCTTCACCTCGTTCTTGTCACAACAAGGTGCACGTCCTCTACCCATATTAATCTATACTCTCCTATATATAGATATATAATGTTACTATATATATCTCTAAGTCTATAACAACGCTGATTGATTACCAATTTAAACATGGTACTAGTATTTATCTTTGTCACAACTTCCACCCCTCACTCTCCTTTTATATTACCCCAACTGGGGTCATGCCACTGATTATCTACCAAAATCCAATAATAAGTGGAAAATGAGGTTTAGAAAAAGATTTCTTAATTAATATGCTTAATTTGATCATTTCATGAATTGGGAAAGTCTCTCTTTTAGCCCAACTCATAATCTTTCATTCCGTCCAAGTATAGTATGGAACAATGGATATATATTGTATGCATATAACATATTTAGATCAATTTCGACGACATTTATTTCCAATTACTTCATAATCTATTTGGGACTGATCTTCACCTTAGACTCTCTCAGAGCCCAATTTTCGAATAATAGTATAATGACACCATGTACAATCTCTTAATTGTGTCATCACGTGAAGCCCCATAAACTTCATGCGAAAAAATTAATTTCATTTGCTTGTAAATGTTACTACTTTTTCTATCTTCTAAAATATCATTATTCCAATGTGAAATGATGTGAGAGTCATGGCGTGCATGTCCAGGGTTGCGGCGCCATGTCCATGTCAAAGTGCAAAAGCTGCATAACCGGAGTATATACCAAGTCCAAGTGATTTAGAGGCTCCACTAACCAACCATTCATGACTTTTATGACTAAACCTCTAGTCGAGACACAGAGAGAGGGGGGATGAAAATATAAGTAAGCACGACGTCCATCTTATGCCTGTGAGACTTGGTGGGTGCCAAGTGGTGCTTTTTTAACTGAATTATCTATCTATTTTCAACAGATAACAGTTTACCCTTTATTTTTTTTCAAAACACACGAGTGGAGTTGGAGGATTTGATTTCTCGAGGACAAGTTTGTTTGTTTTTTTTTTTTTTTTTGACAATTATCTATATCTATATTCTATTCTATTCTATCCTGGTTCCTAAGAGCAAGGGGAGGGGTTGGTGGGAGTTTAACTACCGACCTTATAGATGGAAGTGCTCCAATGGGAGCGAGCTTAACCACTGAACTATCCCTCAACATCTTACAAGTATAAATTTGAAAAAGAGAAATCAACTTTGTTTACTTCTCTATACATGTTGTACTTAAACATAATATTAATGTAGGTAGGCACATCAACGTGTTTGATTTTTAGGAGGCTAATCGACACTTGAAGTCCACGTTTTCAATTTATTTTAACTAAACTGAATGGGTGATTCATGGTACTCTTGACAATGAAGAGGGGATCTAGATTTTCCCTTGTCAACGTTTCATAAACTCAAGACTTCTAGTTATTCCCTTGATCTGCCAAATCTAATGAAGGAGTATAAGATAAGTACTCAAGCAAGTAGTAATAATCTAGCTAATCAAGCGAGCAAGTAGTAATAATCTAGCTAATCAAGTTGAATTAGAGAAATGACATGAATTCGTTCTATTAAAAGACGATACCCCACCTAACTTAACAATTAGGTTGAACGATTTCTTAGTGAGAAATTATCGCAAATTTCTGAGGAAATCTGAACCAGACTGAGAGGACTAGAATCACCAAAAGGACAAACACATAACTTCCATTCAAATTTGATTTACCAAAAGTTTTCAGGTTTATAACGAGAGTACACACATTTCAGTCATTCATCGCAAAACCAATATGGGATGACCATTTTCGTAACTTGGGAAAACAATATCTAGACACAACCACCCCTCAATGCAAGAACCAGATGAAGTACAAAGCCCTCTCTATGTTATATTCTTTAGCTGTTTTGTCATTAATTTGCAAGCTGCTTCCCGGCATAAATGAGCCTGCACACAGCGAGGCATATTCAAAAGTTAGAAGAAGAAAAAAATCAGTATGCAACATAAAGACCGTGAGATATGCTAGGACATAAATCTTTCAAATATAACAAAATTAAATCTTTTCAAATCATATGCATAACATGTAGATGTACAAAAAATGATTGTACCCTTTTACAGTAGCTCCCCCCTTAATCCCCAATCACAATTCCATTGTCATCTCACTTAAATAAGAAATAAGTAAAAAATAGTTCGTATATTTCAAACAAAAAGCACAGGCCATGTTGCGAGCCAGCTACATGGTTACTTAATTAGGTGAAATGTGGATCTCACAAAGTGAACACTGAAATAATGAGAATAAGTTCGTGAAAGAGCTATACAGACCTTTGTTGCACTGGGGGAATTCCTTCTTTCTCCTCAACCCGTTCCTTGATCCGGTCAATGGTATCAGTTGGTTCAATATCAATTTCAATTTCTTTTCCAGTAAGAGTCTTCACCTTAATCATGGTTCCACCCCTGAGCCTCAAAACCAAATGAAGGGTTGACTCCTTTTGGATGTTGTAGTCAGCAAGAGTCTGACCATCTTCTAATTGTTTGCCAGTGAAAATCAATCTCTGTTGATCAGGTGGAATGCCTTCGTTGTCCTGGTAAACACACAGTTTTAGGCTCTAGAAAAACACGAATGCAACAACTCATAGAAGATCACGAAATGATGCACAGTTCCAGACTCTTAACTCACTATAGCTGGGAAGAGAAGGGAGGCATAGGGAACCAAAGCTAGGTATTACAGATATTGAAAACATGTAAAGATCAAAGGCCTTGCAATCATCCCCAAGAGCTAATGCGCCCATGTACTTTTCTTTCTTCATTCTTATTGTCATGCTGCTTAATTTGAAGAACCCAAGAATGAATTACACAATTTGTGAACAAGTCAAGTCTGCAGAGCATGAATTAGTGTTTGCCTCAGTAGAAGAAAACCAAACTGACTTTGAACAATACCCTAGAAGATCAGTGGCTTATTTAACTTTCTAGCATCACAAACAAATCATTATGCAGAGTTACCCATCTTGTCTCCCCAACTGACCAAGTTAAATGGAAAGACTACTATTACCTTTTATTACCCATGCAGTATCGATAACAATAGTCAGTTAATTTGAGAGTCCAGAACTGTGAGATCACTGTGATCATGTTCTAATAATGCAGTGCAGTTCATCGTTGTAAAGATGGCTCTTTTTATGCGACTTACCAACCTTTTGGAAGTAGTTTGATTGTTAATGTTTGTAAAGGAGAGCTGCAGGACCGCAGAAGTCTAAACTGAATGAGTGATTCATGGTACTCTTGACAATGAAGAGGGGATCTAGATTTTCCCTTGTCAACGTTTCATAAACTCAAGACTTCTAGTTATTCCCTTGATTTGCCAAATCTAATGAAGGAGTATAAGATAAGTACTCGAGCAAGTAGTAATAATCTAGCTAATCAAGCGAGCAAGTACTAATAATCTAGCTAATCAAGTTGAATTAGTGAAATGGCATGAATTCGTTCTATTAAGAGACGATACTCCACCTAACTTAACAATTAGGTCGAACGATTTCTTAGTGAGAAATTATCGCAAATTTCTGAGGAAATCTGAACGAGACGGAGAGGACTAGAATCACCAAAAGGAAAAACAAATAACTTCCATTCAAATTTGATTTACCAAAAGTTTTCAGGTTTATCACGAGAGTACACACATTTCAGTCATTCATCGCAAAACCAATATGGGATGACCATTTTCGTAACTTGGGAAAGCAATATCTAGACACAACCACCCTTCAATGCAAGCACCAGATGAAGTATAGAGCCCCCCTCTATGTTATATTCTTTAGCTGTTTTGTCATCTGCAAGCTGCTTCCCGGCATAAATGAGCTTGCACACAGCGGGGCATATTCAAAAGTTAGAAGAAGAAAAAAATCAGTGTGCAACATAAAGACCGTGAGATATGCTAGGACATAAATCTTTCAAATATAACAAAATTAAATCTTTTCAAATCATATGCATAACATGCAGATGTACAAAAAATGATTGTACCCTTTTACAGTAGCTCCCCCCTTAATCCCCAATCACAATTCCACTGTCATCTCACTTAAATAAGAAATAAGTAAAGAATAGTTCATATATTTCAAACAAAAAGCACATGCCATGTTGCGAGCCAGTTGCATGGTTACTTAATTAGGTGAAATGTGGATCTCACAAAGTGAACACTAAAATAGGGAGAATAAGTTCGTGAAAGAGCTATACAGACCTTTGCTGCACTGGGGGAATTCCTTCTTTCTCCTCGCCCCTTTCCTTGATCCGGTCAATGGTATCAGTTGGTTCAATATCAATTTCAATTTCTTTTCCAGTAAGAGTCTTCACCTTAATCATGGTTCCACCCCTGAGCCTCAAAACTAAATGAAGGGTTGACTCCTTTTGGATGTTGTAGTCAGCAAGAGTCCGACCATCTTCTAATTGTTTGCCAGTGAAAATCAATCTCTGTTGATCAGGTGGAATGCCTTCCTTGTCCTGGTAAACACATAGTTTAGGCTCTAGAAAAACACGAATGCAACAACTCATAGAAGATCATGAAATGATGCACAGTTTCAGACTCTTAACTCACTACAACAGGGAAGAGAAGGGAGGCATAAGGAACCAAAGCTAGGTTATTACAGATATTGAAAACATGTAAAGATCAAAGGCCTTGCAATCATCCCCAAGAGCTAATGCGCCCATGTACTTTTCTTTCTACATTCTTATTGTCATGCTGCTTAATTTGAAGAACCCAAGAATGAATTACACAATTTGTGAACAAGTCAAGTCTGCAGAGCATGAATTAGTGTTTGCCTCAGTAGAAGAAAACCAAACCGACTTTGAACAATACCCTAGTAGATCAGTGACTTATTTAACTTTCCAGCATCACAAACGAATCATTATGCTGAGTTACCCATCTCGTCTCCCCAACTGACCAAGTTGAATGGAAAGACTACTATTACCTATTATTACCCATGCAGTATCGATAACAATAGTCAGTTAATTTGAGAGTCCAGAACTGTGAGATCACTGTGATCATGTTCTAATAATGCAGTGCAGTTCATCGTTGTAAAGATGGCTCTTTTTATGCGACTTACCAACCTTTTGGAAGTAGTTTGATTGTTAATGTTTGTAAAGGAGAGCGGCAGGACCGCAGAAGTCTATGCCATAAAATAGTTTGAATTCACGTGTTGCTTTGCTTAATCAGAACAGATAACAAGAGCTTCTTCAATCAGCTCAACAAGCCTTTGCCCCAATTACATGGGGACAGCTATGTGGATTCACTCCAATTGATTAAAGATTAACTTAGTACGAAATTTAAGGACTTTCATTTTTTACTGTGTTTTGTGAAGAAAGTGCAATGAACCCAAGTAAAAGCAAACTACCACTACTTGAAGAAGTGAAATGATTAACTTGTTTTGAAGTCTTGAACTGAAATGAACTTGAAATGGAACCGTATGGTGCGTACAACTCAATTAAAATTGCTATGTTGGCTAAAACTAGTGATTGAAATTGAAATGTTTGCTGGAAACAAGTAAATTGGAATGCTTTGTAGTGCTGGGCTACGTTGTGATGAGTTCCTACGAACTAGTGCTACGAGGATTAAGTATTTAATCGTACTGACCTTAGCAGAAGGGAACACGGGCACTACTACATATTCAAATATCTACTTCTCTCTTAGAACCTTTGACGAATCACGGAGGCCTTATTACACTCAAAGAACAGTAAGGAAAGGAAGCCATAGACTAATCCTAAGAAAGAAATATGAAACTTCATGGGGAGAGCCCACAAACCAACCCCCATCGACTAGCTCTAATGCATTATATCTTGATAGAAAGATACAGTATCCCCTTCCCTCAGAGGGATTGCTCCAGAAAGTACCCTTGCGTGCTCTACGACGACCAATTGGATAGACCGGGATTCCTAACGTCAACAGACAAGAACAAGAGCAACCCCATTCATTCTTTTCTATCCGTGCTTCCCATCGGGATACTTGGCTAAGAAAGGTAGGCCCTTATCTCATTCTTGGTGCTGAATTGAGGGCCGGGAAAGCAGCCAACCTTAAGAGCTAAAAGTCGAGGGAAAGTATTACGCTTATTCACTCTGCCTTCTCGAAACCTAGGAATTCTTAAACCTGGCTACAATCTGACAGGCAAGTAGCAAGAAATAGCAACTGCAACTGATAGCATCAACTGCATCATCCCCTGCAGCTTATCCTCTTAGCATCTGAGGACGATGGCAACAAACAAAACCTGAGCCCTTCCTTTGGCCTACACTTTCCTTTTAAGATAACAGGATTCGACTGATGTGACCAAAGAAAGAAGGATCGGGAGAACCAACCAAAGTCTTTATATTTTACTTGCGTTCATCTCTCCTACTAAGAAATGGACTCTTCCATGAAAGATGCTCACAGGAGAATCTTTGTTAGAGGTACATTCTTCCTAGACAAGTTGAAGGCCAGATATTCAATTCTTTTCTAACATTTTTCCCTGACGTGAAGGCCTCTAAAAGAGGTTTGATCCGTATAGAATCCTGAGGAAGTCAGTCTTTCATTGCCCTTTAAAAGCGCTTACAACAAGACTACTCATTTACCACTTTCAGTGGGTGATTCAATTCCTGCTCTGCTTCATTTGTTCTACTTCCTATACTCGGGTGGCAACACCTGCTTGTTCCCCTTCAAGGGGAGACCTGCTTTGGTTTAGAACTAGCATATACCAAAATGAACCAAAAGGGGGAGTGACTGGAGAACAGAGCCAATGAGGACATGACTTTATTTCCGGGGAAAAGTGAGCCGCAAGCTTTTAAAACGGAGAGGACATAGGTCGTATCCAGTCTTTCAAGTTGGCAATTAAAGAACGGAATTAACTTATCAAGCAAAGGAGGGCCTTTGGCTCCTAGATTGGCTTAAACGCTGAAGAAACATTAACAGCGACTGTGATTAGTGTGAAATTTGTGTTCTAGACTACTCTGGTTTGCTTCACTATTAGAAATCCTAACAAATACTTGCAAGAAGAAAGCACAAATAGAAATTACTCCGGAGACCAAAGATTACGCAAACGCCAAAAATAATCACATAATAGGAAAAAAAATAGAAAAGGTCGATGAAAGCGATAATATATGCCAACTGGACTACTTGACTTCTATGCTTTATGAACTAGTAGTCCATGTGTACTTGTATACGAACTTACAACTAAACACACAGACCTGAATCTTGGCCTTAAACATTGTCGATGGTATCACTTGATTCAACTTAAAGAGTGATCGTCTTCCCAGTTAGGGTTTAACGAAGATCTGCATGTTTGTTTGATCGCAGACAGGAAAAAGACGCGACCTTTTTTTGGTACAAGGAGAGAACTGCTATTACTACTAACAGCATCTCCATCCCTTATCCAAATTTTTACCCAAATTTGAGTAAAAACTTGATTTAGTATGGAGCACTCCAATGGGCAAAAACAAGGATTTGGGGGGCTTGCTGTGCAGGTGCCGCATGGCACTGTGCCATGCGGCCATCCGAGCCGTCCATTGCGAAAATGCACGGCTCAGATTTAATCTGAGCTCAATGCAAATCTATGCCATCCATTGCTTGATTATATCCGAGCCGTGCATTTTCGCAATGGACGGTCGGATGGCCGCATAGCACGGTGCCATGCGGCACCCGCACAGCAGGGCCCCCGGGTCCCAAAAACAAATCTAAACATAAATTTGAGTAAAAGCCTCATTAATGGCATTATTGTAAATTTGAAAAGGAGAAAATAGCCATCAAAATTTGATGTTAGATTTGGTTCTCACCAAATTTGGCGAAAAATTTGAGTAATATCAAATTTGGTGAAGGTTTGGTGAAGGAACGGAGTGGGCTTTTTGATGTTTTTTACTCAAATTTGAGTTTGTTGTAGGATTCGGGTAAGGAGTGGAGATGCTCTAATAGTAGTACCGAGGAATTTCTCGGTGCCGGGTGGACACGGTTGACGTGGTGTCCACTCGTGGTACCCGCTCGGCATTGATTTTTTTCCAAGTAGTACCCATAGACCATTTTTGCTCCTCCATTTCGTGCGGTATTTTGTGGGTCACTTCGAAATCTCATACAAATGATTTGAGCCGATAAATAATTGTAAAATAATTATTCGAGTGATCCTGTAAAAAATTACTCTCGAAGGGATAATCATAAGTAATTGATCCAAATTTTCAAATGTTCATTCACAACAATTCAGATTCTTAAATTCTAAATAAATTATGAAGAAAACTTAGACAATCGTGTAACCGGTATCCCTTTAATCTAAACCAGAGATATTGATTTTGATGGATGGATAGAATGATGAATGTTTAATTTCCATGTCTCTGTATATTGATTTTGATGGATGGGTTGGAAAATATTTAATAAAAAAAGCTCAACTAATTGCTTAGTGCTAAGTACTTTTTGAGTACCAAGACTAGTTGCTTTGGCTAAATAAATCAAGTGGTTTATTTTTTTCCTTATTTAATTTTTTTTGCATTTATTAGTTTTGAGTTGATTTTTTGTGGTTTATTGGTTCATCTTAACGAGATGAATCTAAAAAGTATAAAATTATTAACCAAACTTTAATTTTTGTGAATACTGACAAAATAATCCAATAAACAAAAAAATCTAGATTATTTTTGTCTTTCGTGACTCTTTTAAAATTTTGATCATAATTTTATATTTTTTATATTCTTCTCGTCGAGACGAACCAACAAACCACAGAAAATCAACACAAAACTAACAAATACAAATTTTTTCCAATAAAAAAAAAAATTTGGTTCTTTTCGCCAAAGCAAGTAGTTCTAGGCGCTAGGAGGTGTTGGCCGCCCGGCTAGCGCGTAGCAAGTTAGGGAATTCACAGTAGACTCTCTAAATTTGGCTTCTAAAATGACTTTCATGGTAGAAACATAAGCAAAATCGGGGTCCAATTTTGTGTGTTAAGAATTTGCTAATTTTAGGAGTGTGAGAGTAGTACTCCAATGGACTCTCTAAAATTGGCTCATAGTCTGTGTCCTAAGATTATTTATGTACACAAAAATATAATTGTGTCCCTCATTTCCCCCCTCCCTTATCTCCTTCTCTCTCTCTAAACTTGGCTAATGTGATATGAGTCATGCTAATGAGCATCCTCCTTCTACGAGGAGCTTATTGAAAACAATAATTGAGTAAATAAAAGTTGCTAAATGTTGGGAGTCTCACATAAGAACTGTTTTAAGAGCCCACTGTAGATGCCCTTATACAACATTAATCAAGGAACCAGATCACCCGTTCCCAAATCCCCCTCTTCCTTTGTTGCAGGGGGGTTTGGACCATTGGATCACACACAAATTTTTAAAACACAAAAAATAAATTTCATCATCCAACGGCCTAAACTCCAGAGGAACAGAGGGGTTTTGGAACAGGTGATCTCGTACCCCTTAATCAAGAGAAAAACTTGGGTGCAAATAGGGCACCACGTGGTGCCTTTCAACACATTTGGGGCGTCTAGAAGTGTATTGGATGGCTCGGATTTGGAGAGAGAAACAAGAGAGAGAAAGAGGAGAGAGAGTGTTTTAATCCGGACCGTCCAATACACTTTTAGACGGCTCGGATGTCTTGGAGGGGCACTACGTCGGATGCTACCCTATCGGCACCCAAGCTTTTCTCGTTAATCAAAACATATTGAACTGTGTTTGGTTGAGAGTTTTGAGAATAATTTTTTGAGAAATATTTTTGAGATAGTGTTTGGATGGATTTTTGGAAAAAGTAATAATTAGAGAGGTGTAATAATAGGAGAGAGATAGAGAGAGAAATGAGAATAATGATTGGAGAGAGAGGTATGAGTAGAGAGATAAATGTAATTAATAATTTGAGAGATGAGAGATGGGGAAAAAATCTTTTTGAAATTTTTTTTAGAAATGTGAAGTGAACAAAGTGTTTTCACTTACTATTAGACACCCACTGACGTCGAAATCGAATCAACATAACTTGCAATTTTCTCGTCTTAGCGGGTTTAACAAATGTGAAAATGAAGGGCCCAGATTGCACTAATGAATTCAACGGATGAAAACGCTTTCAAGGCATCGTGCCATTAAACCCTAAAACAAAAAGGCTGAAGCTAGCAAAGGCAAAATCCCGAACATCGAAAGCTCAGGAAGGAGAATCGAGCAAAGGCTTAAACCTCAACACAAGCACTTTCAATCGAGCAACGAGCAGACAAATGGGGAGGAAACAGAAGATAGTACTTCCACCTGAGCTTCCTCCAGAGATTTCTGATGACGAGGTTGAAGTATCCGACGAGGACTTGCAGTTCGTCGACGATAATCGCGACTACGCTGGCTTAATCTCCAATTTGGACACTCATTCCATTACCAGGTTCTTCATATTTTCAACCTTCAGTTTCACGTATTTTTGCTTCGTCAATAAACAGCCTCTGCCTAATTGATCATGAGCAGAAAAGGCTATAGGAAGAATCTGCGTCCTTTCTGTATCTGTTTCTTTTGTTTTTTCTCTAGGTTTGCTTTGGTTCATAACGAAAAGTAAAAACAGGTTTTTACCTTTGCATAAATGAACTAGACTCTCATCTGACTCATTTCGCGGTTGTGGAAGAGTTCACAAGTGGTTTGCCTCAAGTGAAATAAACATATTATCTCCACCTAAACTGGGTTGAAATGAAATAAGGGAAGTAAATTGCAAAAGAAGGTTTGTTTTGTGTGGAAACTCATTGGCACTAAATTGATGCAGAGTTGAATTTCCAGTGTTTGCTCTTTATGAGACCGTTGAACATATAGACTATAGTTTCCAAATTCCAATTGGTTTAGAGTATTAAACTTTAGCATTTGATGGAGTCCTATATTTTAGCAAATTTGGGTTGGCATTCCTTGAAATATTGGCAAACTGTTTATCTGTGAGTCTATTTGTGTGTACGAGGTTGGATGTACACAATTAGTTTCTAAGAACGGTGCTTTTTGTAAATATTCCACTTTGATTAGTGCAACTTGATCACTTTACATATGTACTAATGGAGTCGTGGTTATCGTACTATCAAGTTTTGTTTGTGGCTGACAAAAAAATTACCTCAATATGGGCTTACTAATTTCATTACTTTCTGAAAGGCATGTTTCTCGAGTTGCTGATGTAAAAGAAGATGCCTTGGAGTCTCTATATGAAAGAAGGTTACGAAAGAAGTCACTAGAGAAAGGAAAGGAGGAAAACGGGCTTGAAGTTGACCGTGTGGATGCCCTTCCGGTGAAGACTTTGGATGGAAAACTTCATTACAGAACAGGTGTGCTCTAGTTGTGTTTTATTTTCTCTACCTATCATTTCACTAGCACGTCTATTCTTGTTGGGTATGAACTATGAAGGTTCATATATTTTAGTTATGTTAATTTCACAGTGCCAAAGACGCCACAACAGTCTGAAAATGCATTAAATGGAGAGGACGTAGGTGACAATGAAGCTGATGGTGGGGACAAAAGTTTCTTGAGGTTGACGAAAGCTGAAAAGCGGGCAAAGCTAAAAAGTACGAGAAAAGAGGAAAAGAAGCAGGCCAAGGAGGTTGCTAAAGTAGAAGGAGTGCAACAAACCCCTCAAGCTGATGTGCTGGTACTCATCCTTGCATTTTGCTAATCATTCTTGTAATTTGCTACATTTGTAATATGTTGATGCAGCCGTGTTTGCATCATATGCGCACATGCAGAGACACAGACCGAAATAGAGAAGAAGAAATGTTGCTAGAGTAGTAGAAATACGTCACAGATGTTTCGTTTCCACATATTTGAACTGCTGCGAGCATTTAGGCTTTTAGGCGATGGTTAGGAATGTATCTTGAAGTGATCATATTATGATGGACGATGGCTATGGAAGTATCGTGAAGTATCCTTATTTAACATGTGCATGTTAGATGGTTCGTTTCCACACTGAAAATGTTTAGGAAGCTGTCTGTCTTGGAGAGTTCATACTACGATGGTTGTGAAAGCATCATGAAGTGTTCGTATTCCCCTATGCATGTTTGATGCTTCATTTCCATGTCTTTGAATTACTGCGTACATTTAGGTTATGACAGTATCATGAAATTTTTGTGATTCATATTTACCTAGGTAGTCATTGCACTACTTTTGGCGTGCTTCTATTATTTGTGTTTACTTTTCTTTTCCAATTTTTGTTCTTAAGGATCTCACTTGTTGTACGTCTTCTAATCTTGTGCATTGTTGATATTTGCCTTAAAAAAACATACCTTTTCTTTCCAGAGCATGAGAATGTGTTCTCAAAGTATTTAGCTCTCCCAACTTGGATTTGCAATTCCTCTAGAAACAACTTAGAACTTTTCATTATTGTTTATACATTGGATGTGGTTAATGTTGGTTTACTCGCCACTAGGCCTTACATTGGTCATAGGTTTTTTTTTTTTTTGAAGCATAGCCTTTTTGGGGGGTTGTATCCGACAATTGGTTCTTATCAACGTGGTTGCAACTTTTTCCTTTCTGGATTGTGTACTTTGCCTGCAGTCAAAGAAGTTCTCCTGAACTTATTTTTTTATTTTTATTTTTTGTGTAACTGGGTCTGGCATGTAACTGTTCTTTTAACTTTCAATAGGCTGAGGTGGAAAAGGAGCTAACAGCTGAAGAAGCCAATGAAAGAAAGAAGTATAAACTTGCAGAACTTGGAACAGCACTGCTCATGGATCCAGAATCCAACATTAAATCTCTTAAAGAGATGCTGCAAATTTCAAAAGATGAAGACCATATTGTAGCAGTCCTCGGGCTAAAGTCTTTGCTGGCTGTTTTCAAGGACATTATTCCTGGGTAAAATTTAGTTTAGTTCCTCACTGTTTTTTGTGCAGTGTTCTTTGAACTTGTTATTGTTCCTCTTTACATGACACTCCAAGTCCTTTACTATTATTTTAACACGTCTCACAGCTATCGTATTCGGTTGCCAACTGAGAAGGAGCAGGAAATGGTTGTTTCAAAGGCTGTTAAGAAAATGCGGTTCTATGAGTCCACCCTTTTATCTGCATACAAGGTTCGACATGGCACTTCTTGTAGTTTAATATGGAGTGTTGATGCTGATTTGAACTTTGGACTTCAGCTTTGGTATCCTTGTTTTGAAGTGTTTCCTTGTGGACCTATGCAGGCGTACTTGCAGAGGTTAATAGCCTTAAAACAGAAGGCCTCATTTCAGCGTGTAGCTATTCGTTGTATTTGTACTCTTCTAGATGCAGTTCCCCATTTCAATTTTCGTGAGAGCTTGTTAGCTGCTGTTATTCACAACATAAGCTCCCCAGATGATGTTGTAAGGTTCTGATATATTTTTATCCTTATACTTTCTATTTTCATCAAGAATTCAGGTCTTAATTTGGAGAACATGCTGGGAAGTAGTTTCGGTTTTATCATCTTTTAGAGTTTTAGC
Organism: Vaccinium vitis-idaea; assembly: GCA_963854785.1. NCBI lineage: Eukaryota > Viridiplantae > Streptophyta > Magnoliopsida > Ericales > Ericaceae > Vaccinium > Vaccinium vitis-idaea. Next base: position 42,963,133 of record OY978218.1, on the reverse strand, counting down.
ATATTTTGTTTGTTTTAATGGTATGAGATGTATGAGAGTTATGTCACTGGTTTGCAGCCAGTCATTTATGTTGTCAGGTAGGACTAGCTTCCAAGTGTGAAATCCAGTAAGGTCTACAAGTTAGATATTTGAATAAGCATTATATGGTGAAACCGTCATTTTTCTTTCACTTGGGGTATCTTATGAGGTGGGGCTGGTGGGAATAAGCTGGGGGTGATATTGGATTTGAAGTTCTTTCTTCTTCTCGGCGGAATTGTTGCACTTATTTTCAGCTTTACCAAATCTTTTTTGGGATAAAGATGTCTCCCATTTGGTGACAGGAAACTCTGTTGTGCCACTGTAAAGTCACTTTTTACCAATGAGGGGAAGCATGGTGGTGAGGCTACAGTGGAGGCTGTGCAATTGATTGCAGAGTACGTGAAAGTTCATGATTGCCAGTTACATCCTGATTCCATTGAGGTATTGGATTTCCCGTTTGGTTGCTGGTATTTTAGTGTTCCTGCCTTAGTTTCTGTAACTTAAACAATTGGCTTGGTTTGCATGATTTAGCTTTGACTTGGAGGGATAAAATTTGGAGTGTTGCGTTGAGTATGGACCTTTAGGGTTGAAGTACTTTTAAAATCTGATTGTCATTACATGTTAGGTTCTTTTATCTTTGTTATGTCTTTAAATTTGTTTTTATTTAGAAGACTGAGAATGTAATTATCCTTGTGTTTGGTTCCATAAATATTTTACTCGCCATTTTCTGTGGGAAATAGTTTTCTGCACTTCCCTTTTGTCTTTTTTTTTTTTTGAACAGCCCTTTTGTCCATATGCATTCCTTTTTTATGATCATTAATTATGTGTAGTTCTGAAACTGCTCTTCTATTTGTTTATCCCGATTTACTTTTTCACGCACTAAAGGGTAGTGGGAAAATTGCCTCCTTTTCTGTTCTCTTGACTCAGAGGGATTTATGTCCTCTAAGTTGTGATTTAAGCCTTTACTGGAACCGCATGCTGTATGCGTGGATTAAATAACTTCAAATCTGTATATACTGTTGAAAAATGAGAATTCCATAGGTCAACTAAAAGATAACCTGTGTTAAGGCATTTATCCATCTTAAAATTGTCCAATCACTCGGAGACGAAACGTTTGTTTTTGACGTAGATCATCGATTCATTCTTGATGACGAGCGTTATGTTCGCTGTCTTGAGAAACGTTTTAAAAGTTAATATGATACTCTGAGTCAAGTAGCTTGGTAGACATTGTTAAGCCTATTTCCAAAGGTAATTTTGGTGATCTAGCTTGCTATCAGAGTTATGATTTGACTGGATTCAGGTCTTGTTATTTCTTTGATGCCCCATTATGCCTTCTGTTGCAGACTTTGTTCTATTTGGGATATTGCACTTGCTTGCTTCAGTCTGTTTGGCAGTGTTTGCCTCTTCACGTCGCAGATGGGATTGCATGTTGTGGAAGTCTTAGCTTGATATTCATCTTAGGGGGTATTTTTGGTATTTTCACCGGTTAGAATGTGAGTGTTAGGATAAAGAAAATACCGAAAGTATTTTAGTGGAAACTCAGCTTAGGCTATTTTTAAACAATTTAAAGCTTTTGTTACAATTTGACCGCGTCCTAAGAAGGAATTTTATTTATTTACGAAGCCATTCCCTTCCAATTTTTTTGTCATTTGCTGTCTTCACTTATCTTGCTTTGTGCTTTCTCAGGTTTTAATGTCTCTCTCTTTTGATGAGGATCTTGGGAGGACTGAAATGTCAAGTGCAAATAATAAAGCAAAAAACAAGAAGAACAAAAAGGGAAAGAAATTTGAGGAGCCCAGTCAATTGCAAGAGAATGACAAAAAGAAAAGTCGGAAGGAACTAATGTCAAAAACAAGAAACGAAGTATTGACTCATCCTTGGATGTTTTTAACTTTTGTTGATGTCGAGTATTCTGTAGTCTTCAATCCATTACTTACTTCTGTCGCATAAAGAGTCCTATTTTTTTGCACAGGTTGATGCTGACTTTAAGGCAGCTACATTTGCCCAAGATGTTAGGGAGCGTAGAAGGATGCAGTCTGAGACGCTCTCTGCTATTTTTGAGACATTCTTTCGTATCTTGAAGCATACAATGCATTCAATTGCAGCCAGGTATCTTCTTACCTTGACATTTGCCTCTGTTTAGATTAAGAAAAGAGCATGAACTTGGTAATGGAATGACAATTCATGGTTGTGAACGTGTCCAAATTTTAAAAACTCAAAGTGGGGCACCAGTTTGAAAATATCACGCGTCAGAGGATATGATTTACGGTAATCTAAGCACTTAATGTAGAGTTGGATAAATGTGTCAATGGTAGGGTTTTGGTAGTGTAGAGGTGCACAAGGGGCTAGAATTGCTGGTTCAAATTGGTTCTGTGGACAAGAGATGCTCAAAACAATTTAGGTTCTGGTCTGTACTCAAGTATAATACTGTAAGGCCGAACAAGTCAGTCCTGTAAATCGACATTAAAGGCATCAACATTGTTCCTCAGCACTTTAAAGCCACAATGCACAGCGCACGTCAGACCAATTTCTCTGCTACATGTCCTTTCTAGCTTTCTAGGTAAGCTGTATCCGGCTATGTGTCCTTAGATGTGGAGGTAGCTGTGCTCCTTTCTAGGTAAGCTTTTTTGAGCGAGTAGATTTATACAAGTAAGGTTGACGTAACAAATGAGGGTTGGCGAAAAATGGAAAGAAGTAAATTATATCTGCCTCCTTGAACTCAATTTGGGTCCTGATTCATCGTAAATCAATGTTTCACATTCTGTTAACAGAATGCAAGTTTTTTCGTTTGTTATCCTTTCTCTGTTTCTAGATTGCTTATTTTCCTTTCTTCTTGTTCAGGTCTGAAGGGATTTCAAATTTATCAGCTGGTGCATCTGGTGGTCACCCACTGCTTGCTCCTTGTTTAAACGGAATTGGAAAATTCTCTCATTTAATTGACTTAGATTTTATGGGGGATCTCATAAATCATTTGAGAAAGCTTGCTGGGGGAGGTAGCAACTCAGCTGGTTCTCCAGAGAAGTTCTCTAGATGGTTATCTGTAACCGAACGCCTGCGTTGTTGCATTGTGGCTTTTAAAGTGATGAAGAACAATCTTGATGCCTTAAATGTTGATTTACAGGACTTCTTTGTTCAGCTTTACAGTATTATACTTGAGTACAGGCCAGGAAGGTTGGTATCTGCTCATTCTAAAATTGCATGTTATGTAGTCAGTGGAATTTTATCTGCTGCTGAATATTCTGTGGCTTGAAATCTATGCATCCATTTTCCTCTCTCTCTCTCTCTCTCTCCGCCCTTAATAAGATTTACAGTGTTGTAGTCTCGTAGTTCTTCTGATATCTTCATATCTGTCATTTATTTCACAGAAACACAACTTGCTTTCCTTCCCTCAAGGCCAAAATTGTTAGAATTCTGTTGGCAAGCTAATTGTTACTGAGGTCGTTACTATAGTCTCTGAAATGCTCTTTAGACTTAACCAGCTTCTCTTAGAGCGGAAGAAAGGTAGCTTGGAGCTACTAGCTGGATGAATCTTAGTTCTTTTACTTGCAATTTAAAATACCGTTTGTTATGACCATTAATACCTGATTAGAATACATCGAACCAAATTTTGCAGGTACTACTGGGCTGTCTGTCAACTTTTTTTTGTGTGTTATCTTTGTTGGATCATTATGGACCTAAATCTTTCACATTTTCTGTTCGATCAGCTTTCACGTGAAGTTCCAAAAAGATATCAACTTTCTCTATAATGAGGGTTAAACTTATTAAGTTTCCCCAAAGTTTTAGTTGCTCCCTTCCTCTCATTTTTAGTCTCCAGACATCAAGTTTCTCTATCTTATTTTTTATACCTAATTTCTTTTGGTTCTATCTATTTTTTCTTTTACCGCTACTACTGCTGGAGCCTGGTGTTAAGGTGGATGGGGGTGGGGAACTGTGGCAGTCCATTTTCTTTGGACAATGGAAAAGCCCCAAATTTTATTTTTACGATGAAACTGGTGATGATGATCTGCAGCATAATGCAGAAGGGCATATGAAAACAGATTATTTAACTTACTCTAAATGTGGTGCAAGGTGGTTATACTTCCTTTACGTTGTTGAAACAGGGATCATGGTGAAGTATTAGCAGAAGCTCTGAAGATAATGCTGTGTGATGATAGACAACATGACATGCAACGGGCTGCTGCCTTTATAAAGCGATTGGCTACATTTGCTTTATGCTTTGGATGTTCCGAGTCCATGGCTTGTATTTTTGCTGACTAGCAATTTCATACATAAGAATTTGATTACCCCCTCTTGGGTTCTCTCCTTCTCACCACTTACGGTTCTGTCTATTGGAACTCTTGCAGCATTGGTGACTGTAAAGCATCTTCTTCAAAAGAATGTCAAGTGCCGGAATCTGTTAGAAAATGACGCTGGAGGTGGTTCGGTTTCAGGCCCCATTGCTGTAAGCTTTCATACTTTGTATGTTCAAATAGATAGAGATTCACTTAGGCTGTGTTTTGATCATGATGGATTTGTTTAGTGATACATGTAGCGCGAAGAAAAGAGGAAGAATGAGAAGTTAAAACATATTTGTGGTTGCCTCTCACTTTCCTTTCTCTTGATAAGTTCCTCTGACATATCCATCCATGATCAAAACATAGCCTTGGGTTGACTGAACATGAGCAAACTCACCCGTTTGACACATAATTTCACACATCATACGTGTATAGAATTGAAGTGCCTCAAAAGCATGCATTAGAAATATGGCCCTTTGTTTTGATTTCCCAAGCTCTCACTAATTATCATTTTAATTGCATGCAGAAATATCAGCCTTATGCCTCGGACCCAAACCTTAGTGGTGCCCTTGCTTCAGTTCTTTGGGAACTCAACCTTCTCTCTAAGCATTACCATCCAGGTGTTTCATCACTAGCATCTAGCATTTCAACAATAAGCTCTGCTCAGAACCAGGTTTACCATTCCAATGTGACGCCTCAACAAGCTTTCATGCAGTCATCGCTCGAACAGGAATTGTTCAACCCGAAGGCCGACAAGGAGAAAGCTAATCTCAAAAGGAAAAGAGGAAGTGGGCCTTACAAGCCTAATAGTAGCATGACAAATCTTGATGTGTCAAGTAAGATTAATGAAGATATGGTGAAGAAGAGACTTTCCGAGCATTTCTTGCTTGTTCACGAAATAAGTGAAACTAAGCGATTAAGGGGTGAGCTAGTTCGTACAACCTCTTCCTTGAAATTATATGAACAGTATAAGAAGCAGAAGAAAACAAAGAAAGATGGCTCAAAGCCAAGGGAAATGAGGAGAGCTTAGCCTTCATCGATACTTCCGCTTCAAGCAAATTTTTGGATGTATTTGAGTTACTGGGGTCCTTTGAATGCTTTAGCTAATTCATATTTTGTGGGCCATTCCTCTTTTGATAAAATTTTCCTCCTTTTCTCATTAGGGGTGGTATGCATCCTGACTTTAGATTCATTTGTTAAACGGATTTTACAAACATCACGGAACTTTCTTGTATTAGAAGTGTTGAAGAGGAATTGAACCCTCGAAAGTTCCGGGGATAATGGAGCACAAGGTATGTCCATGTTCTGTTTCAGAATGGATAGACACGAAATGGATGATTGTTACGCTAAGGATTCGGATGCAAACGAAGAACTCCATGATGGTGTAGACCTACGCCAAAACACATGGTCCATATTGCAGCGGAAGAGGTGCAGTTGGCAGTTGCACACCCAAAGCTTTTGTCCCAGCCAGCCAGCCATCCAGCTAGGTACTAGTTCTATTAATGGTTGTGCTTTGTTTTCCCTAATAATCTATTCTTATAGGGCTTGTTAGATTTGAGGGTTGAAAAATGAGGAAATAAGCTAATGTCATGGAATTAGTTAATACTGGGTTCCACGTTTTTTTTGGGTAAGGGATAAGGAACAAGATCATAAGATTATACTCTATAAGTTTGTAAGTACAATGTTTTGTTGGGATGACATAAATGAGAGGTAAGATTATACTCAAATTAGTCTCGAACATAGTTTAATTATGGACACCTTGTTTGTCTACCCTGGGATTTAGGGGACAATCCTTTCAACGTGAACCCTTTTTTGTTCTCTCCTAATTCAATTACTATTTTCTACCTTCAATTGGGACGTAGGGAGTACCATTTTCTACCTTCAACCCTTCCATCAAACAGGAAACAAGCCATTGTACGTAGTAAACCAAAATGCTATGGATACAACATTCGGACACAACACTGGCGGGACCTATATGTGGGGCTGACCCGTGAGTCCCACCCACGTGAAAGTGTTGTGTCCGGATGTTGTGTCCATAGCATTATTATGCAGTAAATCCTGAATTTTAAATTTCTATTGTACTTTCCAGGCAACTTGTAGGAGTAGTGTATGGTATGATTTTATAGATAGGGGTTTGACGCTCCCACGAGTTGGCCGAGAATATTTTATGTCCATTGGTTAGCTAGGGTTTAGTCCACACGGTTGTTGTACGGACTAAGAAAAATTCATGGAAATTCCCAATCAACGACCTGGCAAAAAATATCCTGTCATCATCATCAAAATTACAGTGAAAAAGAATTAAACAAAACATAGCATGCTGCTAGTATCTTCTCCTCCTACGGACCTGATACGGTCATACCCATGCGAAGGCTGAAAACGATCTACTAATTTAATTTAATAGTATAATATAATATGGGTGGCATGCAGAAGATTTATTCACGATCCCCCCCATGCCATATCCTCGATTTTTTCCTGTTAAACAAATGAAACTGAACAGATGCGGCTCTGATCCGCTACAGCTAATATTTTTCTGATTTATTTATTAGTTCACGGTAGTTAGTAAAAGGCGAAAGAATAGTTCGCTTTGTGCTCACCGCGCGGCTAGTTCACGGTAGTTGATAGTAGTAATTACTAAGAAATAGCACGTAGAGTAGATGTGAATTTGTGGGTTTCATCGTTAATCCACCTTAGCTTACCTCATCTCATCTCATCTCATCGCATCTCATCTACTAGTAGTACTGTAGTAGTATATTCTAGGGGTGCACACCGGCCAGGTAGTCCGCCCAGTCCAGCCCAATTTTTTTAGGGCTTGGGATAAATATTTAGACCCATAGGACCGGGCTGGGTTGAGATTTTAAGTCCATTTACTAAATGGGTTGGGTTTGGGAAATTCCTTTGAGGCCCAGCCTAGACCAGCCCGGCCCGATTTAAATAAATATTTTATTTTAATACTATACATATGTTAGTATGTTACCGCCGGAACCTAGCTGCTTAGGGTTAGATTATCTTGATGAAGAGGCGCATATCCTCATCTCCTCTTATTCAGTAAAATCTCCTCGTCTCTTATTCAATGATCATCTGTTTTTAATATTATTGTAAGAATTTCAAACTTTAAGTATATTATTACAGTTGTGAATTGTAATTTGATCGTTATGGTTGATTAATTTATGTTTGTGATACCATGCATTAGAAAAATAAATGGACTTGTTGGACGGGCTTGGGAAATTAAATTTTTATTTGGGTTGGACTTGGTCATATTAAATGAAGCCCGATTATAAATGGGCCGGGCTTGGGAATGCACAAATTTCGTTATTATCTACTACAAGCCCGGCCCGAACCCAGCCCAAAACTTCAAAGGCCATTTTTTGCTCCAAAACTTCAAAGGCCATTTTTTCATTTTCATTTTCATTTTCATATCTCAAGTGGTCTTTTAATTAATTGATCACGCAACATTAATATACTAACACGATAGAAAGAGGGGAATGATTTCGACACCCCCCAAATTGTTATCCTCACCCCTTTTTTTGTCTTCTAGTGAAATTTTCATGTGTAAAAATATCACTAAAAGACAAAAAAAAAATGTGGATAACAATTTAAGGGGTGTGAATATCAATTACCTAGAAAGAAGGCATCATCGTCTTTGTAAAAGAAGCCACCCAAGCATATGCTATTATGTTCCCATGCGATTTTTGACATATTCCTATGCGAAATTACGCGTTTGACCCCCAAACCTAGATCTAACACCAAATTGGATTCCCTCCTGTCCTCTCAGATTTCCTATACAAAAATAATAGGTACACACCTTCTCAATCACTCCCTACCACACCCTCTCTCACATTTGTAGTGGGGCTCACCCGGTGAGGTCTCAGTGGGCCCCACCACACATGTGTACCTAGTATTGTTCTTTCCTATATGACCCTAATAAGTACTAAACAAAATAGGTACATCATGATTACATGTTGCTTACAAACTGGAATCCGCCCATCTTTCTTTCTTTCTTTCTTTCTTTCTTTTCACGCAAAAATTGTTATTGTTATTAGTGAGATTTCACGCTTGGCTTGTCCAGAAGGTATGGTTCCTACTAGTTTGGCTACCGCCGCATTTCTTATTTTAACAACCAACACGGCTATGAGTATGCACAATACGCGTATGTCAAATGCACGCAGCGTACTCAACTATCCATCTAAGAAATCAATGGCCAAGATTTTAAATAAATTATTCGCGCGAATAATTTATTTAAAATCCGGAACATCTAAAAAATACAACAGACAGTTAAGATGCATCATCCGTGCATGTTGCGTTTGCGAAGTAATTAATTTTGTTTAACAACAAACAGCAATTGATGAAGACCGAGATTTCATGCAATTTTAGTAGGAGTAATAACAAACGGCAAGTCCGGCGTCAGACAGAAGAATCTCATTTGCTGTGCTGGTATGCGCATCCGAGCGGTCCATTAAGAAAGACAGCTCGGAAGCCGCACACTAGCGTCCCGATTCCATTTGCTGTAAACAAACTGCGAAATTTAGAAGACGAAATCTCTGTTTTTCTTTCCTCGTTTATCGTTTCTCGGTAACCAAACAAGAACATTATCGAAAATCGAACATAAAGTGGGGCAAAAATTGAGGTTGGAAGTTGTAAATTATCTTCATATGATTCCTGTTTCAGGGAGAAGCGAATTGTCTCGATCTTTCCGTGATAACAAAATAATACTAGTAGTCAAGAAAGCCACAATTTCACTCCTCCTCCACTTTGATACCCTATTTACAAATGACCTAAAAACTAGCAAGATAAGATCTAACTCTCACAACCGCAGAGTGAGTGAGTCCAAAAGAAACGAAACAAAATCCCCCGAAGGAAAAAAAACGAAGAAGAGAGGCGTCGAAATTAATCGATTAAAGGAAGTCATCGGACAAGGAATTGATCAGATCTTGAACCTCCTCACCATCACCGACACGCAAAGCTTCAAGAACTCGTTCGAAAACGAGGACGTGGCAAGGTATGTGAAGCACGCCTTTCTGCTCGTACCCGTACTCTTGAGCCGATTTGTTCAGGAGCTTCACGAACATCGGGTGGTTCAGGAGCTCTGCACTCACTACGAACCGTTCCATCCCTTCGCCGACGTACACCGGAAGGTGACCTCCCGGCACGGTGGCGGAGGACCGGGATTTGGAACCGGAAAGCTTGCCGACGATACGGAAAGAGTCCAGGCGGAAAGATCGAGAGCGAGGAGCGGGTGAGTCGGATCCGAGGAGGCTGTAGTGAGATGAGTCGGAGACGCGGGATAGGCGTCGGATCAGCTTCTTCATATCGGTTAATCCAATCTCTAGAGGGGGGAAACAGAGAGTCAGTCTCGGATTTTGGAGAGAGAGAGAGAGAGAGAGAGAGAGGGTGGAAGAGGCGTGGTAGGAGGAGTGAGTGGGGTGGGGGGAAGGGAAGACATATAAATATTGGAGGAGGATGGTACAAGTAGTCGTACTGGGCAGGTACTGGGATACACTTCTCTCTCCTCATTTTAAAAAAGTACTACTGTAGTAGAGGCACTTTCTATATAATAGTACTACCCCTAATTCCAAAAAAATAAAAACAAAAAAGAGTGAAATCCTAGATTTTTTTTTTCTTTTCAAAAGTTTGAGCTGTCCGAATCAGTTTATACACATTTCGATTAATATTTTTTCGGATCAGCACAACAGACATGTCATCAATGCCAAAAGAAGGAGATTAAAAAAAAAAACCGTATTACATCTTGATTCTAAGAATCAAAATCTATTGAACTGTGCCGGAAGCTAACTCTACCTACCAACCAGAGTAAATTAAAGGCGATTGTTTTATCCAAAAGAAAAAAAAAGTACAGGCGATAGTTACGAGTTGTTCCCCTTTGGTTACGGTAGGTAGGTCCCAAGAACTTTGCCAGTATTAAATTATGAAAAAATTTAAAATCAGCATAAGAGGTTTTCGTTGAAGTTTTAAAAAATATATATCAAGATATATATTTAAAAATGTAAAAAGTACATTTGAATTTGTGTTTTTTTTTATTTGCTTATTGCCAACTCAATAAGCCGACAATAGAATGACACTTAAATTATCTTATTTCAATTAATTTGCTAAGAAATATTAATGTGAAAAAATGAATTCGATGAAGTACAAATATTAAAATTGAGGTGAAGCCAAGTAAATTTGTACAGTGATTGAACAAGTGACTGGCTCACGCATGAAGTGAATAGTTCAAAGGAAGTAATTACTCCTAATAAACCTAGCTAAGGAGAACAGTACATAAAATGTGATGCAGTTTTCACTTTTTCTATCTATCTATTAAGGAAAAAGCAAAAGAGTACTTTTTAGGATGCGAAAATGTGCAATGTGGGTGTGTAAAATCTACATTATGATTGTTTTTCCTACTCAAAGGCGTCGTTTGGATGCAGTACTAAGAGGAGGGATGAAGGAATCCGGCCAGATGAGGGGGTGATGGGACGTTTAGTCCATGGTTTGGGAAGAAAAAATCCACCCCGACTAAATAGCCACCGGCTAAATAATTCGGGAGAGGGTGGACTAAATACAAGCACGGTGGGGGGTGCTTGTATTTAATCATGGGGGATGATGAAGGTGGAATTACGTTGGTACCCTTCTTCTTCTTCTTCTCTGTCTCGGCAACACAGACATCAACTCAGCAAAAAATTTAACCTTTGATTTGAAAGTAAAAAATTCCAGATCAACCAACAAGAAAGATCATTACTGGTAAGAGATCATCGTTGATGCAGAAAAAGCTCTCAAGGAGTATGGGAAAACCATCATGTGTGGTTGCCGTGGTGCAACAAATTAAAGCACCTCCTAATTCATAAAGTTTATTGTATTTTGTACTATTTTGTATTACAAACTTCTATTAGGTATTTTTAGAACAAATTAAAGCACCTATTGCAATGAAGTATTATAACTTTATAGTTGAAAAGTAGCTAATAAAACTATTGCAATGAAGTAGCTAATAAAACTATTTTTCGTTTATTAGAAAAAATATATACTTTTAATATTAAATATTCTTAATATATAAAAATATATTAAAATGAAGTATTATCACTTAATTGTTGAGAAATATAACAAAATAATTAATTTTCATACTTATATAATTATTTAAATGCAATAATCAAATATGGGCATTCACAGGGATAAAATACTCATTTGACTGATTTTTAAATTATCTACCCTCTTTATCCCTCCTTTTTAATCCTTCATTCAAACCATGGACTATTTAATCCCCCTTCTTAACCATCACATCAATGTGGGTCCACCCTTCTTATTTAATCACCCATACTATTTTATCCCCCTTACTATTTAATCCCTCTCAAACTAATACGTCATCCAAACGAGCCGTAAGGTACAGGGGAAAAAAATGTACTTTTTAGGCTGCGGACATCTACAATTACGTATGTAGGCTTAATCTACATTAATTTCAAATCTATTTAACCACCAAACTACTACTACTATAATGATATAGGCATGTAGCTAGGAGAATTGGATTGTGGAAAGGTCCAATATACTTAAATGTTTAAGCGTTTCCTTTACTTCGTGTGTTTCGAAAAAGTCCCACGTTATTATATATGGTTTCATTTTCACTTGCCTAAAGATAAATACTACTACTCCTCCTACGAATGAATGGCCAATTCAGGTGAGGTTTGACCTAAAAAGTTAACTGGCTTATTTTCTTCGTCTTTATTTGATTTTTTATGCTTGTTTTTTAGTTTTTCATCAATTTTTTGTGTATTATTGGTTCGTCTCGGCGAGAGGATTCAAAAAAGTAAAAAATTATGATATAATCATAATTTCAAAAAAAAAGCCAAAAAGTCAATTTTTTACACTTTTTTCGATCTTATTCAAAAAATTGGAAGTTCTAGTCATAATATTTTACCTTATTGGATTCCTCTCGCCAAGACGAACCAATAATACTCAAAAAATCGATGCAAAAACTAACAAACGCAAAAAAAAAAATCATATAAAGACAAAACAAAAAGTTAAGTTGGCTTTTTAGACCAAACCTCACATCAAATCTCTCTCTCTCTCTATATATATATATGTGTGTGTGTGTGTGCGCGCGCGCGCGCGCCTATGAATTACGATAGCCTTGATTGGATACCCCTAGCTAGCTAGGTCCCTAAAGCACATGAACCATGGGACAACACCAGCACATGGGTTTTGCCCTAAGGCCGAGGTTGTCTATTGGAGTAATTAATATTTAAAACTTTACCAATATTTTAGCATGGAGTTACCTTGGAAGAGGGTACAAATTAAGAAAATCAACCACCTACAACAACATCCTATACTCTACACATAAAGGAGGAGATTATATTAATTGTACAAGCATATGGTAAAGGAAAAGTTCAAAGGATGTTGAGCCTAGTGACCCGGTGCTATTTCTCAAGGTGAGGTGAGCTGTGTGGAGCCGGCCATGCGCGTTCTATTCAAAACTTGATTGTTTTAAATAAGATTAGATAGACATGGAATAGTAAAATTGGATTCCAAAGTCCAAACATTTTTTTATTTGTATTATTTAAACACCAAACTAAAAAAAATTGACCCGCAACATCAATTAGTTGTACGAATAGTCAAAAAATGTAGGAAATTTAATACACAGAGGTGGTGTGTATCAATGACGGTACTGATTAACAGTTATAAAATTACTATATCAAATGTAAATACAAGTTTACAGTAAAGGAAAAGTTCAAATGATGTTGAGCCTAGTGACCAGGTGCTGGTACTTCTCCAAGGTGAGGTGAGCTAAACTAGACTCAAAAATACGTTTTAGTAATACTTAAATACCAAAGAAAATGGCGTACAACAATCAATTATATAGTTGTACGACGATAGTCAAATACTGGGAAATTTAATATGCAAAGGTAGTGCGTATCGATGACGGTGTTGATATAGAATTATCGAATAATATCAAAGCTAAATAATGGAGGTGACCGAAGATATATTAGTTGAAGTAATATGTGACAACCCATGACCTACCTGGATGCAACGGAGTTCTATGATATAAGAGAATAGATCATGCCTTAACTTGGACAAGGCATTTTAAAGCCGTGCGGGCGTCAAAGCTCGTTGGTACTTTACAGTTAAGCGTGCTCACCTTGGAGCAATCCAGTGATGGGTGACCTTCTGGGAAGTTCAAGGAGCTTGGGCGACCAAAGCAGACAATATTGTGCGAGGTGGGGGCGGATCGTTACAGTTGGTATCAGAGCACAACCCTGGACTACAGGGTAGGAGCCACCTCTAGAATCTGCAGGAGACACCTCTTGAATCTCGGAATGAGAACAAAGTGTTATGCAGAACTAAGTGTTATACCTTCCGGGGGAAGGTCGCTGGGCCAATATGCAACGAGGACATTGCATCATAAGATGGGGAGAATGTGACTGCCCATGACCCACCTGGATGCAACGGAGTTCTATGATATAAGAGAATAGATCATGCCTTAACTTGCACAAGGCCTTTTAAAGCCGTGCGGACGTCATAGCTCGTTGGTACTTTACAGTTAAGCGTGCTCACCCTGGAGCAATCCAGGGATGGGTGACATTTTGGAAAATTCAAGGAGCTTGGGCGACCAAAGCGGACAATTTTGTGCAAGGCAAGGAGCTTGGGCGACCAAAGCGGACAATTTTGTGCAAGGCGGGGGTGGATCCTTACATAATAATTAATTATTATAACAACATACTATAATAATGGGTAGAGAGAAAATGTGGCTAAATTAACGCCAATGTTCATTAAACTTAATTTACCAATATTTTAGCCTAGCTTGGAAAGAGGGCACAAATTAAGAAAAATCAACCACCTAAAACATCCTATACTCTACGTAAAGGAGGTGATTATATTAAGTACGTACAAGCATATGGTAAAGGAAAAGTTCAAATGATGTTGGGTGCTACTCCTACTTCTCAAGGTGAGGTGAGTTGTGTAGGGCCCGCCATGCACGTTCGATTCAAAACTTGATTGAATTTAATGGAATAGTAAAATTTTAACTAGATAGACATGGAATAGTAAAATTTGACTCGAAATACTTTTTTTATTTGTATATATTACTTAAACACCAAATAAAAAATATTGACCCACAACATCAATTAGTTGTACGGATAGTAAAAAATGTGGGAAATTTAATACGCAGAGGTGGTGCGTATCAATGACGGTGCTGATTAACAATTATCAAATTACTAAATCAAATGTAAATACAAGCTTGTGGTAAACGAAAAGTTCAAATGATGTTGAGCCTAGTGACCAAATGGTGGTAGTTCTCAAGGTGATGTGAGCTGTGTAGGACCGGTCAGGTTTTATTCAAAGCTTGATTGTTTTAAATCATACATACATGGTAAAATTGGAATTGGAAATACAATTTTTTTTTCACGACACGCAACATCAATTATATAGTTGTACGGCGATAGTTAAACATGTGGGAAATTTAATATGCAAAGGTGGTGCGTAACGACAACGGTGTGGTATAGAATTATATATCAAATACTACTATCAAAGGTAAATAATGGAAGTGACAGATGATATATTAGTTGAAGTAGTAATTAATTATTATAACCACAATAATAATGGGTAGAGAGAAAATGTTACCAAATTATCGCCAATGTTCATTATGTAGAAATGGATAAATATTTTAGTATCTTCCAAAGAATTCATTTGCGTTGTGCACTACTACTCATTTGTATTCGTTTGCTAAAATAATCCTTCCTTCCATATGTTCCAAAATTTTCTCCCAATATAGTAATGTACCATTTTTAATCTAAAAAATAATAGAAAAATTTCATAGAATTGTTATTTTGGTATTGAGAATATAACTAGAACGAATTACTTCCTCTGTCCCATTTTAATTGTTCTATACGAATATCCGTGTCATTTTCAAACTTCTATATCTTTTTATTTGTAATGTTTTCAATTTTTTTATAAAATTTGGCTAATAGAACTAATTGAGATTTATCAAATAAAATTCTTATTGCATATAAAATTCATTATAGAATAAAAACTATAAGAATTTTTAAAATGCACGCATAACCGTAAGGAACAATTAATTAAATTGGGACAGAGGGAGTAGTAGAAATTTTGACGGGGAAATGGGATAATTAGAGGAGCTGGGTTTTGTGGAGGATAGATAGGTGGTCCATAGATGAGCTCAACCTCATGTTATCTTTTCCCAAAAGGAATAGAAAAGCAGGAAACGTTTGGAGCGTGATCACCGGGTAGGTCCCACTTACTTGGTTTCTTTTGCTTTTGCTTTCTCTCTCTCTCTCTCTCTTGCTTTTGGTCGTTTTGTTTGCATTCCGTAGGGGTCCGTTGCGGGTACAGATTCCGTAATGAATGGGCGGCCACCTTTAACTGCCACTTTATCCTTTTTTTTTGTTTGGGTGAACTGGTAACTGCCTTTATCTACCTGTTTGTTCTCAAAACCTTTTCACCCTCCCACTAGCGCGTCGATTCACTCTCTAGTTTTTGGAAAATTATACTCTGTAATAAATAGTAAAGTAATTTTCTACGTGTGTGAAAGTGCCTTGAAAGATGTTAAAAATCCATTGATAATTGTGTTTTTTTTTATATTCTTCTTGCCTTAATTAACAACTCAGTGGACTGTCGAGAGCATAAACGTATAAATAAACAATTTGTTATACATCATTTTTGTCTCCAGTGATCTTTTTTAAAAGATTAGGTCATAATTTTTTACTTCATTTTTTATATTTCTTCTATAAAGGAGATTTTTTTGGGAAATGGTAAGTGTCTTGAAATTTCACCTAGAATTATCCGGAAAACTAGAATGAGTAGCTCAGATTCACACTGTTGAAACTTTTTTTTGATCTCTTCGTCTGTCTAGGTGAATTGGAAAAGGAAATAAAATGTGAATCGTTCTAACAAATATTAACAATACGTTGAATGAGTCTGGATTCCTGTAAGTAATGAAATTAAAGAAGTTTTCATACGGTATATCGTTAATTTAATTTGCTTCTCTTTAGGCCAGGATATGGATGTTTTTGGCAGTGTTCCTAAAAATCATGCCACTTTTGCGCTAGCTGGTTGTGCCGTGCGTGCCTCCACCACACACTCGTTCTCTTCATGCCCCGCATGCCTCTCACCTGTTTGCAAAAAGATTCAACTTTTAATTGCGTGAGTAACTGCAATTTGCTCAAGTACTTTAAAGGGGTGTTTGAGAACCTCATTTTTAGTTTTTCATTTTCAATTTTTTGGTTTTTTGACTTTTTGAATTATGGTCAGAATGTATTTTGAATTTGGTAGAAGTGTTAGGGAAAAATGTGTAGAATGCATTTTGTAACAGGAGTAGTGTTTGAGAGATATGTTCAAAATACATTTTGTGGGTCTTTTTGTTAATGAAAATGAGAAAAGTGGAAAATGAGAAATCAAAAAGCTCCTCATCAGTATCACCTCTTTTTCACTTCTCCACTCTAAAGTCTAAAATGGAAAACTCATTTTCTGAGAAGTCATTTTGGCCCAAGTCTCCCAAACATCCAAAGCTCAAAAATGTGAAAATGAAAAGTAGATAAATGGCTCCCAAACACCCTCTAAGTATTCTTGGACCATAGTTTAGAATTGGTTCTATCTGTGTTACGAGGATTATTCACTTTATCCCTTGTTGGGTTTGATTAAAAAAATACTTACCAGTCGTGTCAGTTATGATGAGTTTATTGAAAATGAAATTGAAAAACACTAGCTTCAATTTATCTGCATAGAGTCTCATACGTTTATAGCCTGTGTTATACAAATAAGTTTGGAAATTGTTCATGCTTTGACTCAAACAATTTTGGACATACTAAAAATAAAAAATTTGGGACGGATCGAGGGAGTTAGCTAGCACATTTTATTTTTTATCGGGAAAGCTAGCACATTACTAATGGTTATATGGGCTGCCATACGCGAACTAATTGAGTTATTCATTTAGCAGGTCTTTATCTTCTTGTGATTGACATGGAATAAGCCATATATTCGAGCTTGAAAGAGTGCATAGGATGAACACTGATCACCCATTAATCCTTACGCGAGGCCCATTAACGTTGTTTCATGAGTTGCAGAAGGTGTTAGACAGATCAAAATGTCGAGATCTGTTGCAGATAGCGCTTATTTGTTTGTCAAGGCGCGAGTGAGGTGGGCAAATATATATGTACATATTTTGCAATGAAAGACGTTTTGAAAAGTAAACACAAATATTTTCTTCGTTACATTTTTTCTTCACTTTTTTTATGTTTTTAATATGCCAAATTTTTGTCGATTTTGAAATGAAGAAATACACGATAAATAAAACTAATTTGAATTGAAAGACATTTTTAGAAATGTCAAAGGCAATCATTATACTTCTTTAATAAGTTGAATATTTTTCCAATTTTAACAAATGAACAGAGGGGACCGGAGCTTTCAACTTACAAAGAATTTACTAATTAAAACGCAGTCTGTTTTTTTTCGTCAAGAAAATACAGACAAACTTATAGGAGTAATAATAGTATTTGGTTTATACGGCTACGGCACATTAATGTGGACTTGTGAGGTGGATGCATTAATCCACAGTTCACTCAGTTACTCAGTGGTCAATATACTCCATAGTGTGCCGGTGGTGGTGGTGTACGACTTAAAAGAAGAGGCCGCCCCACAGTGCATTCCCAGTAATATTGCTTGCAAGACTACAGGGTGAGTTTTCGCTGCGTGTTTTTTGGTATTTTCAAACTACAAGTTGTCAAATTAGTTAATGTATATGAGGCTCTGATTTGACAATTTTTTTCAAGAATACCAAAATACCAAAGTGGAAACTGAGCCATATTATAATACTGGGTGCGATGTCTCATGCCCAACATGAGTATCATGCCTGTAGTTTGGAGTCTATGTATCAAAATTAATTTGGGGAACGTCACGATCAAGTCCATGTATGGATTAATTTTGGCACTCCCTTTTTGGAGTGCGAAGATTGATTTGGAGAGGTTCAAAATCACCTCTCTTTTTTTGCATTTGTTAGTTTGTGCTTTTTTTTTTTTGATTATTGGTTTGTCTCGACGAAATGAATCAAAATTTTTTTTTTATGACTTTTACCCGATTTTTTTTTGGGGGGGGGGGGGGGGAAGGACCAACTTTTGTTTTATTAGTTTTTTTTTTTTTTTTTAAGGTTACTTTTGTTGTATTGACCAAAACGTCCTTCAAAAAAAGACAAAATGAAGACCAAACAAAGGACCCAAATGAAAAAACCCATAAGTCTAAGGGCAATTTTGTAATCGCAAAAAATGTCAATATCTTATGCGAAAAGACTCGAATACCCATTGAAGTCCAACAGCAAGTCCAGCATTCAAGGGGCACAATTCAAAAAAACAATCAGCCAAAAAATTGGCTAACATCCATTTTGGCTAACCAGTTCTTTGCAAAGTAGTACATAAAAATTGGAGTAAGAAAAAGGAATTGAATATATGCTTGATCGTGACTAATAATTGCTCAAGCTAGAGATTATGGAAATTACTTCTTTTCGTTTTTAGCCACAGGGGTATCTAGGCCTCTAGAAACAGTCTCTCTATTTCTCTCATATTTTCTTTGCAGATGACCTTTTTCTTTTTACTCAAGCTAATGACCAGCATTAGGGTGGCTCCACTGGTGTTTTTTAGGGGTTCAAGCGAATTCTTTGAGTTTAAAAAATGTACTAAAATGCTGTATATTTTTTCGTATAATCTGTACTAGTGAACCCTGCTTTGAGTTTGAAAAATGCACTGGCTGTGTTCGGTTCATAGTTTTGAGGGAGTTTAGTTTAGTTTTGATGATGTAAGCATGTGTAATAAGTGGAGAGAGATAGAGAGAAAAGTGAGAAAAATGATGATGTTAGCAAAACCAAGAGTGGCCCAAAACTGGGCCAAAGCTGCCAACCGAACAAAGCCACTAAAATTTAGTATATTTTTTCATACAATTTGATATTTCTTCGTATTGTTTCTACTGAATTAGTCATACAAGGTCACAGAAAATCAATCGAATTTATATGGAAGTAGATCATATAGCTTAAAATAAATTGGCCCAACAAGTTTTCAACTAGAATAAATACCTTTAATTGATGTAGACATGTAGTGTTCTGTATACAATTTTTTTGTATATAACTTTGACACCGGTGAGTTGAAATCCCACAGCTACCCCTATTTTTAGGTATATAATTGAATACTCCCTCCGTCGGTGTTTGTTAGTTCTTTTTTGGGGTTTGTACCACTTTCAATTGTTTATATTTTCCAATACTGATCCAAAAAAAAAAAGTGATATGGATGTTGTTTGATAAATCTAAATTAGTTATATTATTCAAAGTTTTTAAATCATGAAAAAATTATAAATTTAAGGACATAAATAAAACTATTTTTGTTAGTGGAACACCCCTAACTGTCCGGGGGAGTAGATTGAAGGGACTCCACTACGTGTACAGAATGTACAAGTACTGAAAATGCACAGAGGTGTTCGGAGACCCACAAGTGGGTCCCATACGGATGATCCGAACCGTTCATCCATCTTAGAATACTTTTTCGAAGGGCCCCGTGAGAAATCACCTCGATCCGACGTTCGTAAGTGGTTGATCCAATATATCTCTATTTTACTAAAAACGATTTTGAATGAAACGGGATATATTGAATCAACCACTTACGAACGTCGAATTGAGGTGATTTCTCGCGGAGCCTCTTGGAAAATTATTCTAAGATGGATAAACAGTTCGGATCATCCATGTGGGACTCACTTATGGGTCCCCAAACACCTCTGTGTATTTTCTATACCTATAGGTCTGTACCCATAGGTTTTCTGATATTGAGGATTACCGTCCGTATCTGGTTGACCGTTGGTACGAAGGGAGCAGTACGGTAATGGGTCCCATGAAAACGATAGGGCTTAGAAAAAGCAGTGGGACGGAGTTGTCCGTATTACCGCACAGTCAGTCGTACATGGAGACCACTAACCGGCCACCTACTTGATTAAAGTAAAGAATTGAATATTCAAACAATCAAACCGGAAAAAATGAAGGGGGAGAGAAAATTCATCTTTCTTTCTTCGAAAATACTGGAGTACCGTGATTCGGGGGCTGCAGTAATCAATCACAGTGTTCGTTTGACAATTAATAGTTTAGATTTGCATAAACACTCTTACGGGTAAGACATAACTAAACTATTGATAACCGAAATAGATGGCTCGGATGCAAGCAAACAGACCCTCTGATATAAGAAAATATATACTACAAAGTATCTCGAAAATTACTCCAAAAGTAAAATTAGAAGTAAAATTAGTGGTTCAAATTAACATTCAGTTAGTTAAATAATAATAAACATTCAAATAAATTTGAATCACTAATATCACTTCTGGAGTAATTATCAGGATACTTTTTCTGGATATCTAGCATTGCTCTTTTTTCTTGGAGAGAGGCAGAGAGGACGTGGGGTTGACATGGATTTGCACAAAGAATGAAGGAGTTACAGCTGTAGCCAGAGTAGTCTTTTTTTTTTTTTTTTCTACGGAAAATATTGAGAATGAATGGAAAAGGAAATATTTTTTTTTGAACTGGAAAAGGAATTGGAAAACCAAAGAATTCTACGGAAGAAAGGTGGAGCAGAAAAGAAAAGAAAAGAAGATGCATGTCCCTTTCCTTCCAAGTCTTTGATGCGATCATCATTCCAACCTCTTTGTTACTTTTCACCGGTTACTACTACTCATAATTATCCAATCCACTTGGTTGAATGATTGGATATTTTCACCGATTACTACTACTCATATTTATATATACTCTACTGGAGTAATAACATACTAGCACTAGAAAATTGCAATAAAAACGTCTCCAATGGGGGTGGGGGTGGGGGTGGGGGGGTCCTCTTGGGTCGGGAACATGTGGATCAGCATTCAGCAAGATGGGAGGGCGGGAGGGGTTAGGTTAGACAGAGACGTGAGATTTGTCATCTTGAGCCACTACTTTAATTTCATTACTCCTACTACTACTACTACTAATTATCTACAACCAGAGCTTAATTATAGGGGTCCCCCCCACCCTTTAATGTCTTGGGAGGTCACGTTACAAATTGTCGTGCGTTATATATCTACGTTTGACATGTTACAAATTGGAGGTCACGTTACGAATTAAGGTTATAATTTCAGTTGGAGAGTTTTCAACTTTTCATTCATGGACCTCCTCTTCCCATCCCATGTGCCTTACTATTGCGTAAAGCTGACCCATAATGTTGGCTTGGCCACACAATAATGTCAGGAGGATAGGCACACGCTCTACTAATTAACGGATTGATTTCCTAAGGTTTCGTTTCCTTCCAAGGCTAGGATTTGATTAATTTCTGGATGAAAAAATATACTAGGAACTAGAGATGCTAATTCGATATCCCTGTCATTTTTAAATTTCTTCATATCTAGCTCCACTTTCATTTCCTAAGGTTTCGTTTGCTTCCAAGGCTAGGATTTGATTAATTTCTGGATGAAAAAATATACTAGGAACTAGAGATGCTAATTCGATATCCCTGTCATTTTTAAATTTCTTCATATCTAGCTCCACTTTCATGTTAATCTAAAAAACTAAAACAAATTGTGCAAAAATGATTTGCCTTCTGAATCTGGTGGCCGGACCGTGGTGGCTATTCGGTCACCCGAAGGTTTGCACTCTATAGTAGGATCCAATTAGTGGCCCCTTTGTGGCGTTGTTCCTTAGTCATAAAAGGAAAAAAAAAGAAGCTCATATGGAGATCAAAAGCTTGTTCAACAACGTTAGGGCATCTCCAGTCGTAGGTTAAATTTTTGTTGTTATATGACACAAAAGTCCAAAAGTAGGACCCAAATAATTGTGTTTATATTCAAAAATAAGTTAGTGTGTTAGTGAATGTTCCAATATCGTTGTTAACATAATTATTAAATTATATGATGATACGTATCACATTTTTCTATGTCCTTTCTTCTCCCTCTCTATCTCTCTCGTTGTCTAGCCCAGTCGATGCCACCAGAGCCTAGAGGACATCCCACTTTTTCCTTCTCTTTTCCTCGGTCCTTTCTCTCTTTATCTCTCCCCATGTGTAGTTATATGACCCAACACAGTTATGCTCTGACTTATTTCTTACACAACATTTTATGACATTAGCCTCACCTTAACTAGACTTTTGGAGCTAAACTAAACACAAACAAATGTTAACTGCCCTAATTCTGACCTTAGCTTCATTATTGGAGATGCCCTACTCACTTCTGGTAGCCTGAAAATCTGACGTCCACAACTTTTGGGCTTCTGTTGATGTTGTAGTATATTTGGATTCTGACAATAACTCGGCCCATGACCGTCATATGATGGGGCATTAAACATTAAGAAGCCCAAATAGATGACATCACTTTGTCTCCCCCAACCCAACCAACTAAAATCAATAAACAGGCCCCGGCCCGGATCCTTTAAAACTTGGAAAATGCCAACCTCGCCCCCAAAAGTGGAGGATAATAACTAATAAGTAGATAGTGTATCGATGTTTTAGAAAGGTTGTTAATATCTACAAAATGTGTATTGATATTCGAACTAGTTTGTTGTTATATACATTTTATTCTCCACCTATGGGGTGGAGGTTAGCAAAACCCTTAAAACTTTAGCTCGGTAACTTAATGGGACAACATGAATAAATAAAATAACTCAGTTGCTGACGAACAAATTTAACTCAATGTATCTAATAAGAAAAATATAAAATGCCATGAAAGAACTCTTAACTATCTAGCAACGGTTTCCATACATCATAAATTCACTCAACCTTCACAAAAGAAAGAATTGGATTATGGGAAATGGGTGTTATAAGTTTGCTGGATATGGATTACTATTAGTGTTATACTCTTTCGGACGGTCTTGGTGTCTTTTGGTTTTCTTCGATCAAAACAAAAATAAAACTGGTTTAAATTTTATTTCGAATGACTCTTTTATTAACAACTTACAGGGTTGACAATGAGACAAAAAATTCACATTTCGTTATACTTTTTACACTTTTTAATATCCTTTTACATATTTTTATACATATTCATGCATTTCAATAACCTTTCAAAATCCAAACCGGATCAAGAGTTTGTTTTTTAGCAGGTTTATTTTCCCGTTGGTTTAGTTTCATCGGATCTTATTTAACCAGGCTAGTAAGTAGCTTCGTGGGTGTAGACCGGTACGGTGGAGATGGAGTGTTGTGGTCCGTTGTATGGCGACTGGCAGCGTGGTAATAACGGGTGAGAGCGGAAAATGGTGGTAGGAATATGATAGGGTTTTCTTCCCCTTTTTTTCAGTGATTTTTCTCTCTCCCAACTGTTCTTCAGTTTGACATTGTACCGGTTTGGTTCTCATATGTGGTGGTGGATGGTGGGCACAATAATCTTTGATTTTCGTTGTGTGTTTAGATTGTATTTTCTTCGATTTCATCTTGTGCTCAGTGTTAGAGTTTGAATTGTTATCCTTCAGGCTACTAATGTATGTGCTCATGTCTAGATTTTTTTAGTTTTGATTCAATTCTGTCTGTCGTGATGAAATCTGTATTGTCCTCGGACTGGAATGGATTTGAATCCTTTTCCCAAAAAAAAAAAAGAAGAAGTATAATTCGTTAAACCCCAGGCCGCTCCGGTCCAGGACCGCACAATGGCGAACCGGGCTAGATACCTTTACATAACATAATGCACATATCAATTCACCTGCAATGTATAGGGTTTGGAACGACAGTTCCATCAAAATACTTGAAGCCCTACTTCGACGCCAAAAACTTGCGATTGGGAATCGCTGAACGATCATTGCTCCTTCACCGGGTTTCTCTCTCTCTCTCTCTGGACTTGTTATTTGAAATTACGTTACGGATATAGTCTCAAATTATCTGTTCAATCTACTTTCTCTCTCTCTTAGCTCGTTAAGAGCGCAAGGTTCAGAGTTTGATGTATAATACTCGTTTTGTAAGAATAGCCGCTAAGTATAATTACATGCCTAGAATTTACGAGCGTAGGTGAAGTGGCTGTACAATTTAAATTCAGGCCCCAAAACACTTGTAACAAGATTAATTTCTATCAGCAAGGTTTCTTCTACTACCTTGGAGGTATTTAATGTTCGTTTTCAGGGTTCTTCAGTCATTTTTGGCCTCCTCATAAACTGTTCTATGACACACTCTAATAAGCATTCGTATTTGTGTGGGTCAGCAAAATGCCCAGACATTTTAGGGCCACATATGTTTTAGGTATAAAAATCGCGATATTAACTCGTGTGCATGGTGGACAATTTTTTATCATACTAGAAGGTGCAATAGTTGAAAAAACCCACAAACAGATGCGTTCTGTCATATGGATGATATGGGTTTACACCGGTATAGTCTGTTTAATTGTTTGGAGAGAATGGGTTTCACATGCTTATATTGTAGTTCATACACATCAACTTTTAATTAGCGGGACTACCTTCACATTTTTTTTTCCATAGTACCAATTGTATTTATGTTACAGATGCAAGCATCGTGGAATGCAAGCCTCTTGTTATTTCTGTTATAGTTGTCAGTTATGTTCTGCAATAGTAACCGTGGAGCTTAACTGTTATGTAAAAGGATCATTTGTCAAGATGATGTTAACTTTGTTATTTGAAGAAATTTTCCTAGCAGCTCAGTTTTAGTTGAGTTTAGGATGGTTTTGTTTTGAACTTTTTGATAATTATTAATTTTTTGCATCCTTATGATTGTGTTTGGAACTTCTGTGGTTGTACATGTAGAAGCAATTGTCCTAGCTGCTCAGCTGCATTTGAGTTTAGGAACTTTTGCAAGCTATTTTGTTTGCTTAGAACCTAATTTTCTGACTTTGTATGTTAAAATAGACAGGATGCACAGGATGCTACTGGATGATGGTGATGCGAACAATTACTAAGTTAGGCCTCTTGTTGAAGAAAGAAGGCATACCTTCGTACAAATCACAAATACATTTGGTGGAAAGAGAGGCACATGGCTGGTCTGCTGACTGGTGATCCTTCGCACCATGGAATGTATGAAGGTGGCCAGCATAAATTCTCTCAGGACAGCCCTGATGATGGTGGACGTTGGTACTTCTCTAGGAAGGAAATAGAAGAAAATTCTCCATCGAGACAAGATGGCATCGATTTGAAGAAAGAGGCTTATCTGCGCAAGTCATATTGTACATTCTTACAGGATTTGGGCATGAGGCTTAAAGTGTAAGTCTTTTTTGCACCAATTTAGTGTCTGTTAAATTCTCACCCTTTTATCCTTTTTCTTGTAGTTATGAGCAATTTCTTACATCCATGAGATGTTTGAGATTACATAGATACCAATAGAGGATACTGAGCTATTGTAGGCTATTTTGGTCTCTTGTGTACTTTGAATGAGTAAAAGCAACTAATTATGATAGATGCATCCAATGTTAGGTGTTAATAAATGCTCGAAAAGTTGCCAAGTTTTGGTTTCCAAAAAAAACCTGTTAATAATTGTAACAGAATTTCTTGCAAACAAATCGTAGCTATAATTACAGTTATTGATTGAGCTGCTTGTGGTAGCCTTACAAGTCGATGTCAAGTTCGTAGTCATCTTGTTAATGGTCCTTGAGCTATTGGGACCTTGAAATGTAAATATAGGGGTGTGGGACAACTGTGCACTAATCTTCTACAAGCTTGGTTAATGGGTTTCAGTAGCTGCTGATTACATTAGATTTATGAACTGAATTGGTAGTAAAAGATTGTGAGTCATGCAACTCAAAGCAAATCTAGCTTCTTAGGCTTTTTCTTGCATCATCTTTCTTAGTAAGCATTGCTACTGTTGCAAGAAATTTATAGATCTGCAGATGTTGATAAAGACGACCCCCTGAAAATATTGCTTGATTTGTTGGATAGTCTAGAAGGGAAAAGTTTCTTTAGGTTGTATCGTATGATGGATGAGTGAAAACTCTACTTTGCAGAAACTAAGTTGAAGGGACAAGTTAGGTTGTATTGTCTGATATACCAGTGAAAGCTCCTCTAGAAGACTAAGTTGAAGGGGGCACACAAATTTGGTGAACAACAGACCAACAAACACATTATGCAAACACACCCAGGGGTTGCCCCAGTGGTTAGGGCGAGTGCCTGACTTTAGGGGTAGTCCCTTTGGTCAGGTGTTCGATTCCCCACAGGGTGAGTACCTGTGCTAAGCGGGGGGCCGTGACTGGTGTGGGTTGCGCCAGCTCCCTCCGAGGTTTGGGTCGTGCAGTGGGTCCAATTAGTGGCCTATTGTAGGGCTGTTCCTCGGTTATCAAAAAAAAAAAAAAAAAGCACATTATGCAATCTTAGTTCATGGAAAGACACAATTATTGTTTTTACTCATTTAACACTTTTTAGCTTGAGCTAGCGAACTATGGTTGACATATGATTTGCAATTAATAAAATTGGTGCAAGGATGTCTGTCTATTGAACAGTGAGTGCCGCAGTGCTCAAGGCTAATGCTAAAAGTGTGGTCTAGTGAGGGCATTATTCAACTTACCTCCACTATTGTGAATGTATTTTTAACTATCATAAAACATCCTCTATTTTTCCTCTAAAGACTAATCAATCAAGTTTATGTTGTCCACGACCATTTTCCCTATTCCTTTGCCTTCTGACATCCAGAGAAATGCTATCTAAAGACTTGCTGCCACTGATTGAGGATTTGACTTTGGACATTTGTATATTGGACTTGCAGTAAGAAATGTTGGTATTAAGGCTTGTTGAGTTAGTTTATCTCATTGACAAATGGGCAAAGTTTTGTTTATTGAATGATATTGCTGAGAGCCTTTTCAAGGGCCATGGCATAGGGCTTAACTAGGTTTGACACTTACTGTTTTTGAAAGCATCTGACTTAGGCATCCCAAATAAACTTCAAAAGGTTTTTGCATTTCTCTTGTCCGGATACCTCTTGACTTTGTATTATCTTAGGAACTCCAATTCTAAAATGAAGATGACAACAAACTTTGAAAACTAAGGACTTCTATAACTCATTGAATATTATATTTTGATAACTTGACCAGGATGGTTCATTTGTGATCACGGCCTCTGTGTCAGCTATCTGTTTTTTCTAAAGTATGTATAGGAATTGAATATGTCTCCAATGAATGCTAAAGTAAATTGGAAAACAGATTCTGACATTTAAAAGCTTGACCTTGGATGTTTCTTTGAACCTCATATGACCATGCATGTGGGTATCATATGTACTGTAACACCAAGTCACCAAGGTTAATGGATGTATGCTGGTTTTGGATGTTATTGTTTGAAGGACCCAAAAAAAAAAAAAATTCTGCAGTTTGACTATACTTCTCCCTTTTTTGGGAATTATAGGAGTTCACTGTGTAGATTCTACTTTAGGCTTATTCTGACTCTAGTATAGTCCTATTTTAGGAGTAACCACTGGCTCAGTGATCAAAACTCAACTTACTAACCTTGATGTTGTGGGTTCGAATGTGGACAACCACTTTGTGCATTTAATGCCAAGGTTAGGTTCCTACCCAATCTACACTTCCAGACCTTCTAGACACCCATTAATGGGTACTTAACTGGGCATACTTTAGTTGTAGAGTACTATTTTTACTTCTATCCTTCTGATGACTGGTGAGTATGCTGTTGGATCTTTAATTGTTTGCATTTATAAGTCAAGGGTGTATTAGGAATTATGGATATACAAGAGTGGGTTTTACAGGTTACCTATCTGTCCTAGACTCACTTAGGTGAGATGATGTTTTGAGTTTCCCATGTCTGGGTATCAGTTAATTAGGGATTTCACAGGTTAAAATAAAATTATTAAGTTTCTTCATCTGCTGTTCAAAAAAAATTTCTTGATATGGGATCTAGGTGAAAGATGGCATTGTCTGTGTACTGAAGACATAATTTTTTGCCTGCATTTGAGATGATGTTTTGAGCCCGTTTGTTGCTTTCTATCTCGTAATTTTGTATGTCTCTAATGTGGCTGAAGAATTTTGGCTTTTATTCAAGATTTGTGATTGTTGATGTTACAAATGCAGGCCTCAGGTAACAATTGCTACTGCTATAATTTTCTGTCATCGTTTCTTCCTTCGTCAATCCCATGTGAAGAATGACAGGAGGGTGAGTTGAGTTATTGATTTTTCAGAGCATTTAACTGCTTATTCTTTTGTGGCTGACCAGAAAACTTACCTTATTGGTATCTGTAATGTGGGCAAAATGATATTTCTTTTCATATAGAAGAGACGGAAAAGATTATAACTATCGTGCTTTGGGGGGTGGGAAAGGATAACAATGGTGTCCTAACAAGAACGAAATAAGGGATGTTAGTTGATAGGTAATTGAGCAGGCAAATAGGCAGGGAGTGCAGAAGCAGCGGGCTATTTTTTATGTACAACCGTAATTGTGAGATTTTATTATCCCAAAGGAGGAACTTGAGATCATAATTTGATGATAGGAAAGCTGTGGCCTTTTGTCATTTTCCATGTACTGGACCATGCTTTTTGCGTGCAGAGGTGGTACTAGCTGATGAGCTCTGCTGATGCTTGTCTTCCCCCGCAACATACGCGCGTGCACACACACACACACACACAAAGACACACAGAGGTCCAAACAATAGAAGAAGAAAAAACTCGTTTCTTTTTTCGAAAGTTTACTTTGGAAGGTCTTTTTTTCCTCCTTAGATGATTTAATCTTAGGTGCAACGGTTATCAATTGGATGTCCAAGTTGACAGATTCCTTCCATGTGAGAAGTCCAATTTAAGGGAAGTTGTATGTTGTTGATTGATGTTTCTAATTTGTCGTTGACCCGCCTTCACTCCTTTGCGTGTGTCTAATTCTTTGTCCTTCACAATTTTTACTGGGTAATATATTGATATTCCTTTCCAATGTTCAATACAAATAAGAGGAGTATAATGATGAAGGAAAGACATTCAATTCGCATCTGGCTTTTGATAGATTATTAATCCTGGGTCCTGGCGCCTAAGTTCTCCTAAAATTTATGGCAGACCATTGCAACAGTATGTATGTTTCTTGCTGGGAAGGTTGAAGAAACTCCTCGCCCACTAAAGGATGTTATACTTGTTTCGTATGAAATAATTCATAAAAAGGATCCCGCTGCGGCACAAAGGATCAAGCAAAAGGTACTGTTTGTTGTGATAGTGCTTATCATGATGTGTATTGACTAGATTCTTGGAGGCATATGATTGTCGTGTGGTTGGGTGCCAACATAGTTTGGATGCTTCCTCACGTTGTGATGCCGTTATTCCTTGATCCCTATTGATTTTTGTAATGCGTATTTTAATTAATGAAAGTCTTCTTTTGCTTTCTAAAAAAAAAAATTATGTGTATTGATTAGTCCATCTTCCCGCCCTCTTCTTATCATGCCCGTAGCACAACAAAACTTGATTCCACTTCCAGTAGAATATTTCATGATTGGTCCTTGAATGTGCATTGTATCATTCAATGCTTAAAAAATTGAAGCAATTGAGGTAATCTATTGAAGATTACTTTTTTCGACTCATACATGTTATATTATTTGACATATTGAGATCGATTATGCAGGAGGTATACGAACAACAAAAAGAACTAATTTTGCTGGGAGAGAGGGTTGTACTTGCTACTCTTGGCTTCGATCTTAATGTGCATCATCCATACAAACCCCTTGTTGAGGCAATAAAGAAATTCAAGGTTGCTCAAAATGCCCTTGCACAAGTTGCATGGAACTTTGTCAATGATGGGTATGACAAACTTCTAGTTCTTTATATAATGCCCTCCATGGTCACTATTCCATCTCTCTTTTTGACCCGGGAAAGCGGCATGCAGGCTGCGGACATCTCTTTGCTTGCAATTTATGCCCCACCACATTGCAGCAGGTGCCATTTTCCTTGCTGCCAAGTTCCTTAAAGTAAAGCTTCCCTCTGATGGTGAGAAGGTTTCTCATTGGTGGCAGGAGTTTGATGTCACCGCACGCCAATTGGAGGGTTGGTAGTTTGCCTACCTTTGCAAAGAACGCCGCACACCTATATTGCCTTATTCTTTGTTTTTTGGTTGATATGGTTAATGCATTTGGTGCCCAAAACGACTGTCGTGTCGACACTTCTACAATTATGTCATACTTGTCCTTTTTCTATGGGTACTTCAGGACTAGAAAACAAGCGCTACCATATTTACTTCTTAAACTTCTCAATTGCTGTGATGTACTACGTGTGTCAGCTAAGATAAAACTTTTACTTGAATGTATAGTAAATCAGTCATTGATTTTATTAGTATATGCTGAGTATCCATAGTCCATAATGGTCCTTCTTATATTTCGTTTAAGGATCATTTGTACTTTGTCTTATTTTAACTGTTCTTTGTCAAGTTTATCGGTCACGAAACTACGACCAAAAGCTCCAAATAATTTATTGATGTCTTGTACTCCTGTCTGTGATGCCCTTTTGTTTTGGATAAGCTTCATTTGTATGTAGCTATGATATTTTCTTCAAATTCAGATACATCTTGTTAGATTTTTGTAATTGCCTAGTTAATTTTAGGTGTGTAATTCTTTTTGATGCTCCATCATACCTCTTTTTAATTGAGCGGTTGAGATTTCATGACTAGCTCTTATGTTTGTTTGGATAATGGATGTTATCTAACTCCAACTATTCGTTGAATGCAGAGGTCAGCAATCAAATGCTAGAGCTTTACGAACAAAACACAGTCCCAGCTTCTCAGGCAAGCGAAGCAGAAGGAAGTGCTGGGACTGCAGTTAGTCATCCCCCCCTTCAGAAAGCTCCTATTGGCAACGAGGAACATGCACCAAGTATTAGCAATTCTCAGGGTGTGGTGGCTACTTCAAAGCCCGCAATGTTGAGGCCAACGTCATCGCGGCCAGCCCCTGATCATCCATACCCTGATAATCATGGTGGGATTATGAAAACCACCCAAAATCGGAGTACTGATTATGGTAGCAAGGAGTTAAAAGGTATGTCGGACCACAAACAACACCATGAATCAGAAGGGCAATCACTTCATGAGGAAAACATTGGGGAAGACTCAAACAGTTCAAGGTTTGGAGAAGAAGATCAAGAAAGACTTGGAGCTGGGGTAATGAAGGATAAATTCCATGGTCGAACTGTGGAGTACAGAGATGATGCAGTTGGCCAGTCACCCCAAGAAGCTATTAAGAAGATTGACAAAGACAAGGTAAAGGCAGCTTTGGAAAAACGAAAGAAGTCCCGAGGTGACATAACTCGGAAGAAAGACTTGATGGACGATGATGATCTCATTGAAAGGGAACTGGAAGATGGTATTGAATTGGCTTCCGACAGTGAGAAGATCAAGCAGGAGAGGAGGCAAAGCTGGCCCAAAACTTCAAGAAATGTTGAAGAAGGGGAGTTGGCTGCATCTGTTGATGTTGATGTTGGACATGGACATCGATCACCAGTGCCAAGTAATCGCAAGAGAAAGGCGGGGAGCCCACTTGAAAGACCACCGTTGGAGGGAAAGCAGCGTCACGATTATGTTCCTGGGTCCCACCACCACAATCACCATGCATTTCCGGAAGATAGGAACAGGTTGGGCAGACTTGGTTATTCGGAAAGGGATCAAAAAAGGCACGTGCAGGAAAATCATGTGTGAAGGGGATGTGCTTATGCTTGATGGAGGAGCAATGTCAACATGGACTTTATTTCCAGGCGAATAGTTTGGTCTACTACTATATATTTCCAGGAGAAGTTCATGAATGGAACTAAAGCGATAATTGGCGATCAGTGAACTTGTGGTATATTAGTTTGTGTTTCCACTTTTTTGATCTCTTGAAAGTATTTTGGACTTTATGATAATCTATTTGAGTATTTGTAGTGTTTTTGATCAGAGTGCTGTTGTTAATGTTCTTCTCAATTGTATGCATCTGTTGGAGAACTTGTTCATTTCTTATCATCTAGCCAAAGGTGTATTTCTTGATCTTGAATCTCTGCATATTTAACACGCGGAATTCTGTGCCCAGAAATACTCCTATATCAATTTGTTTCCTTTTTTGATAAGGCTTGGAATTTTGTTTTTTTGATAACTTAGGGTGTTCGGGTCACATGAAATGAATCTTTACTTATTTTTTACCAAGATTCTTGAAATCAAAGGAAAGGAATAGTAACTGTGAAACCAAGATTGAAGGACGGATTCAACGTTGAATTTTCATTCTGCAATGCACCCCCACGAAGGTTGAGGAGGAGGGAACTCATAAATACCACCACCCACCTGGCCACCTAGAGTTGGAATTGGAAGGAAAATTCAACCTTGAAGGTAAAAATAAGGGATTAGACATAAGGTTTCTTTTTCTTTTTTGATTATTATTAGACTACTAAAAGTTAAACAAATGGGGATTTCTATTTGAGCTATAGAAGTAGTTTGGATTTCAAGAGAGGTTTTTAGGATAATGAGTGGAGAGAGACTAAAAGTGTTTAAAAATAGTAGTTGATGTATATATGGAGAATGAATTGTTATGAAATTTGTGTTTAGCACTTTCAACGCTTTTAGCAAAATAAAAAACTTATAGGGAGAATTTACTGGGAATTGTGCAGGGAACGGCTATCACAATACTTTGCCGTTGTTCAATTTCTTACTAGCTTATGCCCAATAGGTCGACTAACTGTACAACAAGGAAAATCCTAATAGGTCGGCTAATTGTACAAGCAGCAAAAACTTACTGTACATGATAGTACGCAATTTTTTAGATAAAAAAAATCTATACATCCAGTTAAATCTCATAGACCCACTATACAAAAAGAGTTTAGTACTTTAGTAGGGCATTTGATACCTACAGAATGGTTCAACTGGCCTGGCAAAAAAACAAAAACAAAAAATGGTTCAATTGGAGGGAAACTTAAAAATTTCAAAATCTAGACAAACCAACCGCCCGACACGTGATTAATTGATTATTGACCATTCGACCAAACAAATTCGTATCATAAAAAAAAAAAAAAGGCAGAGACAAAGACAAAGACAGAGACAAAACAAAGACAAAGCGAGGGAGAAAGGCAGAGAGATCTATATTTGGAGTATATTACTACTAGTACTGGACTGGAGTATTTATAAATCTGGATTCATAATTCAAATCATAATTATGGTATTTTGTCCGAAGCCTGTTTAGGTCTCCATCTACCCCTATCTCTCTACATCCCCTGTACAGATTTACCCAGAATTAGGGTTTTAGAACGAGAGAGATTGTTATATTCCTTCTCCTTGAATACTCCGCCTCACTTTTCTCTCTCTGCATTTGCGAATGATGTCGCACAGCAGCAGCACGCAGAGCACCGGAACCGGACCCGAATTCAACCTGCCGGACGAGATACTATCGGTGATTCCGACCGATCCCTACGACCAGCTTGATCTAGCCAGAAAGATCACGTCCATGGCGATCGCCTCACGGGTGTCGAAGCTTGAATCAGAGGTGGGAAGGTTAAAGCAGAAGGTGTACGAGAAGGATAACCTGATATTGGAGCTCGAAGAGAAGGTTTCGCATCTCCAACAGGCCTTTCATGAAGCCGATATGCGATTCAAGATTTCTCGTGAAGATAATGTCTGTCCTCTTTTTTCATGTTCTGTGATTTTTGTCTTGTTTTTATGCCCTATCTTTGATTTTGGTGGAATTAGATTGATGAATGAATGTTGATTAGTTCTGTTTTCTTGCTATAGATGAAGCTTTCCAAGGAGCGAGATTCATTAGCCCTGTCAACAAAGAAACTAGGGCGTGATTTGGCCAAGGTAATATCTTTGTAGCTATCGTTGTTATAATTGCAAGTCATTTTTGCTTTCCTTTGTTGCGGTAAGCTGGTTTACCAGTACTTGTTGGCCAATTATGAAGGAATATCTACACACTTGAGGATAGAGAACTATCTCATTTGCTGTAAAGTTATTTTGCCCATTTAGAAACAGTATTATATACTACCATACACCTTGTCAGAATTCGACACTTGAAAAAAAAATGTAAATTACTTCCTATAATTGCTGAATATAAACCAACATTGAGTAGATGAACAATGCTCTCGATATTGTGCTTCCAAAATGGCCTATATCATTGACGATGGTAGAGAAGAGGAAAACTTTAAAAGATTGTCAAGTTGGAAGTGTTCTCGCGGAAATTTCTTTTGTTTCCCTTGTTGGGAATTTTTATAGGTAATACTTTCAACATAAGCAAACACTTATAAAACATTCAAATGTTATAAAAGCATAAAACATAACATGCCAACAACGGAATAGTTTTAGAGACGCAACAAAATGATTAACGGCAATTAAATCTAGAGTCATGGTTGTCATAGTGTCACGCATAGGCATTAATCATCATCCTCAACACCGATAACTTTATCTTCACTAGCATCATTTGATTTATAATTTCAGTACCAAAAAACAGATCATACACTTACGTAGAAAAAGTAGTCTATAATTTCAATACCAATTTTTTTTCTTCTTCTTGATATTTAAAAAAAATAATAATAAAAAAAAAGAAATCTGCTCAGAGTCAGACTATGACGAAGAAGAAGAAGAAGAAGAAGAAGAAGAGTAGTAGTAGTAGTAGTAGTCGTAGTAGTAGTTGTTACCTGGTAAAGAAGGTAGATCGATCAAATTGTAGTAGTTGTTACCTGGTAAAGAAGGTAGATCGATCAAATTGCTGGAACTCTTCACCCCTTCGAACTGCTTCGAATGATTTTAGGGTTTGTCGATCAGACTGCTGGATGTTATGTCGACAATATGTGTAGCTTTACCGAAATTTTATCTGGTGCACTTGGCACATGGTGTTTTTATCAAGATGAAGGGCTAGGATGTAATCTAGGCAAGAAAACACAAAAGCGCGCGCCTCGTGCGCCTTGCGCTTCAGCGCTTAATGGTTCTGTGCTTAATCGTAACCCTATGAAGCGCTAGAGGAATGCCTCGCCTCGCCTTGCGCTTAAGCGAGCGTGCGCTTAAGCGCGCTTTTTAAAACACTGGTTCGGCCCCGCTGCCTACTCCACAACCAAATGAGAGTTCCAATATATTGAGGAATTAGAACAAGAAAAAAATACCCAAACCCCAGACCAACTTAAATGGACTGACTTTTTTTTTCTCTCTTTTGTACTCTCCCAATTCTCTCTTTCCCTTAATTCATTTCTACGTAATACAGCAACATGCTGAAGCCTATAAGATACAATGGAGGGTCCATGAAGAAAAAGTCTAAACTAGCAACTACTCCTTTTTGGTTCTAGTTCTTCCACGTAATTCTTCAATGGCTGAAGTCCAAAAGTTGATAAACACAAATCCAATTTATGTTTATCCACATTAATGACATAGCATGTCATGCTCATGAATTCAACCCCACGTTTTATTTCCTCTGATTCTACTCCTTCAAGTAGGCCAACTTGTGTAGAATCCCTGCACTCCACATAGGCAGATTTAACATCCCTTCCATAATTATCTGCTGTGGGGAAATTGATACTGTTTATCGAAGCCAAATGCAAAATATAATGGATCCATTGGCAAGGTGGCGACAATATGCCTCGCCCTTTGCTTCCAACTTCTGTCCAAGATAACAATATGGAAGAGTTTTTTCTCCTAGGTAAAGTGGAGTTCAATTGAGAAAAAGTAATGCATCCTCCGCCATTGGATAGAATAGAATTGAAGGTGGAGATTTTTACCCATTATAAAAAAGGAGTTGGAAGATTTCCCAATAATCCATACTATTTATATCTGAGGTGTAATTCTCCATGGCTTTGCCCTTATATCCAAGTCTAGCTGTAACCGCCTCTGTCTGGATGGCAGAACCACTTCCATAGTCCCATGAAGTTCAGGGGGATATAAGTTATGTTCCTATTCCTGAACGTTTTACCAATCCATATAGTTCTTGCACTTTCTAGGAGAAATAACAACAATTGACGGGCCTGGAATTGGTGGAGTGATGCGCCAAGATGTGCCCTTTCCAAATTATGGATCTATCATGGATATTCCTGTTGATTGTCTGTACGACTTACTTGTTAGAAGTCTGATCCGCCTGAGATTCTTCCCGTGTGCGCGAAGGCCCAATCCGTTGGGGAGTATCCACAGAGTCCACCACATCACATGGACCCAATATACATTGAATGACCCATATCCACTTAAAAGGCTAAGCCTTGTAAGTGGTGAGCCATCCAATTGTATATTAAGGTCCAACTCTTTTTCTGTTAATCCAATGTGAGACTCAATCTTTCACACATGTTTCCAACAATCTCCCCCTCATGTGTGAACCATGCATTGGGCCTAGCTCTCCCTCGATCTGATCCACTTGACTCCCCCTTAATTCTTGATCTATCTCTCCAACACCGTGTCTAAACCCGAGCTTATTTACCGCACCCACTCCATCATAAGCCACCATACTCCACGAGAGCCACCTTTGCTTGGCAGCCAGGTGCCGCACGCACTAGGAATTTTTCCTGCTCCATCGAGAGTACCCACTCCACCGAGAGCCACCTTGCTGCACGTACCAGGAATTTTTCTTGCTCCATCGTGAGTTACAATGGATTTTTCCTGCTCCTCTGAGAGTCTCCGTGCAAGCCCACAACCACCAATGCTTCCAGGAGAGTCCGCCCATAGATCGTTAGCCATCGGCTCTGATACCACTTGTTAGGAGTCTGATCCGCCTGTTGTTAGGATTCCAACAACGCACCACACGCAACAGAAGCAGTAAAACAAGAGATAAACACGACACACAATATACGTGGTTCGGCCAAATCGGACCTACATCCACGGGGAGGGGGGTTTCACTATAACCGGAGAAAATCCGTGTTCTTGTGTTACACACTCACACTCAATCTCACAATAATGAAATCCTCACTAGTTCTCTCGTGTATCTCTCTCTCCGGGGAGCCACAACCGGCCCCCCCTCTCACACTCTCTGCCTCTCTCTCTCTACATTGTGCTACCACACTGAATAATACAAGACATGAGAAGTATTTATAGAGTACACATTAAAACCCTAGCCCCCTCCCATCTGGGCCTAAGCCCAATGGCCCACACGGGGTGGAATCCCAACATTACTGACATAATAGCTGTTAGACCCCTCCTTGAAAGAAATTCTCTCTTCGGCTACATTACTTCCTTCGTTCTTGGTTTATGCTATCGTACCAGTTGATATGGATTGGAAAAAGAATGAGAATCTTTGTAGAGCGGGATATTTGTCCTATTCTGTGACTGCTTTGCCTGACTTCACTGATTTTACTGATTTTCTCTACTTTGAAGTGGAAATGCTAGCCCTTAACATGAAGGATTTTTCTCCGCTACACCTCAATTTCGTGATATCTCCTATGTGAAAATCCTGCTCAAATAACTCTGGATTAGGAGAACCTTTTTTTCTTATGCTCGGCAAGTTAAGGGGAACTTATAGACAATTCTGTAGTTTTTAAAATGGTTTGATACTACTGTATTCATATGTTGAAGTATGGCAAGGAGACTTTTCCTTTTGGATTCCTATACTCAGCAGTCAGACATGTTTTTGCCCTTTTGGAGCTTACACCTGTATGCTGGTGAATTGTTATTACTTATTATGCATTTGTCTTCCTCTTCCCCTTATTTTCTTGCTGTTCATTTTTTTCCCATTAGAATAGTAGTTATTGTCGTCTGGTTCTGCCCAATTTCGTTTAGTGTAGTGTGCCACTGTCAAACCTTGCAATTTCCAGCTTTTGTAATATCTGTATGATGTAGAAGCTTTTTGTTTTGACAGTTAGAGACATTCAAGAGACAACTAATGCAGTCACTAAATGATGATAATGCATCGGTAACGTTTCTTCAATAATGGCTGTTGATTACTCTCTCGCTGAGTTTGTTGCTGTTTTCCATCATTTCAGTTCATGTGGGCTTCCGGGAAGGACGAATACTTTATTGACAAACTAATCTATCCGTTGTGATTTTTTCAAACAGCCAACTGAAACTGTTGATATTGTGACCTGTGACCAATCAGTTTCCAAACCCTACACCGTGAAAGGTACTGTCAACCGATTCAATATAGATGTTCATTATCTGTAATTTCACATGACTCTTAAGTAGTTTTCCCTTCTCCTTATTTTAAAAATGTTTCTTGGTTCTTTCCGCTTGTAGGGGAGGAGTTTAATGGGCATGCAACACACCGTTATTTAACCAGCTCTGCAGAGAGCGGATACCCAACTGATAATGGTACTTGAACTCTATATTATCCTAGGACTTGCTTGGCATTTTTTTGGCCTGCATATTCTTGTTTGTTGGATTATCTATTCTGCATGTTTATGTGGTCCACAGCCCCAAAGCAAGCTGCGCAAAGATTTTCTACGTATATAACACCACGGCTTACTCCCACTGGAACTCCAAAAAACATTTCCACAGCAGGATCTCCAATAAGGTACTCAGCTGCTGGATCTCCAATGAGGTACTCAGCTGCCGGATCTCCTCAGAAGACATCTGGCACCACATCGCCCACGAAACCTCAGTATGAAGGACGTGGTACACTGTCTTCATGGTACCCATCAAGCCAGCAGTCATCTGCCACAAACTCTCCTCCTCGTGGACGCCCAGCGCCAGGTTTGGAAGAGTTATTGGAATTCAGTTTTACTTTTGAGAGCCTTGTGCTAATCATTTGTAGTCGATTGGTTTCGACACAACCCTGTTTTGGGTATCGCAAAAAAAGAATCGATATCAGGAATATGGCACTTTTTATTGTTTCCACCATCTTATTGCTCATTCTTCCGTATTAACGTTTGATATCAGATTATTACAATCCTCTTTCTGATTGGCATTTACTTTACTTTACCGTTCTTTAAATATTTTTATTAGGACGTACGCCACGAATTGATGGAAAGGAGTTCTTCCGTCAAGCTAGGTGAGTTGGTTTGATTCTGTTTTGCCCAGCTATTAGCTTTATCAGTTTATCTAAGGCTGTTTGTGGGTTTTATTTGTAATTCAGGAGTCGTCTGTCCTACGAACAATTCAGTGCTTTTTTGGCAAACATAAAGGAACTAAATGCTCAAAAGCAATCTAGAGAGGTAATTAGCTGCTGACGAATCATGTACTGATGTTCTAGGTGGTTGTAATGCAGATCTCTTGTTCTCTTGTCGTTTGCTAACTTGACAATTTATTTCTCCTCTTTCTCTTCAGGAAACTCTGAGGAAAGCTGAAGAGATATTTGGGATGGATAACAAAGATCTTTACATATCATTTCAAGGATTGCTCAACCGCAATGTACACTAAATAATTTATTGGTAGGCATGTTTATCCCCAGTCGCCTTGCTTTCATGCCTGCATTTTATTCTTTTTTTCTATTACATTTTCACTTTTAATTTGTTTGTACTTAACTATGGTGTCACGTGTCAACTTCTGAAGACAACCACGGCCATCTGGGAAGCTGGTTCTCGATCAACTCATATCAAGCTGATTATCTAAATCGATATCCACCTGCCGTGTCAATGTTCCTTTCTCTGAATAGTTCGTCAACGATACATGCTCAACATGCGTCTCTCTGAACAGTCCCAGTTTTCCCCTCTCCTCGAGGGTGTGCTGTGTAAAATAATTGCTTTTTCCTTTCCTTTTTTTTTTTTTTGCATCGTCTGCCCTACTGGAATGCACCAATTTAATGCTCGCAAGAATGCAAATGTTCTCTCCACTAATTTAATGCTCGCAAGAATGCAAGTGTTCTCTCCATCAATTTAATGCTCGCAAGAATGCAAGTGTTCTCTCTCTCTGAGTTGGGACTTTGATCTGGTAGCACCTTGAGGTTGCATCACGCTTTAGCTAAGAAGCGCACGGCCACGGACATGACACAACACAACACAACACTTGCCGGACACATGTTGTACATGGCTAAATACTTGTCCAATTTTTATTATTATTTTTCTTCTACTTAGACACATTGTGGCTTCTCTAGTACACGTTGGCAACACTCTAAGAACATGCTAAGGACACATTAAAAGGTTAAAATATAAAAGGTCTATAGTTCATGTGTACTTATATGCACACAGTTGGTTTGTATCTTCATAGTATTGTTCCTAATTTGATAGAAATAATGCCTCAAACGTTTATATGAATTCATAACATATCTCTACAATAGAAATACGTTTTACATATGACATGTCTGTATCTTGCATCTGTGTCCGTGCTTCTTAGCCCTTTAGTTTACATTCATTCATTAACCTGAATGCAACATCTAATTCCTTGATGGACCCTAGTTTGTCGTACTTATCGTGAATCTGTGAATGAACACAGGGATGTGAGTTTTCCAGTGTGTAAAGCAGGATGTTTTATTTACAGGTCATTCTTATTCTTACAGTATAATCCAAAATGGTTCCCATCCATTTTCATAATGAAGTTCCCAACCGTTTATTTTGCATGTGTCTATTATGAATGCAAAACGATCCAAGTTCGTTTTATACTACTACTAGAATTTCTTGTTCAGGGCTATATTATCAAATCTAGTTCCAGTGGACCTGGTCCACATCGGTGTCTTTAGTCTTGCAAAATGGTTGGTCTCAATTCATCCACGCTTGGTGGTGAGACTTCTGTATCCATCTATTTTTCTGCAGTTATGCGTCCAATGTCACACTGCTTACTTTTTTCCACCACGGATTTGGAATTGGAATTGGAATTGCAGGTCATTTTAGTCAAATGATTTGATTTAAGATGTCCTTGCCCCCCACTCCAATTTCAAAAGGGGAATGAATCATTGAATATTCCAACCAAAACACAAATTCAAAGCAAGGAATTCGTAGTGCCAAACATGAAATTGAAAAGGAGGGAAAGTGGAACTAATAAAAGAAGTCACTTTAAATTACTTTAATTATACAAACACCCCATAATTATAGGTAAAGGACATGTACAATATCGTTAATAATTCTCACCATCCATCTCTGGTCAAATAGAGAGGTGTTGCTATAAATAAGTGTAAGAAAAAGAAGCAAGAAAGTAGGAGTAGGAGTAATAATAATAATAAAGAAAAAGAAGAGGGAGACAATAAAGAAAGCTAGCACATCATTAGTAATTGTAATCTCAAAAGGGAATGCATGCCTAATAAACCTAGCATTACCACAATGACTCCCCTATATCGGTTTCATGATCAACCACCATGTCCATGCTAAAAAGGGACTTTGTATGAGACATTGACCCATTTTCTGGCGAGTTGGTGGCCGCCGTGCCGGACATGGAACGCATACGCATGTGTACCACCTCGGCTTGTGCTAGAGCTAACTGGGTCTGTAGAGCATCGACCTGGCTCTGTAATGACGATATTGCCCCCACACAACCGTAAACTGGGTCACGTACCCTGGCATTTGCCTCGTAAACTAGAGAACTAACTGCATCACCACGCTGGTGCACTGGCAACTCCTGCACATTTCACGACCTAGCAAGTCAATCCTCTGCTAACCTTAAACTAAGAATTAGGGATATGCTTGGCGTTGGATGACAAATGCTGAACTTTAATGAAGGTCTTTCAAGGTTTCAATTTCAAAATTACACAAAGGCGACAGCAGACGAAGTGTTGTTTCCATGAAGCATAATATTTTGCTAAAAAATAAATACTAAATGTTGATTAACAACAGACCACGCGAGCAATTGCATAGAGATTCCAGTGGGTCCAAGTACTGTAATATTATTGGACCTCAAACATGGACTAATTGGCGACAATTGTCGCCTGGATGTCATCATTACACTACTTTAACTAGTTTCAATATCACGGAACTTTGGCACAATTGGATGCGGGATAAATTTTGAGTGGATTAAATATGGAGAGGGATATGATAGTAGGAGATATTATTTATATAAGGTGGGCTCACATTGATATGACTTTTATGGAGGGAAAAGTTAGTTTGGATGATGTATTAAAAAGGAGGGATAAAATTGTACTCTATGGTTTGGATGAGAGATAAAATGAGAGGATAAAGTTGTTTTGTAATTGAAGTGAGGGAGGCGGGGAGATAAAACACTCTTTATCAGGCCTGATAATTTTTAGACAGCTCAAAGGGTGTCAAAAAATTATCCACCTCGAGGTCCTTATGCCCGAATAACCATGGAGGGGGGATTATTTTAGAGGGGTGCAAAAGTGGTATGTCAAATCAAGGCAAAGGAGACGGGCCCACCTCTTATCTAGGCGGAAAACTAATCCGGGACATCCAATCGACCCCTTAGAACAAGAAGCTGAAGCAGGCTTATGTAGTAGAGAAAGGAACGCATAGGATAGAGCTTTGCTCTATTATATAGTACTCAAATACAAAAAGGCTACAAACACACACGGATGGAGGGACACATATCTTGACGATGCAGTTGTGTTCAAAACCCTGAGATTTGAATTTAATTGGACCGAAACTATCCAATGCATTTCATGTGCAATGTTTGAGACTCACGTGCATCAAATGGTT
Source organism: Vaccinium vitis-idaea (assembly GCA_963854785.1). Lineage (NCBI taxonomy): Eukaryota > Viridiplantae > Streptophyta > Magnoliopsida > Ericales > Ericaceae > Vaccinium > Vaccinium vitis-idaea. The sequence goes on along the minus strand of OY978218.1, from coordinate 42,920,558 downwards.
AGAGACACATTTGTCTGTCTAAATTTACAATATTCATCCATCCATTCAAAAAGCTAGATAGTACTAGTACTAGATGGTCATAAAGAAGTTAACCACTCTTATTTGAAAGAATTTTTCATGAACCAAAATGTCAACTTTATTCTTATACTATATTCGATGGTATTGACTATAGTGTTTGTCTTTGGAGTACGAAAAGAGATTTCTGGTCCTTGATCGCTTTTACTATTTTCCAAGGAGTCAGTCATAATAATAATGTGGTAAAACTTTGAAAAAGCAGGAGAAAGTAGTGTGTCTTGTTTAGTAAAGCATTTTGACCAAGAATGGCAGTTGGACTGTTAACAACTACCATAACTGACACAACTGTGAAAACGATTTACTGCTTTACAACTTTAGGGTAGACCAAACACAATTATTTCACAAAATTCTTTATTGAGCGGAAAATAATTTATTTTATTACTATCCCAGAAATATATGTGCACTAAAACAACTGATCATTAATAGTTTATATATAAGGCATCACTCCAAGGGTCCGGCATGATTCTCCTACACAAGGTTTCTGTTTGTATATATAACAAACATATGGTTAAAGCAAAAGCTCCAATCCCAATTAGGGACAAGGAAACATAACTGTCCCGAGTTAATCTGTCGCATATTTAAAACAAAATCAAAATCAAAAGAAAAAAAAAAAAAAAAAAATTACCGACCGGTATTATTTTCCCTTTTTCTTTTGGGAAAGAATAATGTTGTGATTCTCTTTAACAAGTTCAGCTTGCAGATGCAATATATATGTTGAGACTTGAGAGTGCACTGGATTTTTTTAATTCTGAAACGGGAAAATGGCTACAATACACACCGATTAAATGTGTGTATCATATGCACCTATTGTATGGTCCAGATTGTACCACCTCATTGGCAATCGTAACATTTTTAGTTTTTCGTAACTTTTCAGCAATATGTAATTACGTGTGTGGTAAGGTCACATTGTGTACACTAGCCATACGATACATTTCATATTTTCTCCATTTACAAAATTACAGAAATGGGAAGTAAATGTAGTTATTCTATACAGTATAGCTCCACAATTCTCCCAAAGTCCTAATACCATTTTAGTAATTAGCTCACTCTAATCATATACTACATCACAACTATGGTATATTCAATCTCCTCATTTATGCTAATTAATTCCATAATCTTCACATGCATGTCCACTCTATCCACATTCAAAATCACACTTGTTTTCAAATCTCCAAACATAATTCAGAAATCGGATGTGTGCTTATTGTGTATGCCGTGTTTAGCCCAATAACAAAAATGTAAATGTCTTAATTTGTATAGAGTGTGGCACCGAGTAAATTTACATACAAACTCGATCGAGTGCTTAAACATAAGGTGCATACAAAAATCATGAGAGAGAGAGAGAGAGAGAGAGAGAGAGAGAGAGAGAGAGAGAGAGAGAGAGAGAGAGAGAGAGAGAGAGAGAGAGAGAGAGTTGTGAGAATGAATTCATTAAGTAAATGGAATAAATTAGAACCTGCAACATCTTGTTGACGTTGCTAGCACCAAATACTTTGTGGACGCTGGCAAACTTCTGGGGCTCATCTGCTGGAAAATAAGGAGCAAATACACATTCCTGAGCTGCACACCTCCTCCGCAGTAGCTTGCATGCCGCACACGGCGACGCCGCCGCTACCCCTAATTGTTTCCTCATCCCCATCTTAACATTCTCCTTCATTATATGCAATATATTATACCTATTTATATAACTATCTGTATTGTATTGTAGACTTAAGCTGCTCTGCTCAGTTTGATAATTAATTAATTAATTAACATAAGTGGCAACTACGGCCTAGCAAGCCTCAACACTATATATATACATACATATCATGTGTTACAGATAAACTGCAATGTGTAGCTTGTACTATAATACTCTTATAAATGATGATGAGAAGGAAGGGAAAAAGAAAAAAGAAAAATAATTAAGCTTTTAACTCTTTAATATAACAAGGGGGAAAAAGTGGGTGAGAGAGATGGAGAGAAGGGGAGGCTTGAAGGAAAAGGGCATTGGGTGTTATATAGAAAAAAAAGTATGAGATGTGTGGGGCAGGATATCTTCAGCGGGTCCTACCAAAGAAGGACCTTAGATTTGGCTGGACAAATACATCCTTGTTGATAAGATCTCTGCATGTCCCACCTCTCCCTCTTTAATTATTTCGTTTATTTTTTTGAACCGTCTAGTAGTACTGTTTTCTAGCTCTTTGTTTTTCGTTTTTTTCTTTCTAAACAGTAATCTATATTAGGACATACAATAGGGAGAAAAGGGATTCTTCTCAAAAAAAAAAAAAAAAAAAAAAAAAAAGGAGGAGAAGGACAAGTGTGGGTCTAGTCAAATATAGCTACACATAGAATTTATTTTTGAACGACGAAGAAAATTTTGATTTATCACAAGAATAGAATCATCGTATTTGTAATATGCAAATCAAGATCATCTCAATTAGATGAACTATAAAACTAATATACATAAAAATATATGACAATATATATGTTTTAAACATATAGAATTCTTCTTAATGGCTCATAGTTAAATCTTGCCTAATGCTTCACAGACGTGGAGAGAGAGGGGCGGCCAAAAAAATGAAATTGAAATGTTGATGAATCCTAGCTAGCTCGTGACAAGCTTTAACTGACGATAAGATATATTGATTAGATTGGCATCAAATTATCAAATAAAAAAGAAAAGAAAAAGAGAAAGCGCGTAAATTACTACTGTGCTATGAGTGGACAATGTGGAGAAAGAGACCCTCAAGAAATAGAGAATGATTTGGGAGGCAGGTTACATCAATAAGATTGAGTGCTAGCTTTTGATAGTTGAAATAAATAAATATTAAGCTTAAGAGCTTCTCCAATCCACCCTCCAATATTTCTCATTTTTGGAGGAAATAGAACTCTAAACAGTGTAGACATCCTAACTTTGTAAATTTTTAAGCCCCCGCCTTGGGGATGTCTCGATGAGGAAATGATTCCTTGTTTGCCTGGGTATTTAGGATAGAGCTCTTTGTTTAAACTCCATGACACATGGACTGGATGAAGACCAAACCATGCCAAACCATACCAAACCATTAGAAGTGTGTGGAATAAATGTTAGAAAACAAGCCCCGGCTAGGAGTGGCGGCTGCCACTCCGCCACACAGTTACTATCGGCCACTACACGCACTATTGGCCACTATTCAGTCTCTGGTTCCGTACCACATATTGCAAACTTAATTTCAACGGTTAGTCGACAGTCTGACTGTCAGCCGCTACACCTACTAGCGGCTACTGTTCGTCATTCTATGAACATTCCAAAAGTGTAGATGATGGGGAACACCTTCCTTAGGTGATTCAACCGGCCCTAAACATCTTTTGAGCATTTAGGGTTTGCCCTAGACCTAATAGGGTCTCAACCATGGAGTCATGGAGATTTCATAGGTAGATTTTGTTTCCATGCATCTTGGTTTCAATCTCAATCCTATTTAAAGATCCCTTTGTTTACACTTCGACTAGGGGTGCACGTACATTGGGTTTGGTCGGGCTTATACGAGATAATAACAAGATTTGTACATTTTCAAACCCAACCCATTTATAATCGGGCTTCATTTAAACCCAAATAAAATTTTAATTTCATAAGTCCGTCCAACACGCCAATTTATTTAACCAATTGAGGCTAGTTCAGTTGGTCAGGGCTCTTCCATCTCACTAGGAGGTCAGGAGTTTGAATCTCTCCGCTTTCCTTTCGTTGTTTCTTTTTGCTCCGTAAAGGGTTTATTTCTTATATTGGTTAAGTTGTTGGGCATAGTTGTCTCGTGGACTCTCACGTGTAGTGTCCCGGGTTGGTATTTCGTACTTCATATGTGATGTAATTAATCTCTATCCTATCGATTGACAAAAAAAAAAAAAAAACACGCCAATTTATTTGTCTAAAGCATGGTATCACAAACATAAAATAATCAACCACAACAATCACAATTACAATTCACAGCCGTAATAATATACCTAAAATTCTAAGTTCTTACAAAAATATTAAAAAAAAACCTATAAATTAAAGTACTAAACAAGATAACTCTACAACATCCATCAATCTCTATATATAATATTAAAATAAAATATTATTTAAATCGGGCTAAGCCTCTAAGGTCAAACCAATCACATTTAGTAAACGGGCTTAAAATTTCAACCCAGCCTAGCCATATGGGCCTAAATATTTATCCCAAGCCCCAAAAAAAACGGGCTGGGTTGGGCCGGCTACTGGGCCGGTGTGCACCCCTAACTTCGACACACATCGAAACACTTCAACACCCGTAGATTACTCTCAACCACTCCCTCTCAAAGCCCTAATTTCGTAGCCTTCTTTCCAGTAACAAAAAAACACCTCAAAACCCTATACTCGTAGCCCATACTTTGCGTATTCATCCGGTTCTCTGTTTCGAAGCTCAAAACAAAGGCTTCGAGCTCTTAGGCCGTTCAAATCAAAGCAACGTAGCTGAGATTATACCAACATTCCGTGTGGGTTAGCTCTTTTACTGTTTTTGTATTGATTTTTGGTCTTCATATACTTTTGTTTGTTTAGTCTTTTGTTCTGGTGTAACAAGGAACAGCATAGGGGTGGTCAATAGTTGTTGTATTATTCATGTGGTGGTTGAATGGCACTAAGCAGCGGCCACTAGTAGTGAGTGTTGGACGACACTCCATTAGGTTCAACAGCAGATCATGCTGGTTTTTCAGGGCCGGCCCGGGTCTGGGACCCGCCAAAAAAAGCTCATTTTTAGGGTCCAAAATAGAGTGATATATTAAATATTAAGTATGTCAAGAATCTAATAAATAGCTCTGAGTGGTGTAGTAGTAGAAGGAATGGTGTCATTTATTTAGAAGGTCGTGTGTTCAATCCTCTCCTCCTACATTTTTACGTGAACAATTTTTGAGTTTGTATAAAAATTTGTTTCAAAACATAGGGTGGTGAGGGTGGAACCCGCGACCTTGGGTTCCCACACCATTACAAACAATGTGTCATTGTATCATAAGGCCATTTTGTATCTTGTCTCGAAAAAATAATTTATATAGAAAAATTAAGAGGCCCAATTTTCAAAACTTGACTAGGGCCTCATGAATCTCAAGGCCGGGCCTGTGGTTTATTTCCTCTTTGTTTTAGTAAAACCCCTATTTTGTGTCATCGCTTTTCATCACCTATATCCGCTCATGGCTAAAGGCAAACCTTACGGTTGGGTGAGAAGGAGTGTCTAACACCATCCCTCCTTGTACCTTTGGCTCCCGATCAAACATTGGAATCTTGATACAGTTCCTTGGTTTTCCTAAGACCGATTAGGAACTCTCAAATACATAAGGTATGCTGCAACGGGCACCTCGATGCTAATACAAATGCCATTGCCCTTCCTTTGTGCGAGCTAGCCTACGCCGCAACGGGCGGGTATCCACAGTTTGTATTTTCAATGCATCTCTATATCTCCATTTGGGAGGCCAAATCTTTAAAAAGAATGATGGGCTCTTACACAAAGTACAAAAAGTTGCAAAATCTCCCCTTGATATATTACATCCATTCTCCCAAATGGAGATATAGAGAAGCATTGAAGATGCTCTAGCCCATCCTCCATTTTCTCCTCCAAAATGGAGCTAGGATCATGTTCGGTATCCAAACTTGGAGGATGGGAAAAAATATAGAGGAAGAAATAGAGTATTGAGTTTGAGTTGATATTATTTGTAAGACCCTCTAAATCTACTTTTTAGTCATAAAACAGTATTTTGATCCTCTGATAAGGAGATTTAGAGGATATTGAGTCGGAGATGCTCTAAGAAAAAATACCAGCCAATATGATTTTGGGAGTGAAATATTGCAGTAAAATTTCATGGACATAAAATAATGGCATTAAGCATAAACGTGTGGATGAGGTATATATCCAAGAATTTAATTCAACATCAATATTTTGTTTTGTTCACTTCGATTAGTCAGATATCTAATTGGCGACACAATCAAATTTATAGTAGTAGCTTGACAACTTTGACCAGCTGATGTATACTTGAGGTGACAATTAAAATACTAATGTGTGATGCTTTTGTATACTAACGTGTGATGCTATACGACGTCTTTAACTACATTTTTCAAAGAAAAGCAATTCTTGCAATGATATAGGTGTGTGGAGAGAGAGAGAGAGAGAGAGAGAGAGAGAGAGAGAGAGAGAGAGAGAGAGAGAGAGAGAGAGAGAGAGAGAGACGTACACCCAAAAGCCACGATTACTTGTTCATGATTTAAGGTTGCCCATATAAGTTTGAATATTTTATAGTATTATTTTGACTATTAGTCTGTTTGGAAGAACATGCATGGAGTATATGGCAGCAAGGCCAGACAAAAATCTATTAGTAGGTGGAGTAGTGTCTCCTACATGTAGATATGATCCATAACCAAATCCTTTACCAGATCCTGTCTTTTTTATCAGATGTTTCAACATGCATGCCTGGTACTGATGGAGATTATCAATTCTGCTGGAGGTAATTTAAACTTCATGACTAAATATATATTGTCTTACAAGGTTCAGTGCGCAGAGAAATATGGATCGTGAAGAGTTTACTTTAAGTTCATAATACCACGCGGGGTGTGTTTGAAGATACATACACGGATTATGTTCACCCATCTTGTTTTTTTCCCCTTAGCAAAAGAAATTTTCTATATTAATAATAATTTAGAAAGGAACAACAATTCAAAGGATTATAGGCAGCAGGCATACCAGCATACGTCACCCGAGACCCAAATCACCAGGAAGGCGAGAGGCCAACTGATACCACAAAACCAAAAGAAAACCTAACACAAACACCAAAAACACCTACCAAACCAAACGAAAACCACCAACCAATAGCCCACATCTGAAAACAAAGCCGACACAAACCACAACCTAACACCACTTATGTTTGAAGATAACATACACAGATTATGTTCACCCAATTGGTTGTTTTTAACTTGCGAGATGATATCTACTTTAATTTCTTTTATATACCGAAAATTTAACTTATCATACCAAATGTCCAAAAAAAGAAAAAAAGGAGAAGAATTAATGCTTTCACGTAACATGGGCCCCCTGCCCTAACCCACACATGCATGATGCCATGGTGCAGTTTTTATTTGATGTTTTTCTCTGCTTTCCTAAATGCAAGCAAGCTAGCATGGCAAAGAAGAGTAGCAAAATTTCATGCCTGCTGAGAAGGTTACAATAGTTCGGATCCTCTTTGAGAAGTGGAGTCAGAGATGCCAAATACACTTTCTTAAGTCCTTGAATCAGGTGTAAATAGTGCACGTGATTTTTTAAATTAAGTATCTCGAACTAGTTTCTTCAAATTTGGCAACCAAATAGTTTGGTTGTGGCTTTCTTTAACCTTTGTCGAGTTTTTTTAATAAAATTTCATTGCCGACAGATAAAACAAAAATTTGGCAACTTTGTTTTCCAAAGGATGCGTGTGTTTTGCATGTGTGTGTGTGGAGAGAAGTTAATCCAGCCACTAGATGGATTTTAGGCCAGTTTTGCTTGATTAATTCTTAAGTTACGACTGGCCCACCACTGGCCCACCCACCCTGGAAATAAAAGAAAAGTTATGGAGTATATGCATAAATCAAAACTTTTGTCCACAAAAGAAGAAGGTGATTGGAGTATATGCCAAAAGGAAATTGATTTTTGGCACTTCTTAAATTGATCTTGACACTTCAAAAAGTAAGTCCATATAGAGATATGTCGTATACTATAGCTTAATTATTCTACCAATGTAATAGTGACACATCACATAGTACTTAAAATATGATCACCATAATAGTATTGCTCTAGAAATTGAGAGGATTTTGCAAAGTATCATAATTAATCGTCTCTTGGAACGCCGTATATGGTTCATGCTTTTTATCCTAATTGATTAAAGAAAAGCAAACCCACTTCATATATATAGCAATATCTCCCAATGAGAGGGAAAAATGTGATAGAGAGGACCCCTCCATTCACCTTTGTATGGCCGGTGGACCCTAGCTAGTCATCATGATCAGTCGTTGTGAGGAGTTTTTGACTTTTTACATGAATTAGGATGACGTCACTTGTCACGTATCCATTGGCCATGGCAAGCATGTTTCAACCAAAATGTCTAATTCCCTCATTACCTTAATTTCTCACTTTCAACCAACTGCGCTCTTAGCATAGGAAATGGCTTGTCGGCAGTCCTACAAAAAAGGACTGCGCCGTGCAGTTGGACGATTATCCGCCCATGCTAATTTCACTTTTATGATCGGAACCGTTAAGATTGTAAACCTCGTAAAAAAAAAAAAAAAACTATCCAAGAGCATGTTAATCGATTGATACTTAATCGGAGTGCATTTAAGTTTCTAAAAATAGAGTTGGCTATACTGGATCAATCTATCAAACCCATTTTGATAAAGAACAAATCACCTTGATTAGGTATTAATCAGTATTCGATTTACATGATTCTTGATAAAGGCTAAAATTATCGACATGCCTTTTGACATGAACAGTTACAATTATGAAAGTGAACCCAACAAGCCGATAATCGGCCAACTTCACGGTGCAGACTCGATGAACGGGACTGCCGATAAGCCATATCCTTCGGTATATATTTTGGTTAGGGTTTTGCTATCAGAAAGAAAAGCAAACCCACTTCATATGGAGTAGCTCCCAATGAGAGGGAAAAATATGATAGAGAGGACTCCTCCATTCATCTGGTGTGGGTGGACCCTATCCAGTCATCATGATCAGGTGTTGTGTGTAGTTTTTGACTTTTTACATGAATTAGGATCACCGATCACATCACTTGTCATGTGGACATTAGCGATGACAAGCACGTTTCAACCAATAAGTGTTTAACATCTGTCTTATTACCTTATATAATTTCTCACTTTCAACCAATACAGGAAATCACTTGTCGGCAGTCCCACGAAGCAACTCCACCGTGCAGCTGTTGGCCAATTATAGGCTCATGCCGAGTTCACTTTTATGATGGAACCGTTAAGGCGTTAATATTGTAAACCTTGTCAACAAAACTATCCACTATATACTCAGAGAGCATGTTAATCGGATAATGATTGGTACTTGATCGGAGTCCATTTATGTTTTTGAAAATAGAGTTGGGCATACTGGATCAACTCATCAAACCCATTCTAATAAAGAATAAATAAATCACCATGATTAGATATTAATCAGTATTTGATTTACATGATTTTTGACAGGCTAAAATTCTTGGCAAGATCTCGACATGAACGGTTCCGATCATAAAAGTGAACCTGACATAGACTGATTATCTGCCAACTGCACGGTGCGGCCTGTATGAAGGGACTGTCGATAACCCATATCCTTCTATATATATTTTGGTAGGGGTTTAGCTATCACAACGATTAGGATAAGATTTTGCCTGATGATGTCGATGTACATACTAATCCCTCCGTCCATGTTTGTTAGTCATTTTTCGGAGTCTGTGTCACTTTTCAAACATTTATATCTTCTAATCTATATTGTTTTTCGTGATTTTGAAAACTTTGAATAATAGAACTAATTGAGATCTATCAAATAAAATTCACATTACATATTATTTGAGATTCATATTAAAAAAATAATCAATTGAAAAGTGACACAAACTCCAAAAAAAAACCAAAAAACACAGACGGTGGGAGTATATCATAAGACTGTTAGATAATTCCAGTGTATTGGGTTTTTTCTTTTAGGGGTTATGAATTGTTTAACATATCAGAATAACGTAAACTTTTATGAATCTCTGCCTCATATTTTGTTTAATAAGTTTTTTTTTTTTTTTCCTTCTCCGCCTGACCGTAGCATTATGGATGCTCTTAAGGCATAGTAATGAACTCTTAAGTAGGGCATACCCGCATAAGCATGCATGACAAGATAAGGGCAGTAATTAAAAGAAGCATGAATCAACATGCTTATTGGTGGAAAATTCGCAATTATGTGGGTTGTGGGTCAATTCATTAGTTTGTGTAATAATCAAAATTTAATGCCTTTTTTTTTTCTTTTCCTTCGTTTAATGTTTTGTTGTTGTTGGGAGTAGGGTTAATAGTTGACGCTTAAAAGAACTAATCGTGTCATCACCATTAACCGACCACCCATATATTATTCGTTAGTAAAAGGTGAACAAATGACATGAAACCATTCTATTTGAAAAAGAATGATGAAAAGGAGGGTGGGTTGCGTGGCCATGGATTTGGTGATGTGATCTGATTGTTAGCTACCTTTCGATTGGGCTGGTTATCTTGAGATGGATTTGTTTGTTTGGCATATATCTTGCCAACTGGACATGTTTTGGAGGTCTAAGGGGGTGTTCTACTAAGGGAGTTTTGTTTTAAAACTGTTTTGGTTTTTGTGTTCACACCTTTTTATGTGCTCACATGTGAGAGAGGGTGTGGTTGGGAGTGTATGTGGGGGTGTGTATGTATCATTTTTGATAAGTTTATAGTGAGACAGTCAAAGTATGTGTCCTTTGGTGAATATTGATATACTGCTAATTAGAATTTTGAAAGAAGTAGTACTATAGTGTCCGTTGGGATGGGGCCAGAACTTAGAAGTAGATGTTGCAAAAGGCACCCTTTTAGAAAATTTCTGGGATTGTATTACCCCACTTTAATAGTGAAATTATGCAAAGGTGAAACAAGTCCTAGAGGGGGGGTGAATAGGACTATCAATTTAAAAATTCAATGTTACCAAGTGATTCACATTCACCCCAATTCCATGGCTATATAATCAAACCAACAATTTCAACCCAAAGTAAATAAACTAATGAGACAAAACACACGATATACGTGGAAACTACTTAGGGTCTAAACACCCTAAGCATAAAACCACGGCCTAGTCCTACTCATGCATTCCATAAATCAAAAGGTTTACAAGAATTAACAAGATTAGGAATTACCCAACAAGCCCCTTGTGACACCTAGCTCCAATTCTTGATGTAGTACCCCGTACTCCTCTTTGATTCCATGGACTCCACAAGCACACCCGTCTTGATCTCCGAGTCAACTCGGTACCGGTCCAACCGGCTCACGTAGAAACAAGGCAACACAACATGATGTATGAAAAAGATTTGATTTTTATGAAAGTTTTTGAAAACTAAAATCAATCTAGAGTGGATCCATGGAGAGGAAGACTCTAGATTGAAGAAAGATGAGAAGAACAAGCTCAAATCATCAAGAACATCAAGTTCACAAAAGAGAGAAGGGATGGAGAAGAGATGGGACTTTCTCTCTCTAAAAAGGGCTGATTTTCTCTCAAGTGGGTTTTTGAAAATGAAAGAAAAATGGCTTTTATAGTGCCCATTTTCGTGCTCCCCAAGACAGCCACTCAAAACATGACATGTGGCCACTTAAAGAGTCTGCCAGACCCGTGTAGACGCGCGCAGACGCACCGTCAGGATTTAGACACTTGGCACAATCTCAACAGTTAAAGCCACAGCCCTGCAGACGCGTGTAGACGCGTGCAGACGCAATAAGCTCAAAGCTAAATCCTAATGCCAAAATCATGGGATAGCAAAACCCAAACAAGGCACTAATAAGCCAACGTTATGCACATTAAAACATGTTATTTTGGATGGCCTAAATGCAAAAATGATATGCATGGATATACCTCATTGGATTGAGCTTCGAAACGCTTGTCTTGACTTTGGCTTGATCATGATGCTTGAGATTCTCGAATGGAGCATCTAGACTCAACCTTAAGCACTCTAACTCCCAAACCCCCAATAACGAAATTACAGACTCCGAAAGGCTTGACATAACCCGGAAAATGCCAACAAAACTAACTGTAGACACCCCAATTTTAAACCAAGCGTTCCTTCATCATCGTCTCTCATCCTAGACACCCCTGTCTGTTGCTCGAAAATCTGGCTAAGTATGGAAAATTAACTTTTTTGCGAAGTTTTGATTTGGCCAATAAAAAGTCCCGGTATTTGTTCCTTGGATTTTTCTAATCAAAATGGTATATTCGGAAGCTATTTTTGAGTAAGGCAAAGTAATCTTTTGCCCATGTTCTTCGGAGAAAAATGTGTCCGTTTTCGGTTTTGTACTAAAAGTGGGGGGATGAGATTTTGATTGGATTGGGATATCAAAATTCTAGAAATGCCATTGTTTCCGAAAGGGGGGTACTTCCTTATTTTCATAAATAAATTAAAGTAAAGAAAACTCAAAATTATGATACTCAAAATTATGATCTTTACTTAAGTTTGGTTTATGAAAATAAGTACCCCTGTGCATCCCCAATGATGAAAGAGATACCCAGCAGTACCTTGGAACAGTCATCCTGAACTTCAGAATCTTTGGACAAGAATAGCCCTAGCCGTACGGTTCACTGTGCAAACCGTACGGTTCACCCTTCAAAGATCAAGCCGTGCGGCTCCTGTTATAGGCCGTACGGTTCTTCCTTCTTCACACAAGCCGTGCGGCTCGCTTATGCAAGCCGTGCGGCTCCCTCATACAAGCCGCGCGGCTAGTGTTGTTATCTCTGAAAAATTCCTGACAGGCCAGCTCAAGGAATATCATCATCTCGCCACCGCCGAATATCATCATTTTTATTCTGGCCTTTCAGTTATAAATGGAGGCTCCCTCCTCACAGAAAACACAGACAGAAATACGGAGACCAAGAAATCATTTCCAGAGAGAATTTCCGTTCGATTTTCCGATGAAATTCTCGTTCAAAACCGCCAGTAAACTTCCCGAAACTTCACATCTCCCATTCCCTTTTGATTCCTCTATACCATTCCCATTCATACCGAATTTTGATCTTACAAGTTCAAGCCCGAAGAATCCGAAGTTTTCAACCTCTGTTTCAAGTTCCAGAAAGGTACAAATCGTTTTCGAACTTCGATTTTCAATCGCGGCTCTCCGAGGGCATCCTCGAGTTAATAACGGTTTCAACAACCGTACCTTAACTCGGTAAACCTTTTTTCGAAACAAAGACCGGCTTTTCGGAGCCGTATCGGGCGATTTTTCTCGATAAACGCACGGTACGATCTGTACCGGAAATAAGTTTCGCTTCAAACAACCTGTTTTCAAATAAAAACAACTTACTTGGAGTTGATTTGAAGAAGAAAATCAAGTTTTGAACGGGTTTTAGACTCACTGGTCCCGAAACAAAATTTTTGAAAATAGGGTTGTACACAAGCCGCGCGGCTTGTAGTGCAGACCGCACGGCCCCTGTGTAGGAGCCGCGCGGCTCCCATTTAAAACCAAAAATTTTACTCTGTTTTCCCCTGTTCGTACCCTGTTTCTCTGTTCTCTTTCTGCAACTTTTTTGTTTATTACACTTTTCCTCTTTTATTTTCTTATTATTATTATTTAGTCCTCTTTGTCTAAATTTTATTTCTGTTATGGTTTTAATTTATCTCTTTATTTGCTTGTTTAATTGTCAAGGTTTTCAATAAAATATTTTCTACAAAAATCCCACAAATTATTTAGTAGAGACCGGGAATTTCCCGGGCGAGCGGGGTGCTTTTTAATAAAACCTTCCCCGCGCGTAACCTGGCTTCTGAATCCAAAAAGAATCTTTTCGCGCATCAAAACCTTTTCCAAAACGGCATGAGAGTCAACAATTATTCTTAAAACGGTTTCTCGGGTGCCAAACATTTTCTAAATTTAAATCCCGGGTGGCGACTCACGTTTTTCTTTAGTTTTTCACATCCGAACTTCGAGAGCGAGCCGCGTGGATCTCACCGTCCACACTAACAATCTCCCCCTTTGGCTTTTTCGGGACAAAACCTTTCACAACAGAAAACAATACAAGGAACAACAACTAACTAACTCAAGAACTTTCCTAAAACTTGAGCCAACTAGACAACCAAGTTCCCAAGAGAGAGCCAACAACCTGCAAGGATACTTCAACACAAGATATCCAAATGATAACAATAGATACAATGAAAACGCAGTAGGCTACACAAATCAAAGCCCATGTTTGCCCCAAACATGGACATAAAGTATCATGCATATTTGAGTTCCATGTTTGCCCCAAACATGGGCACTTGCTGCAAACCTGCAAAAGAAGCTCATCCAACACAAGCATGCATATATATGGAATATGATAGCAACAACAAGCACAACGGAAGACAAAACACAAAGATAGCTATCATCCATGAAGCAAAACATATGTCCTAACAAGTAGCAAGTCAAAGCCCTAACCACGGGCAAAACAAACCAAGAAGTAGACTATCAAGCCAAAAATGAACCACGGGAAGTCAAGGCCCTAACCATGGGAAAAACAAACCAAGAAGTGGACTATCAAGCCAAAAACATCTCCCCCTTTTTGTCACGGAAACAACAAAGGGAAACTTAAGCATATGGGCTCCAACACAACACGCTAAAACAGATGAGCACCACAAGAAGACTAATACATCCATCCACCTTCAACTTATAAAAACACTCAGGATAATTCACACAAACACATTTCAAAAACTCCCCCTCACCAAATCATTCACACAAAAAGAGTAACTATGAAACCAAAAGTTTAATAAAACGGAACTCTCCCCCTCACTAGATGCATTCTATGGAGTATGCACACAACCAAGCATCATCAAGCATGCAATGTTACACACAATTTTAAAACTCCCCCTCATCAATGCACTATACTCATGAACTAAAAAACAACACTCCCCCTAAGCAAATGCATCTCCCCATGAATGTACATTCTCAATCACACAATGGCACCACAAATTCAAGCACTCAAAATGTACATCTACTCATCATGAATAAGAAGAAGATGAACAAGCTTGCTTTGAGACACGATTTTCAAACACAACCAAGATAGCAAGAGCAATGCATGACATGACAATATCATAAGTTCAAGTGATCAACAAGAGAATTTCATGCTCTCTACTATCAAAGTGAGTGGGTGACCTCTTATAAGATGGTGCAAGAACCTCAAAAATGCCAAGGAATATCCACCCAATCTCGAGAGAGACTCACACAAGATAGACAAGTGAAGTCAAACCATAAAGCACTTGGACCTAAAGACTTCACGCACAAATCCCATTTCGATTTCCATGACCCAAGATGTACACACAAATCTAGGATGGTGCAGTGATTAGGTAGCCATTCTCATAGGTGCGAGATCAAAAAAGGAGGGGATACACTAGAGCAACAACCCCAAATCTAGAATTAAAAGGCTACACAATGAATACCTTCTTCTTTTCTACACAATGAATAGCTTCTTCTTTTCTACACAATGAATGTCTTCTTCTTCTTCTTTCTTTCTTTTTTTTTTTTTTTTTTTTTTTCACGTGCATGATATCTTTTGAACAAGGAGCTCACTCTTTTATGCACCAAGGAAGTTTTCACACTAATCCCTAGACGGCAGCTCTTGAGAAAAATCAATGGGGGAAAGCATCTAAAGGTGAACTCAAGCATTTGGTCAATCAAAAGTCCAATCAAGTAGACTCTAACCAAGATAGGAATGAGTACCCTTAAACACCAAAAGGATTAAGCCCCAAAAGAGTGTGTGCAAATAGAGGAGAGCATGAGATTCACTCGAAACAATGAACACGGCATGATATCAACACGAATGCACACTTCAATGATCCAAATGGATATGCTCAAATCTCAATGCCCAACCAACAAGTGCATCAAACTTATTCTCATGCATGATGAAAGAAGCATCCACATGACAAGCACACAAGCATTCGACAAGCAAGCACACAAACAAAAAAACCAAAACATGACCCTAAATGCATGCAACAAATGAAAACAAAAGACAAAATGAAAATCAATGCAAACACTAAACAAAAACACATGACCACTCTAGACTCAAATATGACATGAAGCACACAAGAGTGACATGCAACCAACTAAACTCAATGAAGAGAAGAAGAACCCCCAAACTCCCTAAGAGTATTTAGAGGTTGTGAGACATGTGAATCATGATCAACTTTCTTCCAAGCATGATTCGATTTGTTTTGAACACAAGAAGCATTATTCCAATTCTTAGCATGCAAAGACAACTTGTTTATCTCTTCAACAATGTATGACGATTGAGTAGCAAGAAGAGACAACTTGGTGAGAAATTCATCATTTTGAGACTTGGGTGGCGAAGGAGTAGCACCACGAGGTCTTCCAACATTAGGTTGACCAAGAACCACGCTACGTGGATCAAAACGGTTCATGGGTCTTTGAGTTTGACTCCTCTTGACACTTTCTCTTTTCAAGCGATAGCAAAAATGACGAATATGTCCTTCAACCCCACAATGGTGACAAGTCAAAACTTTCTTCTTAGGAGACTCACCCCCTATTGGCTTGGTCTTGCTAGAGAAAGAATCACCAACCTTAGACTTAGCACTCATAAACATCCGATTGCAATGAGGTTGAATATGACCATCCACACCACAAAGATGACACGTAGGAGTTTTCTTCTTAGAGGACTCCAACACCACGGGAATGGGCATTCTAGAGGAAGAAGGACTAGAAGTAGTCCCGGCACTCACAAAAGAGATCTTCTTAGTTGGCTCTTCACTAGGCTTGGATTGAAGCGAAGGAGGATCTATAAAGCCTAGACCACTCTTGTCTCTAAAAGACCTAGTCATTTCGGCTAAACATGTAGCCCCACACTCATTTCTCTTAATGGCTTCACTAGCCTCACCAAGATCTCTCTCAAGCTCACTAATCCTAGACTTAGCTTTCTCAATCTCTTTCAAACCCTCAATCCTCTCTTTTTCAATGGCGGCAAACTTATCGGTTAATTTGCCATTATAAGCCTTAAGCTCTTCTAACTCACGAGAGGTAGCAACAAGATCCTCCCTAAGAGAAACTTTCTCTTTCTCCACAATTTTAAGGGTTGACTCTAAGCTCAACTTACTCTTGGCTAGCTTCTCAAGATCAAGGAACAATTGATTATAGGCCTCTTGAATGTTCTCAAACTCACAAACTTCTTCTTCTTTTTCAACCTCAAGAGCTAACTCAACTTTGGCACTAGACATCTTGCTCACAACACTCCCAACGCTAGAAGAGGAAGATTCAGATGGAGACTTAGGAGAGGTAGGATGATCTATGGTAGAAACTAACACATTGACGTTAGGATATCCCTCACTAAGCTCATATGCCCCACACTCACTACCCTCATTGTCGCTATCATCTTCACATGACACTTTAAAACCCTTCTTAAATTTCTTTTTAAGAGTATTAGCACACTCGGATTGAATGTGCCCAAAACCGTGACACTCACGACATTGGATACTTTGTGAAGTTTTACCCTTATAAAACAAAAGTTTCTTACCACTAGTTCCAAAGCCACTCGAAAGTTTGGGACTCTCATCTAGGTCTCTAGGTTTCCGAAGTGTCGCATATCTCTTATAGTTTTTAATGAGCAAGGTCAATTCCTCATTATCAAGACTCTCATCGGTGTCGCTAGCCTCGGTGTTTTCCTCATTATTGATCCTAAAAGCAATATCCCTACCGATCTTGGATACGGACTTCGAAGGTTTGAAGTCCGACAAGTGGTTAAGTTCAAAGATTTGAAGTTTACCAACCAACTCAACAAAAGTTAAGTCATCAACATCCGACCGTTCTTCTATGGAAGTCACTTTGGTCAAGAACCTAGAGGGAATGGACCTAAGGATCTTACGACACACTTTGAGATTTGAAAGAGGTTCACCTAGGCTATGAAATGTGTTAATGATCTCGGTGAGCCTAGATATGAAGCTATCAAAAGTCTCTTCATCAAGCATTTTAAGTTCCTCAAATTTAGTGGTGCACATTTGAAGTTTAGAGACCCTCACCGTTTCAATACCCTCATGAGAGGTACGGAGAATCTCCCAAGCCTCTTTAGCCGTGACACAAGAAGAGATACGATTGACTTCGGATCTAGACAAGACATTAAAAATAGCACTCAAAGCACGTGAGTTCATCTCACAACTCTCAATATCCGCCGGACTCCACTCCGATTCATTTTTCTTCCTAACCTCTTTAGTGCTACGATCCTCAACCGTGGGTTCTTCATAACCATAAAGTACGGACCTCCAAACTCTAATGCCTAGAGCAATCAAATAGTTCTTCATTTTTTATTTCCAAAGAGAGTAGTCACTCCCATCAAAGTAAAGGGGTCGAGAATTTGACCCACCTTCCATAGGACCCGTCCTATCCATTGCACAACAAAGGATCAACTCAAGCAATTAAGCAAACAAAGAGCACACGGGCTCTGATACCAATTGAAATTATGCAAAGGTGAAACAAGTCCTAGAGGGGGGGTGAATAGGACTATCAATTTAAAAATTCAATGTTACCAAGTGATTCACATTCACCCCAATTCCATGGCTATATAATCAAACCAACAATTTCAACCCAAAGTAAATAAACTAATGATACAAAACACACGATATACGTGGAAACTACTTAGGGTCTAAACACCCTAAGCATAAAACCACGGCCTAGTCCTACTCATGCATTCCATAAATCAAAAGGTTTACAAGAATTAACAAGATTAGGAATTACCCAACAAGCCCCTTGTGACACCTAGCTCCAATTCTTGATGTAGTACCCCGTACTCCTCTTTGATTCCATGGACTCCACAAGCACACCCGTCTTGATCTCCGAGTCAACTCGGTACCGGTCCAACCGGCTCACGTAGAAACAAGGCAACACAACATGATGTATGAAAAAGATTTGATTTTTATGAAAGTTTTTGAAAACTAAAATCAATCTAGAGTGGATCCATGGAGAGGAAGACTCTAGATTGAAGAAAGATGAGAAGAACAAGCTCAAATCATCAAGAACATCAGTTCACAAAAGAGAGAAGGGATGGAGAAGAGATGGGACTTTCTCTCTCTAAAAAGGGCTGATTTTCTCTCAAGTGGGTTTTTGAAAATGAAAGAAAAATGGCTTTTATAGTGCCCATTTTCGTGCTCCCCAAGACAGCCACTCAAAACATGACATGTGACCACTTAAAGAGTCTGCCAGACCCGTGTAGACGCGCGCAGACGCACCGTCAGGATTTAGACACTTGACACAATCTCAACAGTTAAAGCCACAGCCCTGCAGACGCGTGTAGACGTGTGCAGACGCAATAAGCTCAAAGCTAAATCCTAATGCCAAAATCATGGGATAGCAAAACCCAAACAAGGCACTAATAAGCCAACGTTATGCACATTAAAACATGTTATTTTGGATGGCCTAAATGCAAAAATGATATGCATGGATATACCTCATTGGATTGAGCTTCGAAACGCTTGTCTTGACTTTGGCTTGATCATGATGCTTGAGATTCTCGAATGGAGCATCTAGACTCAACCCTAAGCACTCTAACTCCCAAACCCCCAATAACGAAATTACAGACTCCGAAAGGCTTGACATAACCCGGAAAATGCCAACAAAACTAACAAATAGGCACCCAAACGGCCATAGGTTTGTTTTATTGTGGTAGCCAAGGTACTTGTCTTTTGGAGAATATTGGTGTACCCCTGACAATTTTGAAAGTAGCAGCACAGGCTCCGCCGGAAAGAGGCATAGGATGGGGCTAGAACCCAGAAGGTTCAAAAGGCCCCTGCCGGACAATTGCTAGGAATTTTTTTTTTAATTTAACAGGCACTGATTCGGGCATAGGCTTTAGTATGGGAGTCAAGGTACATGTCTTTTAGTGAATGTTGGTGCATGACCCTTTAGAAGTTTGAAAGAAGTAGCATAATAATGTCCGTTGGGAAGGGGCATAGGATGGGGCAGACATTCTTCCAAATGAGTTGCGGCATTTGTGGAAAGTATCAAGCAGAAAACAAAGCACGAGTTTCATACATTCAAAAGAAGTAATAATACTAATAGTACATAATAGTAGTAATATAGATTATGTCGTTCTTCATTGATAAATACTTTCTTTTGCGTTTAAAAAAAACAAAATTAGGGATCTGAAGTAGGGGAGACACCCACCAGAAGCAGTAGTACTGCAGCTTAGACAAATGAAACTTTCCATTTAATCATAAGATCTCCCCTCCTCCTTGTTCCAATTTGGTTGAAGCCTAAAACAAACAATTAATGGGCTCTGAATCAATTTGAAATCATAGTTTAGCCCAACATGCACCCACATAAACCAACCCCCTAATAGCATCTCCATTGGCTTGACCCGTTTGTCTGAAGCCAACGCTATTTTTTTACTCACCGAAGTAAATATTTTTTGTCTGAAACACATTAAGAAATTATGCAACGCAGTTGACAAGTAGCTAACCAAAATAAAACATATCTATATTTAACACAAAGATCACAACATAAGTTTTCCAAATGATAAAATGATTAAAATCAGATAAAATCAACGCTAAAATCAATAAAAATCATTGCTAAAATAAAAAATCTTTAATTTGTTTGATTTTAACAAATGAGCAAAATCAACGGTTGATTTAAGCAAATATTGATTTCATAATTTGAAAAACTCAGCAACCAAACGACAAATCCCTTCGATAGGCCTAGCGAAACAACTAGATTGACCATAATAGCCACATGGTGTACATGACCTTCTACCACTATATGTTCATATGGGACTCATACATTATACCGTCTGCCACATTGCACGCACATAAAAGTTGCTGTAAGTCTTTCGGATCAAGGGTCCGTGCTGTGCACATGCGCACATCACCGTGTGGTGCGGGGATTCTGTCATCCATTGCAAAAATATACGGCTCGGATTTAATCCAAATAATGAATGATTTGAATTTACATGGAGGTCGGATTAAATTTGAGCTGTGCATTTTTGCAATAGACGAGCGGATGCTCCGCACCACACTACATGGTGCACGGGAAAAACTCCACTTCCAAATCTTTCACAGCGACCACTTGTTCCTACCCTCGTGCACGGGAAAAACTCCACTTCCAAATCTTTCACAGCGACCACTTGTTCCTACCCTCGTGCACGGGAAAAACTCCACTTCCAAATCTTTCACAGCGACCACTTGTTCCTACCGACCACTTGTTCCTACCCTCGTGCACGGGAAAAACTCCACTTCCAAATCTTTCACAGCGACCACTTGTTCCTACCCTCCTGTTTTTCTTTATGTTATCATAATGAGTGGGTAGACGAGAATCCAAAGTAACAGGTTAAAAAACACTAGCTTGTTTTCAACAAATGAGAGCTGCAAAAATTTCGGGTTTACTCGCTCAAAGCCTTTGAATTGCTCAGGCCAGGTCACCAAGTCAAACACGTGCTTGACTTGTCCAATCGGTCCCTCCTTTAATTTCAACCGTTCCTATTTTGTTCATATATATTGAAAAAAGAAAAACAAAATAGAAGAATGATACTATTATGTATCGTAAAAATCTTGATTTAGTGGCAGACGGACATGAGGTGCTTTGCAATGCTGCCTATACAACATTAACAAGTGAATGCGGTTAGTCCTCCTAATATGCTTGTCCCGCGCCAGTAGAGGGCGCCTCGAGTACAGGATTGATGCTAGCCCTCATAAAGCCAACAATCTTTCCCAGCACCAGCCTGGGACTCGAACCCTTGACCTCGCTTTGAAACCACTTGTTGGATCAGGTGTTAACTAACTCACCTAAAAGCTTAATTGTTGTTAGGGGAAGACACAACTTAAAAGAGTAACACAAAGTCCTACACTTAGCGGCAGTTGGACATGAGCCGCTTCGCAATGCTACCTATACAACACCGACAAGTAAATGCACTTAGTCCTCCCAATACTCTTGCCCCGCACAAGCAGAGGGCGCCTAAAGTACATGAATACTTCCCCTTCTTTTCCCCAGCCAATGTGCTCCATTCTCCGATCTCCCCACTCCTAGTCTGATCGACTGTTAGTCTTCGGTCCCAATTGGCCCTGACCCCTTTCCTATTATTCCCCTCCCTATCCGATCCGGTTACACTTTACTTTCTTCCCTCCTCTAATCGGATCTGATTACCCTCTTTGTTTATTCCCTTCCCCGTCTGACCCGATCATTTACCTTTCCTCGAGTCTGAATTATTTTTTGCACAACGAAAAAGGAATTTCCTTAATTGAAAAATCAGGTACAACATATTCAAAGGAGCAGAAAATGCGGCATCACAACGAGAGGGAACATCCTAACTAGGTTGACACCTAACCATCTCGAGTCTGAATTATGCATGCATGTCTCATGTTTTCGATTTGGGGATTGTTATAGGGCCCTTTTTGGTTTTTCTTGCTGTTGCAGGTTTGTTTGGCTGCGGTTTCAGCACGTGGACATCTATTTTTGGCTTGCTCGATACTGATAGCGCTCTACGTTGGCGGCGGTTCTTCTTTTAGATGGACGTAGCTTAGTTTTAAATTTTTATGTTTCTGTTTCTTTTTATGTTTTGCCGCAGACACATGTTCACACTGTGCTCTGTTCCCTAATCCTTTTGTTGGCCTTCGCTTGTCATTGGAGCCTTTATATATATCTATTGGCGATAGCATATTTTGAGTCCTTTGTTTTTCGTAGATCAGTCCTCTGTGCTCTATTCCTCAAGCTTTTGTCAGTTTTCGCTCGTCTTTGACGCTCTCTATATAATGACAATAGCACAATTGTACTTTTTCTTTTAATAAAGTACGCTTTCAACAAACACACCTCACAGTTCTCTTATTCTTTTGTAATTTTCACAGCTCTTTCAAGATGCAAGGGGAGAAAGTGGATGCGGCACCCCATTCAAGAGGTCCTTCAGTGCTCCGAGTCCGGTCTGATTTCTCTGGTGTTGCAGTTGAAGCTTCTAGGAAAGTGGTTTTGAGCCAACTAACACAAACCTCGGAAAACATATTAAAATTCCACTTGTATATTAAGGCCAAGTTTTTCAAATGATAAAATTTAACACTTGATTTTATCAAATGAGGAAGGCGTGATTAAATTAAAGACAAAAAAAAGTAAACTCGGCCTAAAAAGAACGATACACCTAAGCAAGTTGATATCTATCCTTATAAATATCCTAGATATTGGGGTCCAAAAGAAAGGGAGCGCAGACCTTAATTATATGAAAGATATGGCACCCTGTTTTGAGCAGGGAGAGTCACTGTTCAATTTCGTGGTTCGAGATGGTAACGGCGTCAAAGGTCTGGTGGAGTCGGGGCTATCAAAGGTGCCCGATCAATACATCCAACCACCAAATGAGCGAATTCCAGAAAAGATCGTCTCGGCCAATTCAGTTGACGCACCCATCGATCTATCCTTGCTTGATGGGCCGAGCCGCGATCAAGTGGCTGAGGCCATAGTTAAGGCAGCGGAGAGTGTAGGGTTCTTCCAAGTGGTGAACCACGGTGTCCCAATCCGGTTGCTGGACTCGCTTAAGGATTCTGCCCACCGGTTCTTCGGCCAGCCGGTCGAGAAGAAGGCGATTTACCTTAACGGAGTGAGTCCGAGCCCGTATGTGAAATATGGGACGAGCTTTGTGCCTGGTAAAGAAAAGGCCTTGGAGTGGAAGGATTATATTAACATGATCTATACCACTGATGAAGATGCTCTCAACTATTGGCCTAATCACTGCAGGTACATATGCTGGCGAGAGGTTTTTTTGCTTTTTTTTTTTTTGCCCTGTTTAGTTTTGTATCTTTAAATTTGATTAATAAAATTCTTTTTGTCCGTGCAAAAAGAAAAGTATGCTGGCGAGGAGTAGCAGGATACAGAAAAAGTTTACCTGAAATGAATCTCAATTATTGATTTCTCTTTCAATTGGACCGTTTCGGAAATTTTTTTCCTGTATCCTAACATTTTCGGTACGCTAGCTTCTTCTACATGGATAATTTTAGTAAGAATACGAATGACTACAATTGTTTGCATGATTCTAGCTGTTTTCCTGATCACCGTTACTGTCATCAACTTCAACGTACGTATATAATCTGCCGATAAAAAAAAAACTTACGTATATAATCCTTAATAATTACATTCGATGATACATAATTGATCATCAATGATAGGGAAGTTACACTGGAGTATGTGAAGACAGCGACAGAGATGGTGAAGAAAATACTGGAGGTGTTAATTGGGCATCTGGGAGTAACAGCAGATGATCAGTCAAGAGTAGAATTAGTTGATGCACTTACTGGCAATAAGTTCGTTAACATGAACTTCTACCCAGCATGTCCTAATCCAGACCTCACCGTGGGTGTCGGCCGCCACTCCGACGTAGGCACCCTCACTGTATTACTCCAAGACGGCATCGGTGGTCTGTACGTTAAACTGGGAGAAGAAGAAGAAGAAGCAGCAGCAGCTGGAGGAGGAGGAAAGCAGACGCAGTGGATGGAAGTACCTCCCATCCCTGGTGCTTTAGTCATCAATGTTGGTGATACCCTACAGGTAATTTGACTTTGAGATTCATGCTCCTTAACTTTTTCTTTTCTTTTGTATTTCTTGTTTTCGTATTATTTTGTTCGTCTTTTTGATTTTTTTAAAATTCACATTATATTTTAAGAATTAATCATACGTCTCAACAAAAGGAGTTTAAAAATAAAAATTATGATCAAAAGCAAAAGAAGGAAAAATATTAAACAACTATCTTTTTTTTTTTTTTTTCATCTAAAGTGTCGTCTTACATATATATAAAGAATTTTTTCAAGTCCGATCCACATTTTTATAGTATTTTTAAAAAATTTCTCGTCGATACAAATGACAAATCTTCAAACAAAACAAAACGACAAAAAAATAGACAAAATTTACGAAAAGTTGACAATACGTCAATACCCAAAAAAGTGGATGGGGGCACCTCTTACCGAAATACAGCTGTCCACAGGAAACCCTTTTTTGGTCTCTTATTAATACTCTTTCAATGCATCACATGTGTGGTCTCCCTACTCTTACCATTTTCAACCAGAATAGTGATAGAGCCACACACATTCAATCATACACCCTCTCACCACTCAAAGAAATATATAAAAAGGTTTTTTTTTAGCTCAAATAAAGAAATGACTACTTAGAGATGATTGATGGGATGGTTTACGTTATAGGCACAAAATGTTGAGACATTTCTTTTTCACTTCTTAATTGTTTGTTTAATATTAAGAGCAATTAGATATTGTGTTTTGCATTAATTATTATTTAGATATTTAAGATCTTGTTTGTTTTGAGTTTCAAGACTAATTTTCTTCTTTATTCCTCAATTATTACTTACATTTTTTTCTGATCATTACCTTCATTTTTAATTATTATTCTCATTTCTTTCTTTATCCTTCGCCAATCACTACCCCTGTTTCTAAATATTACCTCTATTTATTCCTTCAATCATTACTCAAAAACCAAATCAAACAAGATAATGTTTTAAATTCTTGAACCTTGAATTTACACTTCTCATATATGAAATTCTAAGTCCGTCCTTGCTTGTCGTTCTTTTTTCTAGTCCACTATTTAAAATGTAGCTGGCCAAACAGATTTGATTTCAACAATGTATATATACTTCGGAAGGGAGACAAAAACAATATTGTCTATGATTATTTTTGTCTTTATTTTTGGATCTATCAAACTTGTACCATTGGCTCCCACCATCGTGCTCGTCCTTTCGTAATGGGCAGAACATCGAAAATAGAGAAATCAAATATAATTGATTTTCTGTGATCGTAGCCACACAATTAATTAATCTATAATATTTGTCTTCGAGCAGATGGGCAACAAATACGATTTTCGAACTGTAAGGATTTTTTTGAAATTGACATGATGAAAGTAGGTGACTACAATCAGACATATACATATATATATATATATACACACACGAACGTACGTAAATATATGAGTTGTACAATAGTGGCTAGTTCTAAAATGATATTTATTAATTGGAGAATCGAGATTATTCAATGCTCTCTACCACACATTTGTGTGAGTGGTGAGGAGGCCTTGGAATATCACGTGAAAGTGTTCTAAGAGCAAGTAATGATTAATTCTTCTATTTATTGGGTTGCTACTGTCATCATCAGTTTGCATAATTATGACGATTTACTGTGTAGATCGTGAGCAACGGAAAGTACAAAAGTGCCGAGCATAGAGTGCGTACTACCAGTGCACAATCAAGAGTGTCAATCCCATTATTCACTACCCCACTCCCAACTCAAAAGATTGGGCCTCTGCCTCAGCAGCTGGTGGACAACGACGACCGAGTGCCTCGCTATCGAGATTTTGTGTTTCAGGATTACTTGAACAACTTCTTTGGGAATGCTCATGGAGGAAAGAAATCCCTTGATTTTGCTAAAATCACTTCCCTCTGATCTCATGCATGCATGCATCTCGATCAACCTACCTACCCCTCCCCTTAATATTATACTGTTATTTTCTCTTCTTTCCCTTCACTTTTTGGGAATTGCTTGTTATCTCATTTAATAATGTACTGTCAGACAATAATTGGCCGTCCGTCTAGTTTTGTGGCCTTCAAAGTACTGTCGGGTAAGGCCAACGGAAGAACTCGGTGAGTTGTAGTCATGAAGGGAATGTGGTGATTATATATATAGCGCCATATTAATAGTATCTTAATAAGTACTTACACATGAAGTTGAGAATGCTTTGAGTGCATATCTTTCAAGTGTTTTTTCATGGAACAAAGATAACAGCATGACTTAAGAATGTAAAAGTAATATTTATAGACCACTGGAGAAACAATATTCTAGAATAGATTATAAACAAAATTAACAAGAAACACGTAAAGCTGGTCTGGTCTCCATACTTGAGTTGTTATAATAATAAAAAAATCAAAAAAAATCAACTATATGAGAAATGATAACTTAACTAAACAAGAACCGGTAATGGCCAAACGATTAATAATCCCTCAACAAAGTTCCAAATGATTAATTGACGTTGCTGACCTCTTGAAATCTGCAAGAAGAAACCTGCAAGAAAGCATAAATTAAGAAAGGCATAGGTGCAAATTCCGAAACAAGATCAATTGGGATGATGAGTGAAAAAACACGGGTTCCTTAGCAATTCGTAAAAAACCCTACAATATGAATGCGAATCACTAATCAATACTACCAGTAGAAAATAACGCAAACAATCAAATCTCACAACACAGAGATATACGTGGAAAACCCTAAATGGGTAAAAAACCACGGGAAGGAATCAAAATCACTATAACCATTGTGCAGTTACAGATATACCTATCCAAACGAAGTAAATCCTCACAACGTTCTAAGTATCACCTGCCGAGTCACACGTACACCGCACCCAGTGATCTTGATCGCCAAACAACCTTGAGTCCACAAGCCTTCCAAACTAATCTCCGTTCGAACTCCACGGGAAGCAACTCTAAGTTTGATTTGAATCGGGGTTGTAAAAACAAATTGCTTGGAGTGAAAAAATGGCTTTTATGATCTTAAGATATCATAGGTACTCCAAGACCAGAAGAAGGAATGTGTCAAAGCCCCTTTGCTTTTTAAGCAAAAAGTCCGTAGCCGCTATCCAAGAAGTCGTCACTTTGCTGACCTAATTGATGCATTGTATATGTATTGACCAATGGGCTCAAGCTAGTGATTACCTTGAAAAAAGACCTCTAGGCCCACATGCTGGAAAGATAACTTGAAAGCCCACATCTTTGGACTACGAAACTATTGACTAGACCTAATGCTCGTACGCTCATTACAATAAATATTGATTCCATTCCACATCCTAGCACAGACTCTCTAAAAAAAAAAAAATTACAACTCGATATAAATATGTGTTTTGTCATACGGAATTGCCAATAAAAAGTGACTCCAGAATTTGGTCCTTACAATGAGCATGAAACATATCAGTGTCATAACATTCTGTTCTTTTTAATCACGGTATCTGTTACATTTGATTAATAAAATTTCAGAATGACCGACCATTATTCTTGGAGGTCTCATGTCAAATGCGTTCTACTTTATTTACTATTAGGGATTGATCGTGCCTAAGAAACACATTTTAACCACAACTCGTCAAAATGTAATAACTTCTCAAAATTAAATTTACGATCTTGTTCTACCTGACAAATACAGTCAAATTACACCAAAATCCGTACACATTCTTTATACCAAAACTTCGAAATGACATACCAAAAGAAAGTTGAAATATAGTCAACATACTGGCAAGCCTTGCCTTTTTTTCTTTTTTTTTTTCTACCAAGTTATACACCAAACCAATTGAGTGCAATGAAAAGTTATGAAAAATAATTAACACGAAGAAATGAGGAAGAGGATGACGTACCCACTTTAAAAACTGTTTCTTTCTCTCTCGTAGTATCACGCATTGGCGAATCATGGAAGAGTTGTTCCTGTCAACACATTCCATGGGAATATCGATATTCTTCAAGACTTGGTCTATAGATGATATAACTCCCAAGCCTTTTCCACTATGATCGATCAATCTCATACCATAACTGATACCGAAATGAGACTAAAGTGTCAAACTACTTATGGTTCTTTAAGAGAAACGTGATACAAAAAACGTAGGCCACAAAAGCTATGCAAAAATAAGATAGGGAAAATGAATTGGCATGGTATGATGTGCTAAATATTGTCCCTTTGGAGAGAATTAGAGCACCCATAGCCAATTGATCATCTTGTTAAGTAATTCTTCATCTTGTCAAGTAATAATCCTTTCAAGAGATGTTGATCCTGCAACAACAAAAAAATAAAAGAGAAAGAGAAATCATGAATGAAATTTAGAGAATGGACTTCTTTTTATATACGAATGTGAAATTTCCAAACTTTGAATTCTGAGTATGGCATATTGTTACTTTTGCAAATGTA
Source organism: Vaccinium vitis-idaea (assembly GCA_963854785.1). NCBI lineage: Eukaryota > Viridiplantae > Streptophyta > Magnoliopsida > Ericales > Ericaceae > Vaccinium > Vaccinium vitis-idaea. The sequence goes on along the minus strand of OY978218.1, from coordinate 42,891,896 downwards.
TTACGGTATAATGTAGGCAACTGAATATATTAAGAAGGATGAAGAGCAATATGAAAAATTGTAACTATGGTATACTATAAGAAAATGTAATTACGAAATGTTTTGAAAATGCATAAATCATTGATTCAGACAACATTTGTTTTCCAAAATATTGCCTAATTATAAATGTGATTTATGAAAGATGGACAATTACGGATTATACTACTAAACTTGGCTTAATTTTTCCTAATATGATTATTAATTATGAAACTCGAAAGGTTCATGTGTTTGTGTGTAATACCCCAGATGTGGAGGATATAGATTGTTTAGTCCCACATTGGAAGTCTGCATGAGCGATCTTAGATATATGACAAAACCATTTTAGACCATGTGGTGTGGCTTATAGATCAAATCAAAGTACTGGGCCCGTAGTTTACATGGGATGTTACATGACTCAACTATGCATACTGATAGACGTTTTAGAAATTGAGACATGATGACATATGTGTCATTGCTGACACCTAGTCCTATAGCTGCCACTATATCAATGAGATTATTCTCAATCATGGAGTTCCAATATCGATCGTGCCTGATCAAAACTCCCGTTTTACTTATCAATTATGGCAAATTTTGTAGACCGCTTTGGGGACGAATCTTTTGTCAGCACCACTTTTCACCCACAGACTGACGGATAGTTTGAGTGGACGATTCAAACTTTATAAGGCATGCTCAGAGCCTACGTAATGGATTTCAAGGCTAGCATCGAGATGACTCCGTATGAATCGTTGTAGACCGTGCCCTAGGTTTTGGTACAAGGAAATCCTAGGGTTTTAATTGTAGGCACTTTGTAGGAAATTTTCTAAGTCCTGAGTAGTGTATAATTTTTTGCATGATCACCTTGTTTTAGGGAGTTTTGGGTACTAGTTATAAATTAGTACTCACAAGCCTAATTTAGGGCTACTAAATCCTAGCAAATCTAGGGTATTAAATAAAAGAATAAGAATAATTCCCTCAATTATTATGAAGAAAAATCCTATTAAATAGAGTTTTGAGTGCTGGTTATACACACAAGTGTATACTAAATAGGCACAAACCTAATAGGCTACTAAATCTAGTAAAATCTAGGTTTAGATTTTAGGAAATTTACCCATAAATGGGAGAATAAAATCCCAACAAAATTCCTAACTTTAAGGGATTTCTAGGGTTAGTATACACATGCACACACTCACACTTCTCTCTCTCCCTCTCTCTCTCTCTAAAACATAATCCCACATATGTGGGGAGTAGGAACAAAGTTGGTGAGGTGAATAAGAATAAGAATAAGAATTTATTCTACTTGGAGGAGAGGAGAAAGAAGATTGTGTTGGAAAAAGGGTGGCAAGATAGTGCGGGAAAATATGGGTAGGTTTTGGTGTGTAATTGGTGTGGTACTTGGCTTGTACATTTGTGTGCACGACTTGATGTACCAAATGAATAGTTTAAAAGGAATTTTAAAAAATTACAAAGGAATTAATTCAATTATTATAAATTAAAAAAGAATTATCGAATTATTAAATTGAAATTTTTATTTATGAAAATTAGGGTCATTACAGTCTTATACATGGGTTGAACAACAGTGTTGGATCCCATTGGAAAATTTGGAAAGAGGTTGCTAAAAGATAATACAGTGAATAGTGAACGAGAGGATCTTCTGTTTTGAAGATTGTTGCTTTAATTATGTTATTTCTTGCTCATTGATATTATTGTACTTTTAAATGCTGCATGAGTATGCTTTTTTTAACGGGATAGTTTTGGTTGCCTTACTGAGTGTAATTTTGTCACTCACGGTGCTACTTTTGTGGCTCTAGCGTCCTCAACGCTAGGTACAAAAGGAGAGGGAGAGCCGCCTGCTGATTTCGAGGCCATGGTGCTGGAAGATGGTTATGAAGTGGTGGAGTCGTGGCTCTATCAGTAGTTGTTTTAGCTAGATGGCTCTGTCTTTCCTTTTCAGTTGAATATTAAATAAGTGTTTAAGTTTTTAGACAATGTTAGAGTTTAATTTATTTCAGCTGTAATAAATTAGCTAACTTTTACCTTATTGTTGGAGAATTGAGATTTAAAATTTAATAAAGTTATTGCTTTTAGTTAAAATAATTGAAATTTATTAATTAACATACCCAATTTTGAAGGCGTTACAGAGAGTGTGTGTGTGTGAGAGAGAGAAAGCGAGATATTATAGTGAGCTTGAAATTAGAAATGACTCGTTCTCAATCGTTCAGATGTCATCTCACCTCTTAGATTAACTTTGTGTCAATCTCAGCCCTAGAAGAGAAATTCTTAGCATCTAGGTTTGAATTTTGAACTCGAATAATAAAAGCCGTTAGATCAATTGGAGCTCAACTATAAACTTTAATCTCAACCCTCCATTTCGCCATGAAGGAAAGTTATGAGAGGAATATTTTGTAAAATCGCCATGTATTATAATATTGATTTTGAGAATTCCAATTAATAAATGCATTATCATTATTACAAATTTCAAATTTTACTTTTCACAAGATATTACTACCTTTTTGTATTTCCAAGAACATTTTTACGTAGCACTTTAATACAAAAGAGAAGGCAAAAGAGGAGAATAAAAAAAATTACTTTGACTTTTAAAATGGACAAACAGTTGGAATAATGAAAAGGGAAAATATTGGACAAACAAAGATGGAACCGGGAAAGAGGGAGCAATAGGTTTTGACTTGAGAAATATACTTCAGGAAGAATCAGAATCTCAGACAACTACCATTAAAGATACTCTAACCACATCTAGATAGGGACAGATGGAGGAGGTGCAAGAAGGGTCTCGGGTCCGTGCACACCCTCCAATTATCTTGCTAGTTATACTCTAGTTTCAGGTTACTTTGAAAAAGTTATATAGGATTAGCCATTGCAAGTCTATTGAGTGAAACTTTTTTTTTTTTTGATAAGTTCCTATTTAGGCGTGAAAACCCCCCATTAAAATTTCAACTTATTGACCATTTTTTAGTTGGGGTTATAAAATTATATGTGATTTGTATATGTACACAATCTCGTCTTCTTCTCAGAACTAGTAAGTAGCAATATTTATATCTAGACTATAATTTTTCTTATTAATATAAAAATGAATGTGATTTGGGTCCCCACTGAGTACAAGTCCAGCGTCCGCCACTGCATCTAGGGTCCGTTAGAGTGAAAATGAAAAAAAATAGAAGAAAGAATAAAAAATGACACTTTCGTGGTGGAAATACTATAAAGTGTTAGAAAGTAGACTTTTTTGTATGGAAAATGATATGGGTACACCTTTTATGCACACTACATTCACACCAATGTGATGTGATAGATGAGGAGAAACCCAATGTATGGTCCACCTAAAAAATGGGCTTCTTCTCTTCCGCCACATCATCTTGATGTGCATTATGTTGTACCCACAACATTATTGATGTTGTAAAACTCATTTAAGCGTAACTACCTAGCTTTCATTTCTTTCTAAAAGCACAAGAAGATTTTATTTTCTCGTGAAAGTTTACATCTTTTTATAAAGGGTGATTCTATTCGCAATCCGGCTTTTGCTACATACAACCAGGCAAAAAAATTAATGATGTTTCGAACAAAATTTCCTAGTGCATAAAGACCATCTTGCCCCTCCCTAAGAATTTCTTCATGAGTTAACTCCCGAATTTATCATGCTATTTCTGTAACGCCCCGATTTTTCGGAAACGTTAAAAATAAATTTAAAAGGCAATTTCACAAAATATTCCATAATTCATCATAAAACCGTACCGAAAGCAATTGTTATAGTTTTACAACCATATCGAATTAAAGTTAAACTGTCAAAATATTACAATTTTCAATAAGACTTGAAGCTTTCAAAATAGTCGACTAATTTTGTTCAGAGCGACTACGCATACGGAAACCAAGGCTCGTTGGCTTTCTCTTCAGCAGTGTTGAAATTTGTCTGTTTGCACGGTCCTTCAGCTCCGTCTTCATTACCTGGTGATAAATCACCGCGGTACAAGTACCCGTGAGCTTAAAAAGCCCAATAGGAATATCCTACTCTACTTAACCCCACATATCTAACAGATAAACATGCATAATAAACGAATAACAGGAGATAGCAAAAATAACATTACTGATTAATTACTAGCCATTTACCTAAGTGTCATCTAGGATTCTCAACCACGAGATCCATCCTACCCTCCAACCTCTAGCATAGGACAACTGGTGTGATTCGACTCCCCCTTGCGAAGATCCGGACAGAGAACCTGGGTTATATACCCGAGTACCACTTCCATGACCCCAAGGCACGATAAACAAGATTCACCGGGAGTGCGGCCCCACAACTCATCCCCGGGCTGCGACGCAAGCACAGTGCCACCCTTATAGCCCGACCATTCTTGAGAGTCAATCACCACCATGTCCTATCTAGGGTTTCGCATTCAAAATGTTCATCCGCCCGGGGCCCACTCCGGTCACCCCTGGAACCACAGCTCGTCAGCTCAACAATATTTCCACGCATTTCCATTTTTCCATTACTTTCAATTTACATCTACATGTAAATCTCCAAACCGTAAACCCACCCATGAAGCAAATGTCCATCTAAGTTATAGGGATATAACAAATTTGCATAACAACATTGCTATAAAAAGATAATCTAAAACATGCGTTAAGAACTCGAGTGCAAAATAATAATACAACAATAACAGAGTAATGACATAAGCTAAACTTTCATAATTTACTCCACAAAGTATTATATCCAAATGCTAATTAACACTTTTAATATATGACTATTCTAATATGCTCAAAACTGGTTGAAGATGCAACAGTTTTTATCAAATGCTCGCCTAATTCCTTGAACACAAAGATAAATTTATAAGAATAAAGTGGGGCCAAAGGTCCACAATTGGTTTAGTTTTCTGAAAATTTTCCAAACTATTTATTCACTTGATTTCAAGTCGGTGTACTATACCGAGTGGGGTGGTAGTCATATACTCCCTCGATCGAAACATCCAGGTTTTGTCTATACACGATGAAAATTAACAAATAATATATCAAAATGTTCGTTGGAACATGAACTACACTTCTATCACAGAAAAAGTTGGATTTGAAGTGGTTTGGACGTGACCCAGTAGCTCGGAAAGTCAAAAACGCATATACACTGCTCCTCAACGATCGAAACGCTTGGGTTTTGTTTCTACTCAACGAAAATCAACGTATTATATATCAAAATGTTCGTTATAAAATGAACTACATTTATATCACGGAAAAAGTTGGGTTCAGATTGTTTTGGACGGGACCCAGTAGCTCAGAAGTTCAAAACCGCATATACACTGCTCCTCAACGATCGAAACGCTCGGGTTTTGTTTCTACTCAACGAAAATCAACGTATTATATATCAAAATGTTCGTTATGAGATGAACTACATTTCTATCACGGAAAAAGTTGGGTTCAGATTGTTTTGGACGGGACCCAGTGGCTCAGAAGTTCAAAACCGCATATACACTACTCCTCAACGATCGAAACGCTCGGGTTTTGTTTCTACTCAACGAAAATCAACGTATTATATATTAAAATGTTCGTTATAAAATGAACTACATTTCTATCACGGAAAAAGTTGGGTTCAGATTGTTTTGGACGGGACCCAGTGGCTCAAAAGGTGAAAAACGAATTTACACTACCTTGCAACTAACGAAATGCTCGGGTTTTGTTTCTACGCAACGAAAATCGACTTATTATATACCGATGGGTTCAGTAGGATGTAACCTACCTTTCTTCCGAAGATTAAGCTAAACCGGAGTGATTTGAATGAGCCTCGGTCGCGTCGAACGGACTGAACTTCTTCTTCTTCCTTCCTTAGTTTTCTTTCTTCTTTTATTCTCCTACCCAGCCATCTCTCTCGGTGAAGAAAAAAAAATATAAAAGAAGGAAGTAGTGGAAGATAATGATGATGATGATGTCCCTCTCTCTCTGCCCAAAAATTCTCTTTCTCTCCTCTCTTTTTTTCTGCCGAAAGTTTTGACAAGGGAAGAGTTAAATAAAATGGTGGTTTAGGTTGATAACCTCATGGGTAATGGAATGGTAGGAGTTTGAGTTATTAACCATGGGTTGGAGGAAGGTTTTGAGGGGTGGTGTTGGTTTCTTATTGGTTGGGGAAAGTGGGAGCCAAAAATAGCTAAACAAATTTGATGGTGGAATGATGGGTATGAAAGGTGATGTGTGTGTGATAGAAATTTGAATTGATGTGTATGGGTTTTGGGTTTAGTTGGGATGTAATGTAATTTAGGATTTTTGGTTTGGGTAACTGGATAGTGTAATGGGATTAGGACTAATAAATCACAAAAAAAATAAATCCAACCATTACTAAATTTTATTAATAAAACTTTTTCAAAAAAAAAAAAAAAAAAATACGGCTAAAATCCGGGTCGTTACAATTTCGGTAGTTAAAACCCGAAAAATTAAGTGATTTTTGGGAGTTCACTCCCGAATGAGTTGATACCCGAATAAGTGCCCCGAAACACGGAGATGCTTCAAGAGCTCTCAATAATTAGACCCCTACGTGGAAAGAACAGTAACACAACTCATAATAGATATTAACACAGAACAAAAAAAGTTGACTGAACAAAAGCCACATCACTGAAAGTGAATGGTTTGTTTTTTAAGCTAATTGTAACGTCAATCTACAGGAGAGACTCGCCCTAATTAGCGTATGCAAGATAATTAGGCTTATTTAACACTCCATTTTTTTAAAAATACAATTTAAAATTCGTCATTTAGCGTTTAACATTACACACACAAAAAAAAGGCTAAAATTGAAAGTGAATTTATTAAACAATGAAGTGCAAAAATCATTTTCCTATTTTATTCTTGCTTTGCTTAACATGTATCATCAAGTAGAATGGTACAATTGATAAACCCTTAAGATGGCATCATACATTATGAAAAAAAAGAAAAGTAAAAAAAAAAACAATTCTTCCTTACAATGAGACTCGAATTCTTGGTCCCCTAACATCTCCAATAGGCTCCTAAACACTCCTAGTGAGAGCTCATAATTTATTCAGAGAGTAAATGTCTTTTTTTTTTTTTTTTTGAGAGCCTCATTTTTCAATTTTTCATTTTGAATTTTTTGACTTTTTAGATTATGGTCAAAATGTATTTCGAATCACAACAAATCTCGTCGCCAGATCTTTAGCAACGAAAAGCAAAGGCTCTCTCTCTCTAGACATGCTCAACCAAGAATCCCAAACTTCCCCTTCTGATCCCAAATTGCCTGAAGAACAAGATCACCTTGAAAGAAGTACGAAGAAAATCAAAAGCACATATACTGACGACACCCTGATTGAAGATAGCAGCCCAATGGAAGCTGATCAGATCAATTTATTGCAACCCCACAACACAGATATACAAATGGAAACCCCCCAATTGGAAATTCCCACAGCAACTCAAGATCTTAGCCAACAACCCCGCAAAAAACCGGAGGAGAAGGCCAGATCCTTCAAGGCCGCCTTACTGAACGCCCATACATCTTCCATGGAGTGCAAAAAAGAAAGGAATCCCACCTTTGAAGACGACAACGACGAGGAGGAAGCAGATACAGATGCTCCCAAGACAGTTTCCAAAATCCGAGTGGAATTCTCAAAAGAACATCTAAAAAGGATCCGCCAAATGCACAAGGGGTGTTTGATTATTAAACTCCTAGGACAGAACATGGGGTTCAAATCTTTGATCGATGGATAGAATCTCAAACCTTTGGGATCTCGAGGGATTTTTCACCCCCGTAGATTTAGGTTTGGGTTTCTATCTAATCCGTTTTGAATCTAAATCCGACTACCACAAAGTCTATACTGGGGGTCCTTGGATCATCCAAGATCATTACCTTACGGTTCGGAAATGACACCCCCAATTCAAAGCCGACAGGGCTTCCGCCATTAAGACGGCTGTGTGGATGCAATTTAAGTTCCTCCCCTATGAGTATTATGATGAGGAAAGCTTGCTCACAATTGCAGCAAAATTAGGCAAACCCCTTAAGGTCGACATCAACACTATTGACGACATCCGAGGAACCTACGCACGAGTCTGTGTAGAGCTTGGTCTAAGCCAACCACTGGAAGTCTCGGTGGCCATCGGTAAATACGATTATTTGATTGAGTATGAACATATACACTTTATCTATTTTTGTTGTGGCAGGGTGGATCACCGGAAAGAGAGTTGCAACCTCACGCTGACGCCGGAGCAAAAGGATTCTGCTGCTGTGACCGTTGGAAACTCTGCAACACCTGAACCGAAATCTGTCAGGTATAACAGAACTATTGTTCCAGAAGAACCAAATGATTTGGGCTACGGCGAGTGGATGTTGGTCACCCCGGAAAAACCCCATGAAAATCAGACCCAATGGCCCAGGGACAAACCCCCCTCAAAGAGATAATAAACCCAGACCCTAACCCACTACTAATGAAGGCCCACCTCAAAATCCCAAGGGGCCAGATGAAGGCCCAAGCAAGGCAGACACTACCAACAGAAACAAAGGTGTCACAGCCCACCCAGGGAAACCCAATGCTCGGCCCACCTCGTCCAAGCCCAAACCCTCCTACACAACAACCCATAAACGCAAAGGGTCCACTACTTCAGCAGAACATAAATTTGAATATAACCCCCTACTTAAGCAAACACCCCTAGCCCAATCTACCAAGCCCACCTACAAGCCCATTAATCAGATTTACATTGACCTTAACCCTAAGGATACCCCTAACTCTCTTATACCAGGCGCCCAACTTCATCTCTCTGAGGAAGGAGCGCCATCCTCATCTTCCACCCCTCCCTCCCACAAAGTCCCACCTGATATACACCACCTCCCAACACAAACTTATCATGAGTATGCCAGAGCTGGAAACAACAAGGATCAGCTCACACAAAGTGAAGATTCCTCTCGATGCCGTGATAGAAGCACATCTCTCCGAGCCGGAGTTGCTGGGTGGGTAGAGGAAGTCAGCTTTAAAATCAAAGTCCGACAGCAATCCATGGGAGATCTGGCCTCCAATCAGGCATCATTCAAGCCGTTGAGGAAGAAGAAGCCCACTCTGGTGGATTTGAGAAACTCACTTAACCCCCCAGGTCTTCCTGCCCTTGATTTTAATTTCTTAATGGACAGCTACAATATTCTTGTTTCGAACTGCAGAGGAGCCGACAACGACCGTTTTAAGCAAAACTTCAGAGAAATCTGTCGCCAGCATAAGCCAGAAGTGGTGGCCCTCTTAGAAACTAAAGTCAGCCTTCATTCCATGGGCGTCTTCTTCAAAAATCTTGGGTTTACCGTGACACCTTCTCTGACCCTATTGGACGTTCAGGGGGTATTTGGATCCTCTGGAACCCCTCTAAAGTAGATGTGTTCACCATATCCATCAACAACCAGGTCATACAAGCGAATATTCGGAAAAGTGGATATGAGGAGTGGGTCTTCTCTGCTCTTTATGCCAGCCCTAACCCGAGACTTCGAGAAATTCTCTGGGAAGGCCTTGCTAGTGACAACAACCTCCCTTGGTGAGTCACTGGTGATTATAATGAGATTTCAAAAACAGAGGAAATTCGAAGCATCGCGCCTGACACCAACCACAACCAGAGAAGAAAATTCAATGCCAACATCAACCATTGTAATCTTGTGGATATTGGATCCACAGGGCCAAAGTTTACATGGAACAACAGAAGGCTAGGCTCAGCAAATGTTCAGAAATGCCTAGATAGAGGTCTTTGCAATGAGGAGTGGAGATCACTTTTTCCCGAAGGTATCATCCAAAACCTCCCTCGTACTTACTCTGATCACTCCCCCCTCCTTTTGCATCTTCAGGGTATGATTAATAACATCTCCAATAATAGACCCTTTAGATTTGAGGCGGTTTGGATTCTTGATCCCTCTTTTGAGGGTATTGTGTCTAATAGCTGGAAGGGTAGTAATATTTCTGACCAAATTTATAATTTCTCTCAAGCCGCCAGGACTTGGAACAAAAATATTTTTGGAAATATCTTTAGGAAAAAACGCTGGACCCTTGCTCGTATTAATGGGGTCCAAAAATCGCAGAGTACCAATTTTTCCCACAACCTCATATCCCTTGAAAAAGATCTTGTCACGGAGTATAACAACATCCTCTCCCAAGAGGAACTTCTTTGGTTCCAAAAATCTAGGTCTAAATGGATTGTCATGGGAGAACATAATACCAAATATTTTCATCTTTCCACTGTTATCTGTAGTAGGAAAGCCAAAATTAATTTGCTTAAAGGATTTTAACAATGTCTGGATTGATGATCCAATCCTTATCAAAGACCTTGTCCAAAATTATTTCAAAGAGCTTTTCCGAAACCAAGATGATACCCCTAGACCTTGGCTGTTAGCCAATCCCCACAATTCTCTGTCCAGTGAGGATAACAATATTCTTCTCCTTCCTATTTCTAACATGGAAATCTGGAATGTGGTTAGAAGTATACCTGCCTTCAAAGCCCCGGGTCCCGATGGTCTCCAAGCGATCTTCTATCATAGGTATTGGAATATCATAGATGAGGATAGATGCTCCTTTGTGAAAAACTGTTTTATCACCTATGATATTCCTGAGGAAATCAACAAAACAATCATATCCCTTATTCCTAAAGTTGAAAATCCTGAAAACATCAAAATGTTCAGACCAATAAGCTTGTGTAACGTTTCTTATAAAATCATCACTAAGCTTATTGTTTCTAGACTCCGTCCTCTTTTGGATAAAATTGTGAGCCCCTTCCAAAGTAGCTTTATACCTGGAGGATCTACCAACGACAATATCATCATTACTCAAGAAATTCTCCATACTTTGAGAAGCAAGAAAGGGAAAAAAGGAGGCATCCTCCTCAAAATTGATTTGGAAAAAGCTTTTGATAAAATTTCTTGGAAGTTCCTTCTCAATACCCTCCTATTCTTCAATGTTAACCCTTCCTTGACTGCCCTCATCATGAGTTGTGTCACTAGTGTCAAAACCTCTATCTTGTGGAATGGAGAAACTCTTGATGAGTTCTCCCCAGTTAGAGGTCTTAGACAGGGTGACCCCCTCTCCCCGTACTTGTTCATCCTTTGTATGGAACGATTGTCCATTCTTATTGATGATAAATGCATGAACGGTAATTGGAAGGGCATTCAAGTCTCTAGGGACTCCGATGCCATAACTCACCTATTTTTCGCTGATGATCTCATCTTATTTGGTCAAGTTAACCATGCTACTTGTAAAGACATTCTAGAAGTTCTTAGAGATTTTTCCATGTTATCGGGACAAACTGTTAATCTGTCTAAATCCAAGCTATTTGTCTCCCCTAACATTTCTCATTGCAAAGCTAGGCGATTGAGTAGAACCTGTGGCATTGCCCTTACCAACAACCTTGGTAAATATCTGGGTGTTCCTCTTCTTCATAATAGGGCTTCTAATAATCATTTCAATTATATAATTGAGAAAGTGCAAAATAAGCTTGCGGGATGGAAGTCTAATTCTTTCTTACTTGCTGGGAGAGCCACTCTTATCCAAGCTTCCTCTGCCACCATTCCTAGCTACACCATGCAAACGATGCACCTCCCCATTAGTGTGTGTGATAAACTGGATAAACTTAATAGAGACTTCCTTTGGGGGGATACTCCTAATGGGAAAAAAATCCATTTGGTCAACTGGCAGACTGTTTGTAAAAGCAAGGATAATGGAGACTTAGACCTAAGAAAAGCTCGAACTCAAAACTTGGCCCTCCTCACCAAACTCGGTTGGAAAGTTACCCAAAATGAGGATAGACTATGGATTAACATTCTAAGAGACAAATACTTGAAAAGTCACACTATACAATCTTGGCCTTGCTCTAGAAATGCTTCTTTTACTTGGCGTAGTATCATGCATACTAGAGAAGTGCTACAAAAAGGAACAAAATGGTCTATTGGCGATGGTACTTTGGTGGACTTGTGGAATGATTGGTGGTGTGGCCCTGGACCCCTGGCTATTAAATACCCAGGTGCTTATACACTCCTTTGCACTAAGGTTAGTGAGATTATTGATAATGGGAGCTGGAACCTTGAGCTTATTGATCATATTGTGGATGACACCTCTCGGAATGATATCGAAGAGCTCATTCTTCCCTTATATGCTCAGGGCCTAGATCATCCCACATGGGCAGATTCTCCCAATGGCTTATGCACTGCCTCTACGGCCTATGACTTCTTGAACAAAAATGACAATGATGTGACAGGGTGGAAGTGGTTATGGAAGCGGTTGATCTTCCATAATAAACTTCCCACAAATGTCCTCCGAGCCAGGAGAGGGATTACTCAAATGGACCTTTGTCCTCGATGTAATAACTCCCCTGAAACTATTGAACATCTCTTCAGGGAGTGTCCTAAAGCCAGGGTGGTTTAGGAACACATCCCCTCGGGTCGGTTAATGAGAGATAGGTTTGGCAATTCTATTTCAGACTGGATATCTTCTAATACTAAAAAGAAAAAACTGCTCCACTTTGGTAGGGAAGTGACTTGGAACACAATTTTCTGCACCACTCTTTGGCAAATTTGGAAAGACAGAAACAGGAAAAGCTTTGATAACATAGATGTGGTGCCGGAAATTAGCTCCAAAATCATTTGTTCCTATGTGTCTGAAATAGAGTTGGCTTTTAAATCTTCTCTTGTTCCTAACCCATCAAACCATAAACTCACTCCTTGGTTTCCTCCACCTGCAGGTTCCTTAAAACTTAACACTGATGGTTGTTGGTATGAAAGCACCAGAAGAGCTGGATTTGGAGGCCTCTTCTGAGATGACCAAGGTACATGGGGTACTCGGGTTTTATGGGAAGATGACAACTACCTCATGTCTTGAAACGGAGATCTGGAGCATTTACCGTGGGCTAACAATCATAATGGAGAAAGGACGGATGAATACCCACATCGAATCAGACTCCCAGACAGCTGTTACCCTTTTCAATGAAGAAGTGAACACAAATCACCCACAGAGCAATATCCTGAATGATGGTAAATACCTTATCAACCGCACATGAAGTACCCTTTCGCATACTTATCGGAGTGCCAATGCTTGTGCTGATTGTCTTGCCCATCTGGGGGCCGAACAGAATGACCAGCTGATAGTTATGGATAGCCCTCCCCTGGCTGTGAGGGAGGACCTTCTAAGAGATAGCCTAAATATTAGGCCAATCCTTGACTAGTTTCCTTACTGTCTCCTTTCCTTCTTTCTTATGTTGTTGTTGTGTAAAACTATTCCTGCACCCCTGATGCAGATTACTCTCCTTTAAGTTCGTATTAAATTTTCGTTTGACAAAAAAAAAAGTATTTCGAATCTAGTTGGAGTGTTTGGGAGAAATATACATAATGCATTTTGCAACAGGAATAGTGTTTGGAGATAAATGATCAAAATGAAAATTATGAGTTGTTTTTTTGTTGCCCTGGATTATTTAATTATTTCGTTATAGAAAAAGAAAATGGACAAATTACAAAATACATGCCATTAAAAGTTCGGTAACACATTCGAAAGTGATCAACACATTCCTCTTCTTTTTCTTTTCTTATTTAGTATCAAGGTTAGCATCTAGACAAGTTTGTTTGGCAAACAATTAAAGGTAGGGAGTGGTACTTTCCAAAAAAGGGTTAGGGCAATTTGGTCTTTCCTGCTCCCATTAAAACCATAAATGAAAAATGAGAATGTGAAAACGCCTCAAAGCCTCTTTTTTTCATTCTCTACTCTAAACTCTAAACGTAAAAGTGAAGAATGAATTCTTTCAAAATTCATTTTGGTTCACACCACCCAAACTTCCAAAAGTAAAAGAGCCAATAATGAGAATGCAAAATAAGAGGGAGCCAAACACCCTCTTATGCTCTAATGGGCTCTCTAAATAGGAAGCGGGGGAGGTGCTGTGCACAACCATGTTGTGCACCCCTCGGCCGTTGGATCGAGTTTTGGACGGTTCGGATGTGTTTTAATTTTTTACCAGTAAAAAAAATCAAAATTAAAAAAAAATTACCGAACGCATCCGAACCATCCAAAACTCGATCCAACGGCCGAGGGGTGCACAACACCTCCCCCGAGTCCCTCTAAATAGGCTCCGACTTAACTAAAGAAACTAGAATCGGCTACCTGGCTCCTAAATCTAGCAATTCACATGGGAGCCAAGAGTGAGATTGGAAGAGAGATAATGGATAGATACTTTATATTATCTTATAAACATATACTAATAATCTATATGTGTGTAAGTTCTATAGGTCGAGCTCTCTTTTCAGTTGGCAATTTCATTGACACAATACACATTTGCATGCAATTTTTATTTTCATTAATTTTAGAGTGTTTGTTTAGGATTGTGGAAGGAAATCAATATATAATTATTTTTGAGGATTGTTTGATGGACATAATTAAGGGTGTTGAGTTTTAAAGCCTTTTTTTACCGTTTCCAGAAAAGTGCTCAAGCAACACATATAACATGCCAAACATATGTGCTCGAGCAACTTGGCTAATTAGCAAAGTGCTCGAGCAACTTTAGGCGATTCTACAGCTTATAAATAGCTTTGGCTAGTGATGCATACCAATATTGGAAGTATTTTAGAAATATAGAAATTTTATTTTATTATTTGAAATTAGTATTTTAGTAGGTGTGTTTTATTTTTACTTTCCTAGTTTGTTTTAATGTAGTAAGAATGTTATTTCTATATCTTGCTATGATTCTTCGAATTAGGAAATTAGGTATCTTAGAGTAGGAGTGTAACCGGTTCAGTTCGGTCCGGTTTGGAGGGAATTTTGAGTGAACCGAGCAAAATCGGTTCGGAGGAACCATAGAACCGAAACCAAATTTCTAGAGATCGGTTCGGTTTGTCCTAGTTCGTACCGGTTCGGAGGTCGATTCGGTTCAGAGGGGGAGAGACAAAAATCTACACACGACGGCATATACATTCATGTATACATACACAAACCAATCTAATCGTGATATACACAAAATGAGATACAAAAAAAGATCTAATCGATCTATATATATACATGCATATAATGATCCAGATTCCAGATACAAATTGATTCACACACAAACTAATCGATTCACACAAAAAATCGATCCAGATACAAATCGATCTAATCCATCCATATTCACGTATATCGGTATATACATACACGAATCAATCGAGATATACATATACGAATTGAGATATACATACACGAATCGCTTGATATACATGAACTGATCTCATCTCGTCATCGTCATGACCGCCACCACGTCGATCGTCCAACTCCACGGCAATCGGCAGCTATGATCTCGATCTTCGTTCTCACACACACACACACACACACACACACAGAGAGAGAGAGAGAGAGAGAGAGAGAGAGAGAGAGAGAGAGGGCTGGTTGTCGCCGCACCCTTTTTTTAGAGAGACTGAGAATCATTTTAGGTCTAAGGTTTTCTGGTGGGTGGGTGTTGTAACTGCACGTAGGTAGACATAAAGGAATCGTAATAATAAGTATTATCATCTCCTACTCTTAGGCACAAATGCTTGGCTAGCCAAGTGGGTAAGTGAGGGTGTTACCACACAGACGGATGGGGTTCGACTCCTGCCCCCTTTCTTTTTAGTAATAAGAGTACATATGATATGTATTTTACATATATATATGTATAAAACCAGTTCGGGTCAAACCGAACCGAGGTTTAAATCCCAAGAATCGGGAACCGAACTGGTTTCTAAATTTTGGAAGTCTTTCGAACCGAAAACCAGACTGGTGTATTGAAAAACCGGAGAAAAAAAAACCGCTTCGGCTCGGTTCTCCGGTTCGGTTCTTTGTTTTTTTTGGTTCAGCCCTATCGTAGAGTAATTAGCTTTCTAGTTTAATGTTTTGTTTTTCTTTATTGACCGGGATTGAGTTTCCTGTTTTGTTGTTTCCTTTTCGGTCCTAGTTTTCTAGTACAAAATAAGTTGTAAGGTGACATTAAAATTTAGTTGTTGTTGAAATTAAAGAAAACTGAGTATTTACTCATTATAGTTTGTTCAAGGCGGGAGTACCTCTAGTTCAAGTTTTGTTTGTGATTTTCGTTGCAAATAATTTCGTAAAAGGAGGCTTCTTGTTGTATCAGTTGGTATTAGAGCTGCAAGTTCCAATCCTGACTATGGCCGGAGGACGTGCTGGAGGTCGAGGTGGACGAGGCAGGCGTACGACTTTTGTTGAGGAAGTCTATGAAGGGATGAGGTTGCTCGAGAAACACAAATAAAGGAAAGGTTTCAACAACTTGAGCAGCGGTTAGAAGAGGCATTAGGAGCGCTGACCGATCAGATTGATGCCTTGTTTGTTGGTGGAAATCTATCTTGTCGTCGTGTTGTTATACCTCAGTTTTTGAAAGAGGAAGAAATGTTGGATGACATTTCTATCACCAAACCTTTGGCGGGTAACTATCAGCCAATGGATAGAACAATGGCGGTCAAGGTTTCAAATCATGATCAACGACTTTGGGAATCTGGTTCAAAGATCAACTTTTCTGAGTTCCAGGGAGATAGTACCCCAGGAAAAATCCTAGAGGTTAGTTTGGTGGAATAGGCTACCATTGAGTGGCATTTCACTTCGAATAATATTCCAGATCCAATAGTGGATTGGAGTAAGCCACCAGTTTTTGACGAAGAAATTGTGGAGGAAATTACAAAAGTAGAAAACAAAAGAAAAATTGCAAAAAAAAGGTGCTACAATGTTGGCGTTGTTGGAGAGTGAGATTGAATAATCAATTAGATTTGATTTTTCTGAAAAGCATGAAGATGGTAAGGTTGATCAAAATTGTGAATTTGTTAATCCGTTTTGGGCTTTTTAAAAATATACTACATGCAATAGTTAGTGCATTTCGATTTGAAAGGATGATGGATTTGTGTTGCCGATGGAAATTATTCCTTCACATCTTCGAGACTTTTACTTACAGTTGGGGGTTGAAAAATCAATTTGAAGTACAAGATGGATGCGGACAAGGTCCGACGAATTCAACTACACAAACTCGAGGACGAGTTTCTTCAAGCCGAAGAAAAAGATGCAAACCAATATTGGAAGTATTTAGAAATATAGGAATTTTATTTTATTATTTGAAATTAGTATTTTAGTAGGTGTGTTTTATTTTAATCGAGATTTTACTTTCCTAGTTTGTTTTATTGTAGTAGGAATGCTTTTTCGATATCTTGCTACGATTCTTCAAATTAGGAAATTAGATATCTTAGAGTAATTAGTTTCCTAGTTCAATGTTTGCCTTTTCTTTATTTCTTTATTAATCTGGATTGAGCTTCCTGTTTTGTTGTTTCCTTTTTTGTCCTAGTTTTCTAGTATATAAAATAAGTTGTAGGGTGACATTAAAATTTAGTTGTTATTGAATTGAAGAAAATTGAGTATTTACTCATTATAGTTTGTTCAAGGAGGGAGTACTTCTAGTTCAAGCTTGTTTGTGATTTTCGTTGCAAATAATTTCGTAAAAGAAGGCTTCTCGTTGCATCAACTGGGAATCTTGAGACGTTGTTTAAGAGAGAGAAGTCCTTCGAGTGGGTTCTTACTTTGAGTCCTTTTGAAGACATATAACAATCCTTCTATTGTCTGCCATTGGGCGGACGATAAAACTGTTTTCTTACCGGTAAGAATGCTCTTTGACCTTACCGGTAAAAGTGCATAAACTTTTACTACTCTTACCGATCACTCTTACTGGTCAAAAAACACTTTTATTTTCTGTCCATTGGGCGGACGGTAGAATTTTTCATAATGTAAACACAATTTAAATAGTACAACATAATTTAGAATCTAAGTAATATAGACCACATCAGAGACAATCTAAAATGAACCACAAACTAAACAAGAAATTATAAAAGAACTAAAAAGAATAGCCAAAGGAATAATCCACAACGCCGTGCCAAGTGAGTGATTGATCATATTTGTGACCTCTTGAAATCTGCAAGGAAAAACCTGCAAGAAGATATAAAGAAAGGCGGAAATATACGCAAATTCTGAAACATGAACTGAGATAGAGGGCATGGAATATAGGCTAATTTTTTTTTTTATCGTTAAAAATTTATTAGTGAAATCTTGACAATGAGTACGTCAAGATGGGGGAGAAGGGAGGGGACTCCAACCATACGTTAAAGAAATTAAAACACATAACGGGACAATCCCATAAACACCCAAGGGCCAAGTCCAGAACACTGAAGCTCAAAAAACAACAACGGGCTAAGCCCAACACACCTAATGGCTTAAGCACGTAATAAGCAAACCAAATGAAAATAATAGAGCCCAAACCCGAATACAACGCACAAAACCCTGACCATTACCACCCACCGCCCCACTGCTGGCGGCCCCCATGCCTCAAGAACGCCGCCACCAGACCACCACTAATAGCCACAAAGCACACTCGCCGTTAGGCCAAACGACTACATCCAACAATGAAGGCGATGGAGCACCAGAGCCGCCGGAGGGAGGAAGGAGGAGAACCGGCTGCTATGTCGTTAAGCTAACCAGAAACATCTAACAATGAACCGGCGGCAACCAGGAGAAGAACTAGAAAATGTGGCCGGAACGACGACAACAGGGAGGAGGGTCAGAGAAGGTGACCTGGATTTCAAAACATCCGACTGCCAACCCAAGCAGTTGAAAGCCATGCCGCCTCGAACCCAACAAGCTGCCGATCTCCAAAGGTGACCACCGAGGAAATGCCAAATCGCTCTTCACAAATGACCAGGAGAGTCGACAACCGAGATTCTGACACGTTGCAGTGAGCCAACCTTGAATCCACCAAAGCAAGCCCGACCACACCTGCAAAGAAAATAAAAAAGAGAGAAAATAAGAAGAGAAAATGGATGAGGGAGATAGAGGAGAAGGAGGGAGGGAGAGGAAAAAGGAAGCGGGGAAATTGTTTTTAGAGAGAGAGAGAGAGACTGAAAAGGCACTATAAGTAATATAGGCTAATTATCGCTTACTCCTCACAAATAAAAGATCTCACCATAGTATGTGGGTCATTTCTTGTCTTCCAATGATGCAAAGTGGATTACGTCCACATTCCTAGATCGTTTGGCCCATTTTCAACAGAAAAGGCATAAATAAAACCCGCAACCCGTTCCGGTGATGATCGACGATGGATTTTGAGCATTCGATGTCATCTAGGCCTTCAAAAGGAGAATTTGGCCGTTTTAAGATATAATTAATTTGCTTATAACTTTTAGTAGGAAATTTCATTTTAGTTACCGTCAGTTTTAGCACCTTATATTTCTTTATAGTTTTGATTTCTTAGTCAAATTAGAATTTTCTTTTTTTGGTAATTTTTTATTTCTTTTGTTTAAGGCTTGATTTGTGATCAAGACCTTAATTATTTTGTTTCCTTTATTAGCCTAGGGTTTCTATTATCCTATAAGTACTTTTGTAAAGCCTTAGGGATGATCGTTTGTTATTTTATTAAAGAAAACTGAGTTTTATGTAATTTCGATTATTCAAAGAGAGAGTATCTCCAGCGCAATAATTGTTTTTGATTACCCTCGTTTCACGTCGTTCTTAACTTATACACTTCGCTGCATCACCCAACCACCTAACAAAAGTAAATGATTATAATTGTCTATACATGATGATTAGTTACTACGAAAATAGTTGGGAGTACCACATAGATAACACCACGTGGTACTCCGGGAGCACTGAATAATTACTCTGGAATATATCACTGTCATTGTAAGTTAAAAATATCCTTGATAATACAAATTCCATGTTGGCTATGAAATACAGTAGGTAATCACTCTTTGATATTGGGACCTTCTCTCCCCAACTTGTACATTAAGTTTGCGGTGGTTGGTTACTTGCTAACCTCGGCTTTGGGTCTCGGGTGGGCATAGGATTACTCTTAGCTTTGCTTTGGATATGATGTCATGATCTCTTGTCCTTTTAATCTTTGTAATTTTTCAAAGGTTAATAAAATTTCTTTTGCCTTTCAAAAAAAGTTTGCGGTTGAGTCTAAATTTTTCCATTGTATCGAAGCACGACTCACTCCACGCGAGGCTGCAAAAATAACTAATTCAAAATTCATAATTATTAATTGACCTCAAAGAATAAGTGTTCGAGAACAGAAACTATTTATCACAGTCTAAACTTGAATAGGAGTAGAAGACTGAGGAGTTAGGACCATTTGGCATGCAGTTTGTCAACTTTGCTCCTAAGAAAGGAAAAAAATGCAGTTGGAAGCAGTCAATTAACTCGTGTGTACATTTTCTCTCATTGGGGATTTTTCAGTACTTTCGGAGAACAGCTACGTGGTGCTATGGGCCACTCCAACATTGTTCATGTTTTCCAAAATCTACAAATAAGTGTTGGAAAATGCTAAATGTTACCCCCTTATGATGTATCCCAATCGTAACATGTTATGCCTTCTAATGGTTTATGTCATAATGGGGAACACCGCAAAAAAAGTTAGTCGTAATATAGTCATAATATGTTATGCCTTCTAATGATTTTTTGTTATGCCTTCTAATGATTTATGTTGCGCCTTCTAATGGTTTTTTTGTTATGTCTTCTAATAGTATGCTTTTGTTATTCCTTTTAATGGTTTCCTTTGGGTAACATTATAGCATTAAGTGTTTGGACATCACGTAAATGTTAGTGCTTAAGTAATACAGAATACCAAGGCTATTGAATAATTATTAATCAGGCAGGGGTTGGTGGTACAAAAGTCAACAAAGTGGCAAAGTCCATCATTTTGAAATTGTCAGGAATCTTGTGAGGAATGCAAAAATGTCCAAACTTTGAAGTTAATTCCTTCCTCCCCCAATTTGGTCAAGAAAAACCGTGCCCCCAACTTCTCGAATGTTTTCTTTTCGTAGATAATTATACATGTCTTCTTTCTGATGTTGAGCACAGACCCACCCCAAAAAAAAAAAAATGGTGGGGTAAAAATAATTTGGAAAGGGGAAAACATACCCTAATTAAAATTTCATTATTATACACATAAAGAGAAGTTGATTTTTAGACAACTTTCCAAGGCCTACTTTTTTTTTTGAGATGCTATGAGAATAACTGTGGGTTTTTTTTTTTGTTTTTGTTGTGACTATGTGCATGAAATCAAGCACAATAGGTTGGGGATCTGAAAACTAAAACGAAGTCGTTTGGTGTATATGTGCAATGTATCAACTTTTTGTCGTATGCAATGTATCAACATCTTTTTTTGGTTATCAGTATGCAATTTACCAACATTTTGTTGTTCACCGACATACTCCACCTCTTAGATGTTTTTTTTTTTTTTTTTTTGGTGTGTGTGCCTGTGTGGTAATTACCTCTTAGATAAATGTTCGCGATAGGTCGAGATCAATTAAATAACAATAAAATCAGTGGCATTTAGAATTCATTTTTTTTGTTTATATTCCAATTTTGCATTATTTAAAATTCTTTTTTATTTGTGTGATTTCGAAGTTTACATTTAATATCTTGAAAGACTTGTTCAGACCATTACTTGTTCGATGCATACCATGAAAGTCAATTGGTGACATAAGTAATGAACAAAACCAGGTACGACTTGACCGAAGGAGAGCCAAAGCTCTTTCCCCTCGCCTGAAATATCCATTACACAAGTATAAATCAAGTACTATATGCATATAGATAGAGAGATAGAAGGAGAGAGGGAGAAATGGAAGTGGACATGATGAGTAGCAGCATGGGTTCAGCGACTAATTATTATAGGGATACTGATTATGATGATGTTCCACTTCCAGGGTTCCGGTTCCATCCCACTGATGAAGAACTTGTGGGGTTTTATCTTCGTCGCAAGATCGAAGGAAAACCCTTACCTATCCAACTCATCAAACATGTTGATATCTACAAGTACAATCCATGGGATCTTCCGAGTATGTTTCGATGACTTCTGGTCTACTTATTTGTTCTTTTTTTTTTTTTTTTTTTTTGCATTTTATGGAGAACGAGGTGATAATTAGGGTTTTGAGCCATAGTGCAACAAGTTACTACATTAGCATTTAAATGGGTTTTTTTCCTACCCAAACACTCACCATTATTGATATTCCAACGATTTAGGATTATTTGATTTCAATCACAATGTTTAATCAGGGTTTATCATGATCACAATCACTTTATCTTCAAACCATTTTATGCAGCAGATGCATGCGATGTGATTAAAGCATCACTATTAATTTAAGCATGATATCATCTTTTGATGTTTACTATTAATGAATTTATTTTCACTGTTAAAAAATATGTATGTTTAAGCTATATCAACATATCGTCATCGAACTAAGGAATAGGCGTAGAATTAGGATCAGTACTACATGAGGAAATGGAAGCCTCATCCCATTTCTCAACTAATAAGGGAATTAAGCAACAAATTAACACACTTAATTTTATTACTCATAATCAAGCTTAATTAGAAAACCTCACACAACAAGAAGAGCTTCACATTTCCAAGTTAATATTTCTAACCCTTTTTTTTTTCTTTCCATAAGTGTTTATTTCTAACGTATTCATTGCCAGCCGAAAAGAATAACTTAAAAAGAATAAAAACCCTACTCTTTTCATTTCTTGTAGTTTCTTCGAATAAACCCTCTCTCTCTCTCTCTCTCTCTCTCTCTCTCTCTCTCTCTCTCTCTCACACTCACGGTGTTGAATTTGTTTTAGTGAATATGCATTTAGAGTGTGGTAATGCCGAGGAGAGCTACTTCTTTTGCAAAAGAGGGAGAAAATACAAAAACAGTGTAAGACCTAATAGAGTGACGGGGTCCGGATTTTGGAAGGCAACTGGGATTGACAGGCCAATATATTCTGTCAGTGGCCAAGAGGGAGAAGGTCGTGAATGCATTGGACTCAAGAAATCATTGGTATACTATCGTGGGAAAGCTGGGAAGGGCACAAAGACTGATTGGATGTTGCATGAATATCGTCTTCCGGATGATCATGATTGTGATCGTCATAGGATCAGTAGCAGACGTGTCCATGTTAAATTCGCCGATCAAGAAGCTGTAAGACCTGTTTTGCTCGATCAAATTTATCAATTTCTGTAGGTTATGATGTGATGTGATAGTAGCATTATGGTTATTAATAAGTGTCATCGTATGTGTATATTTTTTGTATTAAAATCATGTCACCCTGTGTCATTTTTTTTCTAAAATTGTTCAATATTATTATGTCATTTTGCTTACATTTAATTTAAATTTTATTCACCAATGTTGGTAGGGTCATAGTTTAAAAAATGTCACTACCACATTATTTTAGTGAAGTGTTTTTTTTTTCCCTTTCGGTAAATTTATTTTGGTGAATTTTTCGGTACAAATGAAGTGCTTTTATCTCAATGGTTTTTGCAGGAAGTTTGGACACTTTGTCGAATACTTAAGCGAAATGTGACATATAAAAGTTACATACCAGATTGGAGAGAACTATCATCCAAAAGAAATCCAGACGACGATGAAAGTTCTAAAACCTGTTGCAGTGTGGAAATTAATGAGAGTCCTGAAAATTATGTCAGCTCCGGAGCTCTGAGAAACCAACGAAATGAGATGCAGCAATTGGTGAATCATGTTGTGGGTGATCAAACCAACCAAATGATCAGCGTAGGGCAGCTGAGCCCTATAATATCCCAAAGTACTCCATCTTCTTCATCAAGTCTTTTTGGACCCCGGCCAGTGAACGAGTTCACTAAGTATGGGGGCTGGGATGAGCTCACACCAGCTGTGGAATTTGCTTTCAATCCATTTTTATGGTAAATTATATGTAGCAGCTAGACATATAATGTGTTTTGAGATCTATTTAATTAGGTGACGATTATATGCCCCTGCTACACCAGGTTGACTTTGGTTCTTTTAATTTGTGGTAAGATTTATTTTTTTTTCAGTAAGAAATTGGTGGTGAGAATTGTGAAAGAAAAGATATAAATATATGCTAATGTTGGAAATTCATTATACCATTTTCGCATCTTTATTTAATTGTTTGATGTTTCTTTTTTTAATTCTTTCTCCTAAACATCTGTAGAAGCGCCCAAGTATTGTTGATATGTTTGGTCAATCCTTTCTACAATTGATTCCTATTCAAAGTCTTATAATTGTAACTGAAATTTTGTTATGGTCATATGCCTCACGTGTGTAATTGGTTCCAATCAAACTTATAGTATGTCTTCAATATTTTAGGTACCCGCCCTTAAACTTATAGAAGTGCGATGAAATTTGTACTTTTTTTTTTTGATCGGCAACAAAATTTTTATTAAAACTCGACAAATGGTACATCGAGGAAAGCCTAAACCAAGCACAAAGCAAGGATAGGCAGGGAGAAAAAATTCAGCGAAGTGCTGAAATTTGTACTTGTAAGAGAGAAGAAATCGTTTTTAACTTACGCTAAACTGAAATTAAAAACCGGAGTTATGTCTGAGGCCTCAGAAAACGTTGTTTGACATTTCTAGCTCGTTGCATTTTCCATAGAAATTATTTTCAAGGGTTTGATACAAAGGAAATAAAAGTCAACCATTTTCGATAGTAAATAATAATAAAAATGAACCGCTTAGTTAGTCTTTTTCCCAGGCATGAGAATGTTGAGGCGGATTTATAGTAAGACTAGACGAGATAGGATTAGAAATGAAATGGTTCGTGAGATGGTAGGTGTAGCGCCTATAGAGGGGAAGTTGAGGGAAAATAGGCTAAGGTGGTTTGACATGTTTACCGTACGTATACCTGTGGATGCAGTAGTTAAGAGAACAGATATAATAGCTATGGATAGTAACGCTAAGGGAAGGAGAAAACCTAAATGGACTTTAGATGCAATTATGGCAAAGATATGCGTATAATGGGTTTTAGTGAACGAGTAGCCCTTGGCAGAGCTCATTGGAGAAAAAAGATTCATGTAGCCGACCCCAAGTAATTGAGACATAAGACTCGGTTTAGTGTAGTTTTGACTATAAAAAAACAAAAAAAATGGTCCATATTTGTGATTTTCCAACCAAACTCTAACGATCCTCAAACATCACGATCTGATGTCCTCAAACATCATGATCCGTAATAATATAATCGAGTGATTTATGCCCCAACTCATTATAAACAAATACTAATAGAATATTGAAATAGCCTTATGTCAAGTTTTAATATTTTTTTTTTTGCCGATAAAAAAACAAACAGAATATTGAAATAGTCATACCTACTTCCTTCCATACTTATATATATAATTTCTTGTATACATCTTCCATCATTTTCTCATGTACTTTTCATTTTCTCTTTGTCCAATTCCGAGCTCAAACCTTAGCCGAGTTCCTCACTTTCTCTTCCCTTCTCCCTCGCAGGGGTCTTCATTTCTTTGCTCCTAAAATTCCTTCTCTTTAAACCAATATCTTTGTTCTCTGTTTTCTTTCCCTAGTTCTTATTTCTCTCTCTTTTCTTTCTTACCGATCCCCAATGCCATTTAAAGAAGAGGTTGATATCTTTTAAGGAAAAGTTTCTCACGTTAGCATATCATGAAACAGACATACTAAGTGTCTTGCTGGCAACCATCCTTATATGTAGATTTAGACTAATTGCATAAACCTCCCCACATGTACAATTGGAAAATAACCTTCGACCCATAATATAAAGACACTTAGTATGTCTTTATAACTTGCACACAAAAAAATGGTCCATATTTGTGATTTTCCAACCAAACTCTAATGATCCTCAAACATCACGATCTGATGTCCTCATACATCATGATCCGTAATAATATAATCGAGTGATTTATGCCCCAACTCATTATAAACAAATACTAACAGAATATTGAAATACCCTTTGTCGAATTTTAATATAATTTTTTTTGCCGATAAAAAAAAACAGAATATTGAAATAGTCATACCTTCTTCCTTCCATGCGTATATAATTTCCTGTATACATCTTCCATCGTTTTCTTTTGTACTTTTCATTTTCTCTTTGACCAGTTCCCAGCTCAAACCTTAGCCGAGTTCCCCACTTTCTCTTCCCTTCTCCCTCTCATGGGTCTTCATTTCTTTGCCCCTAAAATTCCTTCTCTTTAAACCAAAATCCTTGTTCTCTGTTTTCTTTCCCTTGTTCTTATTTCTCCCTCTTTTCTTTCTTACCGATCCCCAATGCCATTTTAAGAAGAGGTTGATATCTTTTTAAGGAAAAGTTTCCCACGTTAGTATATCATGAAACAGACATACTAACACTACAAGAAAAATTACCTATGGTGACGAAATGTGGTGAGGAAATTCAAATTTCCTCGCCAATTGTTCTAAATAGGCGAGGATAACAATATTTCCTCGCCAATTGGTTAGAATAGGTGAGGAAAAATTTCCTCGCCAATTGTTCTGAATAGGCGAGGAAAACAAAATTTCCTCGCCAATTGGTCAGAATAGGCAAGGAAATTTCCTCGCCAATTGTTCCGAATAGGTGACAAAAAAATTCCTCGCCAATTGGCAGATTAGGCGAGGAAATTTATTTTTCCTCGCTAGAATACCTTTTGTGACGACCTTTTGGCGAGGAAACCTGGTGAGAAAATTTTCCCTCGCCAATTCCTTTAGCGAGGAAATTTGGTGCTTTGGCGAGGGAACTCAATCCTCACTGTGTAGCCATTTTTTCTTGTAGTGTAAGTGTCTTGCTGGCAACCATCCTTATCTGTAGATTTAGACTAATTGCATAAACCTCCCCGCATGTTCAATTGGAAAATAACCTTTAGCCCATAATATAAAGACAAAAGACTTTGGAAACTAATTTATCTAGTATATGGTTACACCCACATGTACGTCATTTTTTTTTTAAATGCAAACATGAAAAGCGACAAGTTTATATTTAATTATAACTTGCAGAAGATAAATGAGAGATTTCAATGTCGGGATATTGAAATTTTCTGATCAAAACATAGCTAAATAAATGCCACGCTTCCGCCACACTTTTTTTTTCCCAACAACTCCCATGCTAAGGTACAAGCTTACCTATTACCAGAAATTTTCCCACAAAAAATATTCTAATGTGTTAAACATACCGAAACACTTTTTCTTTCTTCCTCACATGATGTGATCTAAACTTAGTTAATCCGAGAACCTTATAACCTAAGGCCCTGTTTGGCTGGGGGGAAAGGCACCCCTTATAAGTTTTCACCCCTCATTTTGGAGGGGCCCACGCCTTTCCCCTTGTTTGGCAAATCAAACTCGTCCCTGATAATTCTTCCCCCCCCCCCCCCCCCCTTCGTTTTCACGCTCGTGAGCTCTTCTCCCACATAACTTTTGGGCACCCTTGGGGCTACCCAAAAATTATCCGGCTGTGGAGGGGTACGATTTTGATGGATTTAGCCCTCCTTATCCCCTTTACCAACCCTCACACCGCCATCTATGTTGTTGTGGGTGAGATCGAACAGAGAAGGGTTTTCTGTGCGATTTTGGGGCGATTTTCTTGCGATCTGGTGTGAACATTAAGTATGGAAGTTTTCGACCAAGATTAATGATTTTTGTACTTATATTTTCAATCTACGTGGTTTGATTTGGAAGGTTTTCGATCTAGGGTTTGTATACTGCATTTGTATCGATTTTTCTAGGATTTTTACTGATTTTTCTAGGGTTTTCGATCTTGGGTTTCTTACTGATTTTTCTAGGGTTTCTTACTGATTTTTCTTACATATATTAGGGTCTGTTAAACAGTGTTAACAGATTTCAAATAAATTGATGTCGGTTTGTGTACTGCATTTTGTTGATTTTGTAGGGCTTTGTTACTGAGTTTGTTGATCTTTAATGTTGTTTGATTTGTTAGGGTTTGTTACTGAAATTTTATTTATTTATTTTGGTTTGTAAATTTACAAAAACCAACTATTAACATAGGTTTATTTTGTGTATTTGTTTGTGGCCAAAAAAGGCCTTGAAACCCTTAAAAAAACCCAGAGGAAAACAGAACCCTAGTAATTGTTTCTAGTTTTAATTGGTTTGAAAAAAAATGCTTTCCTCAACTCCAGCCTCTGTATTTACCTGCAATAACCTACTCTCAAATTGGCGTAGAATTGTCACTTCCAATGAATATATGGACCGCCGAGAGGGATGCGTTGGCAACTACAATGTACAACCATTGGCTAGCAAATGGTGGGGGACAAGAGGTTTACCCACCATGATTGAGGGATTTTTGTTGAAGAATTTGTATTAAGAACTTGTTCTAAGTATTTGTACTAAGTTTTTCAAGAACTTGTAATGTATACATTCTAATTTCTTAGATATTTGAATTTGAACTACTTGTTATGTAAAAGATTATAATTCTAAGAATTCAACTTAAATGCATTTTCAGGTATGGATACCCAAGAAGACACCCAACAAGGACCCGTAGGATGTGGAGGAAAGTGGAGGAGGATGCTCTCATTAAAGTGATGGTGGGCGAAATGAACCGACACCTTCCAAATGAGTAGTGAATATTCTTTGTACTCTACTTGTGTAATTGAAACTCTAATAGAAAGTAGGTGTCACCCTTATTTTTATTTTTATGCATGTGAATTTTCTGAATCTAGTTCTAAATACTGCCTTATTTTGGTTATTGAAGGACCTGGAAATTTAGATCATAATGTTATTACATATGGCCATTGCTTCAAATGGTTACTGAAGGACTTGAATTTACTTGTTACCTTGGTTTTTTTTTTTCTTTTTTCACTTTTGGCAAATCAAGTTGAATTGTTGTACTTTTTGTATCTATTGTGTTGTATGGGATATGAAAATCCTTTTTTTTAATGTAGGTTGAATGGTTGGTAATAACAGTAATTAAAAGAAGTAGGAATTATAAGTAAGGAGTGGTAGCTACCCACATAGAAATATTGAATTTTTTTAACCTAACTTTCTAAGTTGAATGACAACTTGAAATTGTAGCTATAAATGAGCTTGTAATGCAAGTCAAAACTTTCAGCAGGAGTACCACACAATTCAATTACAAATTGATATTTTGTTTTGCATCATGTCAATTCCGCGCCGAACTTCGAGCAACCCATGCCAAACTTGGAGCACCGACGAGGAGGAAACTTTAGTACAATGCCTTACAGGCTTTGTAGAAATGGAAGTTTGGCAATCAGATCACGGGTTTCGTCCCGGCTACCTGCGATTGTTGAAAAATCAAATGGCTTGTTCTTATCCCGAAAGTGGTATCACAGAAAATCACATCAAAGATAAGTTTAAGATATGGAAGTCTACTTATTACACCATTGTTCACCAAATCCTTATGCATGAAGGATTTTCTTGGGATGTAAATGAAAAAAAGGTAATGTGCGGAAAACAAAGTGTGGACTAACTATATCCAAGTAAGTTATAACATAGTTGGTTTTAATTTTTCCCAACATTTTGTAGTATTTCTTGTAATTTTTTTTCCTATTTATGTAGGTTCATCCACGGGCTAGGAACATCAAGGACAAACTATTTCACTTGTACGGATGGAGCGTTTGTTTTGAACGTCAGTAGATCGAAATTTGGTGGAAGTTTATTAAATAAATTTGTAGTTGTGCACTCTGTTATATCCTCGTAATGAACCTCATATAAAATAATATTTATTTCAGACTTTAATAAATCGTTTTTTTAAGCCATTGTAATTGTATCACAAATAAATTTGTATAATTATTTGAAAGTTAAATAAAATTTCTTTCTTGTATGAGAGAGCACTTGTTACATTTGTCAATTTGTTCATTTATTATTCATTGTGTTGGGTAATAATAAAAAAAACAATAGATAAGCCAACAAGTAAAAAGAAATAAACACAATTTTAAAAAAAATTGGGGATGACAACCAACCATTAAAATTGACATATTAAAAAAAACGTTTTTTCAAATAAATTTATTAAAAAAAAAGTTTTTTCAATGAAATGAATTAATATAGCTTGAAATTGTCCCAAATTAATTAATTAGATTAGGTTTTGCAATTATATAGTTAATTTAATACATATTCAAGTTTAACACTGCACAAGGGCAAAATAGTAATTTGACAGCTTTTTCCATCTTTCACCCCCTCTTATTTATAAAACATCCAAACCAAGTCAAAAGTTATCCCCCTGTTTAATCCCTCATCCAAACCATCTACTTTTTTTACCCCCCTCCATAAACATCACATCACATCAATATTGGTCAACCCTCCAAAACTTATACCTCCTCTTATCTTATCCCTCCCCTATAACTTATCCCCCTTGATCTTTACCCCCAGCCAAGCGAGGCCTAAGCTCTAATACGAATTGTAACGATCCAATATCCTCAAGCACCATGATCCGAAATAATCTAATTGAGTGATTTATGCCCCAACTCATTATAAACAAACAACAAAATATTGAAATAGTTATACACATTTCCTTCCATACTTACATAATTTCCCCTATACATCTTCCATCATTTTCTCATGTACTTTTCATTTTCTCTTTGTCCAATTCCCAACGCAAACCTTAGTTGAGTTCCCCACTTTCTCTTCCCTTCTCCCTCGCCCCTGGTCTTCATTTCTTTGCCTCTAAAATTCCCTTCTCTTTAAGCCAATATCATTATTCTCTGTTTTCTTTCCCCTGTTCTTATTTCTCCCTCTATTCTTTCTTACCAATCCCCAATACCACTTAAAGAAGAGGTTGATGTCTTTTAAGGAAAAGTTTCCCACGTTAGCATATCATGAAACAGACACACTAAGTGTCTTGCTGGCAACCATCCTTATCTATCGATTTAGACTAATTGCATAAACCTCTCCACACAATTGAAAAATAACATTTAGCCCATAATATAAAGACAAATGACTTTGCAAACTAATTTATCTATATGCTTACACCCACATGTGCCCGCATGTCATTTTTTTTTATTTTAAAATGCAAACATGAAAAGTGACAAGTTTATGTTTAATTATAACTTGCAAAAGATAAATGACGGATTTCAATGTCGGGGTATTACACAAACACTAATAAGCAGGCCGTTTTGAAGAAAACGTTTTCTAGGAAAAAGGTATTCATAATGTTCGTATAATAGTACGAACGCTACAACTTCTCTCTATACCAACAGCACAGTCGCTTGGCGGCTAAGGTTTCCTTGGGAGAGGGAGGCGCCGCCATGCCTCCTCCTCTAACCTTCTTTCTAATCATTGCTCATCCCTCCGCTCCCTCTTTTGTTCTAATCTTTTCTATTTCTTCTACTAAAAAATCGATCGACAGCAATCATGAGGATGGGTGCGGCTTCGTTACGATAGACAGCATCAGCGTCATGGTCCTCGATGTTCGAGTACCTTGGGATCGCTTTACCAATTGATAAGTGTCTCCTGCGTGGGCTCTTGTTCGGCGACGAGGGCGGCCCTTGGTAAGGTTTATTCTCTTGGTCTCTTTCCTCCTCCCTTCTTTTTTTTTTTTTTTTACCCCCTGGTCTTATGCCGCGGTGGGTCTACCGACTCTCTCCGCCATGGTTGCTCGGTCTCTCCCTCCAATTGCTTCTCCGGCCGGATCTTTGTTCCACCACACCACCATAGGTAACCCCAAGAACTTCGAAGCCAATGGCAGAGTTATGGCGATGGTGTTTTGCACCGTGATTTTGGGTTAGGTTTAGGGTTTTCTAGGGGTCTTGTTTGGGCTGGGCATTTTTGTGCTTTATTGTTGTATTTGGACTCTTAGGCCATCGGGTGTAATTTTCAAATGTATGTTAGGGCTATCAAGCCCAAGGGTGTACGGGCTTTGTTCTTAGGATGGTCCAACTTTTGGTTGGATCTATTTTCTCCTTCTCGATGTATCCTCAGTCGAGATTCTTCAATAAATATTTTGTTGCCGATAAAAAAACGTTCGTATAATTAAGGACGTGCTTCCTTAAGGCACCCAACAAATGACAAACAAATCAAGAAACGCCAAAACCAATTGGTATCTTATGCCTACGGAGGAAAAAATGAGATATTTTTGGTATGTTCCATTTTTCTTAATTTCTTGTCATCCAGAAATAGAATCCTATCTTTGATCACTCACGGCAGTTCTTGTTTTTTTTCTTTTTACCTTTTTCTTTCAAATAGTTGGAGGTACAAATATGAATTACTACATTAAACTGCAAACACCCACATGCAGGTGAAGAGATTTGAAACAAAATCCACAATCAATTTATAAGACCAACTCAACTAATAGTCCCATTAAGGAGAGAAATAGCCCATCAAATACAAGGAGACTAACACGAATCTGGGGTTTAGGGACAGCACCCACGTTGTCCAATCACAGCCGTCCATGATCGGCAATGGACGGCTCAAATCACATCTTATCCAAACAAATCCGAACCGTCCGTGCCGATCAAAAAAAAAAAATCCGAACCGTTCGCTGCCAATCAAATCTGAGCCGAGCACAACCGTCCGTGCTCGGCCCAACATGGATGTTGTCCCTTTAGGGACATCACCATCCCCCATCCCGTCTAACACCCACATGCAGGATTCGAATTTCTGACCTCCTATTAATATGCTAGAGTCCTAGCCAACTGGTCTAGTCCCAATTGATTTTGGCGGTTCTTGATTTGTTTGGCATTTTTTTAACTTGCAAGGTAATCTTGATCGCCCATGGGTTAAAATTTTATTTAAATGATGATGTCATAAGAAAAGAATGCACCAGAGTTGACATTTTACCTGGCTGGTTTGCCCTCTTCCTTTGCTCAAAATTAGAGAGTAAAGTAGAACTGGTTTGAGTGATTTTATTTTCACTTAGGAACACCTGCCTATTATTAGCGTATACTAAACGAAAATTGAAAACTTATGGAGAAGAGGTAAGAGCCAACCCAACCCAGTATCCTTTAAAAAAGTAGATTTTTTAAAGTATTTTACTATTCATCCAACAACAAATCTCTATATCTCAATTTTTCATCTTTGTTTTAAAACTCTTTTCAAAAAAAAAAATCTTTGTTTCAAAACTTTTTTTTTTCAATTTCAATCTACTTTTCTTTCAAATTCAAAACATCCTCTTATATTATTGTTTTTTTTGCTAAGCAATTCTTTCTTTCTATATTCTGAAAAGTGAATCTTGAGAATCCTCTATCTATTTTCGTTTTTACTCCATTTTCAAGTGTCAAACATGATCCGCCAAAATGGAGCAGAAAAAAAGAGGTGGCTAGGAGTTGGAATTTTTCCGAAACAAAGGAATTTTGAGATTTTAAATAAATAAAGGGATAGAGTGATGAATTGGAGAAAGAGATTGCGATTAACTATAAACCAATACTGACTAAAAATCTGATAATACTTGGGGCGCAAGTATATTCAGATATTCTTTTATTCCCCCGTTCTTCAAGAAAAAAATATTCCTTCCGTCCCAATATTTTAGTCCACTTTGACATTTTCAATTTTCTTTTCAATTGTCTATATTTTTCAATATATAATATTTTTTAAGATTTCAAAAAAATTGTTTAACAAAACTAATTGAGATCCATATTGCATATAGAAAGTCTTATATATTACTTTATGATCTTATCAAAACAAAAAAAGTCTTACATATTATAAAATATAAACATTTTTTTTATTAAAATATGGATTAAAATTTCGAGATGGAGGGAGTTGTAGTATAAAAAAGGTCAATACAAACTTTACTACACAAATCGAGTTTTTTTGTATGATGGGCTTGACCCGTTTTAACTTGTACGCAAGTCGGCCTTTAACTGAAGCCCACCATTAGTATTTGATCCAAACATTGATGGGCTTTGTGTATAGATAACTTGTACGCAAGTCGGCCTTTAACTGGAGCCTACCATTAGCATTTGATCCAAACATTGATGGGCTTTGTGTAGAGCAATGCTACAGACACTAACTAGTGTACCAACTATTACACTAAATGCACACATGGCATTACCACATCAATGGACTATTTAATACATGGATAGATTCATCCAGTAAAAGAGTGCCACATGGACAGTTAGTGTAATAGTTGGTACAAAAGTTTGTGCCTGTAGCATTTCCCAAAGTGTATAGATTCTCCTTGTTTTCCAATTACGTGCCGTCCACGTACTGGTAACTGAACAAACTGCAGGAAGTAAAACCGGCCCATAATAGAGTAATACTCTCGCATTATATTAGGGTTTAGGAAGCCCCTTTGCTTTGCTTCTCACATTTCTCTCACCCTCTCAGTGCAAGACTGAGAGCCACCCCCGTCGTACCTCGCCGCCGACCCTCCCTATCTCTCTCCGGTAACTCTCTCTCTCTCTCTCTCTCTCTCTCTCTCTCTCTCTCTCTCTCTCTCTCATCCTCATTTCTACGTATCTCTCTCTATATGTATGCATGTGTATATATACATATTCTGGTCAGTGCTAGGATTTTTCTGTATTTGTTCTTGCCTTGATTGGATTTTTCCACCCATGGTTAATGTTCTACGTACGATTTAAGTTTTGCTACGAGGTTACAGTTTAAAAACTCCGATTTCGAATGACAGTTTAATAGTATTGATCAGCATATGTAGAAATGAATCAAAGTAATCTATGGAATAGTATGGTGGTATAGTTTGATTCTTCTTGATCTGGATTGTGCGTTTTTAATTACGTAATTTTCTGTTTTGGTGTAGTATATGTTCCCATTAGTCAAATTAATTTAAGTACATACTGGTGATGTGTTTTATTCCTTACTGATCTAAATTGTTGTGTATTAATTTAAGTACATACTGGATATTGATTGAATAGTTAATTGTTGAGTAATTGATTATGCCCAGTCTGATTAGGGATTCATACTCTAGGTTTCCCAATGACTCCCCTGCACGTTTGTTAAATCCGCCTGTCTGGATATATGTCTGTAGAATTTTCAACTACTGCGAAGCATGTTTGGTATGCACTTTGGTTTCCCTTCTGGGGCATTTAATGAAATTCTATCTTGCCAAAAGAGGGTATTTGGTTAGATAAAAAATATCCATGTTCTTTATGGAAATTTTATGTTGGAGATAACTGTGTTTGGGTGTTGTCAATTACTATGATTTTTGTCAAAGTAAG